>CM061225.1:112401243-112976737 GCA_030844895.1 Ambrosia x helenae | reverse complement strand
GCCAATCGCCAGTCTTTCATGCGATTAGGGCCTAATTGCTAGTTTTTACATGCAATCAGCCCTAATGCTAGTTTTTATATGCAATCAGCCCTAATGCTAGTTAACTTTTCCTAATCGCGTGTACTGCTGCTGTAAGTATAAATTAGCATTCCGAGACCCCGATTTGACATGTAGGAACATGCTAGGAACCCCCGTAACATATCTAATAACTTGTAACATATGTTTGGATGTAATTCGGTGATACGTGAACTATGTGCTATAACTTGTTGTGCTTTAACTATGTTAAGTGTGATTGCATGATTGCATGTTTGAGAGCGTAAACATAACACGGGGAGTCTCGGGTCACCAATGGGATGTCGAGTCTTGTACCTGGGTCAGTTAAACAGTCACGTGTTTTCAAAACGAACTTGGTTATGTTCTGGACATCTAGGGACTAATTAACCTGCGGTTTATTAGTCTAATACTTGTAACTGTCATATGTTAGGTCCGCCGCTTTACGGGACTAGCATAGCAGCTGATTTACTCGGGTTAAGGAGTAACGCAACTTAAGGTGAGTTTACGGCCCCCTCTTTTAAACTGGTTTCATACTTTCGGGGAAAAACATGTGTTAAAACGATTATTTGGTAACTACTGTCATACTATGGGTTTTCTTTGTGTACTACACGATCTTTGAAGTCCCGGGGGAACCATGAAATGTGCGGGTTTGCACAACGGGGAAATGTGAATAGCGCTATTGGGAATGACCAACCCCGCTCGTCGGCTTGAGGGCCGGGCGAGTGCATATTGTCTCAAACAGGAACAACAGGAACAACTGGTTTACTTTTCGAGCACAACATCTGTATGCGTGTTAGTAATGGTTTTCCAATCGTGGTAGTAACAAAACATACGCCTAGCTAGCGTACACTGTTTTCGATTTGTTATAGTATGGACAGGTGGACTTGGTGCTTTGATTACAAAACCTGTAAACTCACCAGCATTTTTGTGCTGACGTAACTTTTACATGTTTTCTCAGGTCGCTAAGGTAGCACATTGGGAACTAGGGCGCACGCGTCTGCACGGCGTCTAGCTAGAGTTGCATGATTTTACAAACGTTGAACATGGGTTACTATTGAATAATTGTTTTGAATAAGCTTCCGCTGTAAACGGGGATTTTAAACATTGTTTTGAAATTGCATTATATTCATGTTAGACTTGTTTATTGTGATCGTTGGTTTGGATCCTGGTTTGTCATGCGCCTCGCGTAAAACTCCGCAAGTGGATTTTGAGGGTGTGACAGTTTCAGTTTCCCGCGCTTGCGGAGAAGGTACGTGGATCTTCATTTGCCTTTTTCTTCTTTACATATGTCACTATTTGTATTACACCAATTAGCCCGATACATTTCTTCAACATAATATGGTTTGGCCGAATATGGTTATGATAATCCCAGATTTGTTTGACTGCAATTAATTTTTGAGAACTTCCTTGCTGTTCATAATTTGCCTCAAGTTCTATGAATGTTCTTAGACTGAAAAACTTTGATCATTTTGGTGGAGGGATTGATTTGCGGATATTGTTTATGGTCGGGTTAATCCGATTGTGTTTGTTGCAGAATTGATTACTTTCCAAATCCTAGGCCTACATATATGGAAACTCCTTAATTCAAATTTGACTTCTTTGTCTACTTTTAGGCACCCTAATTTTTCATAAATACTTGAATTCTTTGTCTACTTTTATGCATTTTAAATGTTTCCCATGAATATTGTAATTGTTTGGTTGTGTTTGTTTTTTTATTGTCAGGTTTGATATCTTTAATGTATTGAGAATGTTTAGGAATTTCTTATTGATTTGATTAGACAGTCTCGACTGATCGTTTAAGTAAAAATTATTCTTAGTAATAGTATGTAAATATATCTGAACATGTTATTTGGCTTCTAGTACTAGAATTGTAACTCGCAATTGGATTATGTTATTGTGCAACTTACTTGACCCGTTATTAATTTTTATTAATTCTGACTTTTTGATTCTATTCATTGCTTTTTTTGTAGATTGAAAAGTTGAATTTGGTTATTAAAGAGCTTGTTTAAGGAAAAAGATGAAGATAAAGAAAGGTTCGAAGGAATAATTGCGACCTTGGTGGCTGAAAAAGAAAAATATAATGCAGATAAAGAGGCTATGAACAATAGAATGGGAGAATTTGAAGCTAGGTTAATAGCTATGGGTGGAAAATAGGCTATAAACACTTAGACATGAATATTTTGAAGTTTTTCATGGATAATTTCGGTTATTTGATTTTTTGTGTGTTTCTATTAGAGCTCTTTTATATGATTTTAAAGTTGGAAAAACTGTAACAAATTTGTTTTATATAATTTGAGATTTTGTAATATTTAACTGTTTTATATAATATAGTTTTCTTGAAATGTAATTGAATTAATAAAGAAGGAAAAAAACCTGTAGACAAGCTAAATGGTATCGAATTTTCAATGAAAGTGATGGCTAAATGGTAGCAAATTTTCAATGAAAGTGGTGGCTAAATAGTTGCCAAATTTCAATGAAAATGGGGGCTAAATGGTTGCAAATTTTCAATGAAAGTGGTGGCTAAATGGTAGCAAATTTTCAATGAAAGTGGTGGCTAAATGGTAGTAAATTCTCAATGAAAAGCGGTTACTAAATGGTTGCAGACTAAATGGTATCAAAACGGTTAAAAAAGTGTAAATTTTCAATAAAAATGGTGTCTAAATGGTGGCAATATCGGTGGCTAAATGATACCAAAACGGTAGCAAATGACCTTACTAAAATATTCTAGGAGCGGTGGCAAATATTTTAACCGTTTTTGTGGTGACAAAAATATGGTAGCAAAAAACAAAAGTAATAGCTATTTGGTGACATTTGGGCAACAGAGACGTGTGTTTTTGCTACCGCATTCTCGGTTGCAAAATGGTGGCAACAGAGTAATTGCTACCGTTATGTAACCGAAAATGTGGTGCCAAAAGCCTAATTTTCTAGTAGTGGATGGTCTACTCTATTTTCTTAATCGACTTTGGATTCCTGACCGCGATGATCTTCGTACCTTCCTTATGAACGAGGCTCATAAAACTCGTTATTCTATCCATCCTGGTGCTGACAAAATGTACCAAGATCTCCGTTATTCGTATTGGTGTCCTGGTATGAAGAAAGATATTGCTCTTTTCGTTGCAAAATGTCTCACTTATTCAAAGGTCAAGGCTGAACATAAACGACCTTCTAGTATGCTTGAACTACCAGAGATTCCTGTATGGAAATGGGAGAGCATAGCAATGGACTTCATCACTAAACTCCCTCGAACACCAAAGGTTATGACAGGATTTGGGGTAATCGTTGATCGTTTAACCAAGTCAGCCCATTTCTTACCAATTAATGAGAAATATTCTGTAGAAAGGTTGGCAAACATGTACGTGAGTGAAATAATATGTCGCCATGGTATACCTTTGGACATCATCTTGACCGTGATGGGCATTTCACCTCTCACTTTTGGGATTCTTTACAAGACGCATTGGGTACCAAGTTAAACCAGAGCACTGCTTATCACCCTCAAACAATGGTCAGACTGAACGAACCATCCAGACACTTGAGGATATGCTCAGGGCATGTGTCATTGATTTTAGTGGCGCATGGGAGTCTCATCTTCCATTGGTTGAGTTTTCATACAACAACAGTTATCATGCCAGCATTAACATGGCTCCTTTCGAGGCACTTTATGGTCGTAAGTGTCGTTCACCTGTCTGTTGGACAGAGGTTGGTGAAGCCCAGATCACTGGACCTGAACTGATCCAGGAAACCACGGATAAGATTCAACTAATACAGGATAATCTTCTCAAGGCTAGAAGTCGACAGAAGAGTTATGCTGATAAACGTCGAAAGCCCTTGGAATTTCAAGTCGGGGACTTTGTACTTCTTAAGGTATCTCCTTGGAAGGGAGTGATTCGCTTCGGGAGAAAGGGAAAACTGGCTCCTCGTTACGTGGGTCAATTCAAAGTGCTTGACAGGATTGGAAAAGTGGCTTACAAACTCGATCTTCCACCTGAGCTAAGCAATGTTCACCCAACTTTTCACGTTTCAAATCTCAAGAAATGCTTAGCAGATGGGAACCTCCATGTCCCTCTTGAAGATGTGCAAATCGATGAAACTATGCACATTATTGAGAAACCTGTTGAGATCGTGGACACTGGAATCAAGAGACTCAAGCGCAGTCGCATCCCGATCGTTAAGGTTCGTTGGGAATCTAAACGAGGTCCAAAGTTCACTTGGGAATGCAAAGACCAGATGAAGTCGAAACACCCCACACCTTTTCCAGCAGACTCTCCAACTCCAACTTCGGGACGAATTTCCTAAAAGTAGGGGAGACTGTAACATTTAGTATTTTCTAATATGTACATTTATTATTCAATCAATAAAAACGTCGCATTTTTATCATTCTGTACATTTTAAAAATATTATGTGACATATTGGGGCTTATATATCACATTATATACATATAAAAATAATATAATTATGTTTTTATCACCAAAAAATAAAAGGCATGGGCCGGGACTCGAACCCGCGCCCATGGTTGGCCTCTTGTGCAACAACATTCCAACCAGCTGAGCTACAACTTGTTTGGTGTCAAATACCAGATCAAACCCAACATAAATTTACCTTGATTAATGCTCAGTTGACTCGTGAAGGTCAACAGCGAGTTCAACCTTCCAAAAATCAACAATCAATCCGTGTTTGATTTCGATTCAATTATAGTATGATTAGACCAACTTACCCTGCTTGTTATACACGCCAATTAGTCATAAAAACTTCCCTAAGCGAGCTCTTATACGCGTCCACCTTTTAATGTGGGTCAAAATTTCTAAATTTATGATTTCGAGTGGATTAGTATAAATTGAACCCACCCTCACGAGCTAAAACCACCGATAATCAAACCCCCACATCCAAATTATCCTTAAAACCCTCCAAATCTACAAATTTTGATTCATTTGACTTGTTTGTTGACCCGTCTGTTCGCACCTCTAAACACATTGTGAGTATCATTTTTTAGTGGTTTTGTTCTTCTTATTAAATCGGTCAATAGCCCTAACATCACTGTGGGTATTGATCGTTAATTGCTACAATTAGAAAAACTAGGGTTCTATACAATCGAATTGGGGATGATGTGATTCTGCAGTAATCCTTTATGTTTAATTCAAAACAGAATCTTACACCAACTGATCCACAGATCAGTTGCTAACACCCGTTGCTAATAAAACATGAACCGGCCATCGGCCTAGGTTCGATTCCGGCCACAACCCCTTTATTTTTTATAATTATTCTGATTTAACCTAAACAACATATATAATTAATACAATCCAAACTAAATCGCTCTCAGGGTCCAGACCAACTGGTCTGGGCTTGTGATTTAAAACCCCAACCCGGGTTTGATCCTTACAAACAACAACATTTTTTTAACCCTTTTTATTTATATATTTAACCTATAAATTTTTTAAAATAGTTTTTAAATACTAAAAGTGCCTTAAAATTCTATAAAAATTATTTTATTCTTTGGGTTTTTCCCCAATATTACCTTGATAATTATAATTATAAAACTATTATATTATCCCTACTTTTCAAATAACTAGGGTTTTTGTTAACCCGCCGCAAAGCGGCCGGGCAGGTTTGTTGTGGAGAAGTTTTTAGTAGCACTATGGGCAACGATTTTCCTGCATTCTTTCGCGTAATTTTGAACGGTTTCGTGGACATAAAAGATAATATATTAAGTGACTGTTATTGTCGCGTGGACTTCAAAAAAAATACTCGCGGCTAAAAGCTAAAAGTTTGGTTGTCAAAGTTTGAAATCCTAAAGTTAAAAGTTTGGTGGTCAAATTGGAAGAAACGAAAGTACATAAGTTAGTAAGAAAGTTAATGGCCAAAGTTGGGTGGTCAAAGTTTGAAATCCTAAAACCTAAAAGTTTGGTGGTAAAAAGTTTGAAATCCTAAAAGTCAAAAGTTTGGCGGTCAAAGTTTGGTGGTCAAATTAAAAGAAAATAAAGTACATAAGTTAGTAAGAAAGTTAGTGCCAAAGTTGGGTGGTCAAAGTTTGAATCCTAAAAGCTAAAAGTTTTGTGGTCAAAGTTTGAATCCTAAAAGCTAAAAGTTTTGTGGTCAAAGTTTGAAATCCTAAAAGTTAAAAATTTGATAATCAAATTGAAAAAAAAAAAATAAAGTTAACCTAAAAGTTAGTGACAAAAAATAAAGTTAACTTAAAAGTTAGTGATCAATATATATATTAAAAGAAAGACACTATTTCATATAAAGAATAGTGGTGTTTATCGTCGGACGTTGCAAAGTACAATAGTGGTTTTGCGCGTCAATTATAATATCAAAATGTCGTGTACGCGTATTTTTAATAACCACAAAACGGAGACTCAAGCCTGAAAAATTATCGAATTTATCCTTATTTTAATTTAGAAATGAAATAGGTAATGTAATATTGATTTAAGTTTTATAAAATGAAAAATCATTTTCATAAATATGCACCGACAAAAACTTAACGAGAAAATTCCTGCTCCAACTATTAGTTGGTCCAACACGATAGTTGTAATTAGTTGATTATAGCATTGAGTCATTGTCTTAACTTGTTTAAACCGTAGACAAAGGATAGAGACGCTGAGACGTGATAAACTTGAGACCTCCGCATTACCCCGAATGTTCTTGTTTTGCTAAGTCATCGTCACGAGGATGCAACATGATTCATTACTTCAGTCTTCATAACATGTCATCATGATCTTCATTTTTGTTTATATATTTTCTAACATTTATAATTATGGCTTGTCAAGTATCAGTGAATTAAAACAATTTTTTTAGTTGTGCTTGTCTAAATAATTATGAGTTTATATGATTATGTATACCACAAGAGTTAACTTGTTGACCATTAATAAATAAATATTAAGTTTAATAATTGTATAGGGTTGACCGGTAAAATTGGTAGACTCTAAAACGAGACATATTTATTTATATGTATCAGAGAAATTGTTGCTACAAGGATCCTTAATGGCCATCAGCAGGATCATCACATCAGCTAAGGAGATGGACGAGCCACACTTTGTCGCCTCCGTCTTATATTGAGGTTGTACAACATCATGAAAGACTTGTTGGAATGGATACGTCCAAGGTCGAAGCCTAGAGACTGCACTATATATTGACGGTCAAGTCACTGTAGGATTCATCATAATGGATATGTACATGAATATAAGAGTAATCGATAAGCTAAAAACTAACGAGTATAAAGGAGTCGATATATCTCCTGATAGGAGTGGTTAATTAGGTAATGAACTAATGATCATTCACAATGGGGGCTATAAGGGATATATGGACTACGATGTTATGGATCAATATGCATTAGGCACAAATCTGTTAAGTCAAGTATAATTAGGGGTATCCTCAATGAAAAATCAACCATAAATCGTACAAACTTAAAGGCAAGTAACATGTGCATTACGTTGGAATAAATATACGTAACGTTTGTATATTTTATCGATAGCCATTATAATTATTTATATAATGTTTTGATCAATTATTAATATTATCCTAAGCCCAATAACATATATGTTTTCGATGAATGGACTTATCATTAGATGGACCTTATTAGGGTGTCCCCTAGGTATGTATAAATATAGAGAGCTTATTATGAGATTAGGGATAGACACAATCATAACACCATAATGACTATTAGTTGTCCCCTATTACTCTCATCTCTCTCAATGTGTTCATAACTTAAGAACACACAAATCATCATAACTGCATACCCTACAGGGAACCCGACCATACTGACAAGGATGTTGTCTTTCAATACGCTTACATCATCAGTCACAGGTATCACCAATCTGTTAGGTATCATTATTATTATTTTTCCCATTATATACAGTCAAAGCTGATCAACATGTGGTATCAGAGTAATGTTACTCAATCAGTTTTGATTGTTTTTCATTAAGATCTGGAATTAATCAAAAACAATTATGTTAAAACCTGATAATGATGTTTATGTGTTCCTTAAAACCTTTCGGCTAAGAAAAAAATCGGTTATATATTTTTTTTAATTTAACCAATTTTTTTTATAATGATATGATTAATTTTCGAAATCAATTAGTAAATCTTAAAGTTGTCAGATTTCGATTCCACATTATGAATGTTCTAAAGTTTATGGAAATTTCGGTTGATGTTCTTCAAGAACACCATATTTTTTTTTCGAAAATTCCCTTATGTTTTGGTTCAAGATTGGATTAAATCTTGTTTTCGATATTTTAGGAAACTTAATCTCCAAGAATTTTGAAATCATGTTGATAAAGTTAAAGATTTCAAAATATTATAAAATCTTTAGAGATGATTATTCCTATCTAAAATTGCAAAAAAAATATAACTAAATCCCTAAAATTTTTTGAACCACTAATTTTATCAGTTTTTAGTTTTCGATAAAAATAACTATATTCGGTTTTAAGGATTGATAAATTAAGTTCTCGGATTATCAATTAGTTCCTAAATTCAGGTTCTCGTTTTTAAGTTCTCGGTTTAAAGCTCTTTCGATCAGGTTCATGGACATGAGTTCTCGGTCAAGGTCTTCTACTTTGAAAACCCAAAATGTTTTTTCGAGATTCCATAATGTGTCCAAGAACCCATCTTATTTATCAAGAACTATCATGTAATCGGGAACCAATATTTTTTCGAGAACTATTAAAGAATCCAAGAACTGTTAAAGTTATCCGAAAACATAAGTTATTTGAGTACTCATAATATATTCGAGAACTCATCAGTATATCGAGAACTAATTCTGATATTCGAGAACTCCATTATGATATCTGAGAACTCATTAAGTCTTCGAGTACTCACAATTTATTCGAGATGTCATAAGTTTCTGGGAACTCATCACTTTCGAGAACTCATTAAGTCTTCGAGAACTCATAATTTCGATAACCCCTTATGCTATTCGATAACTCATATAATTTTTTTTTGAGAACTCAATTCTTTGAGAACCCATTATTTCGAGAACTCAAAAGCTAATTCGAGAATTCTTCATTTTTCGAGAACTCATTAGATTACTGAGAACCCATTATTTTTTCGGGATCTCTAATAAAATTTACATTTTTGATAAAACCTAATGTATCAAGCTTATTCAAAACATTATAAAACCTTGCTTAACTTGAAATAACATTTTACGTGTCACTTCTGTCCAAAGGTAATGTGTCACATTAGTTCGCTATATAAGATCTCGTTAAGCATTGTAGCTCGGTTCACATAATTTCCATAAGGTTTCAACTTCTGCCAAAAGGTGATGTGAAACAGATTATGGTGAACCAAGTGTGTTAAATTAGAACTTTGAGTGTTTCACTTCTGCCTAAAGGTGATGTGTTACATTTACTGTTAGCAACTTAATACCTAAATAAATAGCATATAGCCAAAGCTAGAGCATGTTATTTAAGTAGCTTATGTTGGTGTTATAATATTATCACGTCTTCATTACAAAATTGATCCTCACAATCAATGATCATTCATTAATATAATGATAATAATCTAAGTGTGTCTTACATCAATACCTGTAACTCGAAACTAATCACTCATTCTTCTATAAAGTACTATCTCAACTAACTGATCCACTCTAATTATCAAAACTAAGAAGAGTTTTCTTAAATTTTGTTCTTATTAAGTTACCTCTTAAGACATGAAATTCCTACGCTCTATCTGATAAAGTATTACAAAATAACATATGAGCATAAGAAGTGGAATATAATGTCTCTTATGGTAATTAAAAACGCTTTTACTGATTCCCATCAGGTGAGCTATTAAAGATTCTGAAATTCCTAAGACTAATGTATTATCTATGGAAATGAAAGAATATTTTTTTGGAAGGTTTGTTTCAGCGGAGAATCCAAACGACGCACAACCCCTCAACCCCAGTTCGAATCTAGGCCAAACGCGGGTGTTGAATTTCTCACCCCATAGTGCGAGTGGGGGACTCGAACCTGAGACCAAGCCCGGGCGGGAACCTCCCTAAATAAGTCTAACACTATGGTTAAATGGGATCTGTAAATACATCTTAATATTTAATAACATGACCCATAAAGCTAAGAGTTACACATGGAAATCAATAAATTTTTAGTGCATAATAACTTTTCCATAAGTACGATTAGATGCATTATGAATCAACTATAATACTCAGAAATATCAAAGTAAAATGAGTGTGTTGATAGCAAATTACGTACAACAAAAGGAACGCATTAAACTAGAAAAGTTGATGTTATTCACCTTACTACCATTAAACCTAAAAGAGGAAGAATAATTACCATAGAGAGGATAATTCTAAGGTCTGGAAACAAAATACAAGTACTATTTCCAGCTATAAGTTTCTCCAAAGGGAAAGTCTTACTAAGCAAAACTGTGCCATTAAGAATAGGCATAAGCAATGAGATTACCCATAAGACTATCCGTTGTGGCTACAGGTGAGCAATGGCTCTATCCTCTCATATTGAGCCACGTAAGCGCCCAGTTGGGAGGGTGATAAAGCTGCTGCTCACTAGCCTGATGGTGTTGTGGCTAGAGGTGAGTAGCAGCTTTGTCCAGTTTTTTTTATTTTTATTTTTTTAAATTTATAATATTTAAATTTGTAACAAAAATTAAATAATAAACGTAATTTTTTCATTAATAAAAAATTAAAATGACATACAATAATAAAAAATAAACTACTCTTACTCGTCGATGAGGTGTTCTTGTTCCATCTCGTATTCCTTCACGAGACGCGCTTGTTCTAGTTCAAGTATCTTTTGACGAGGCATTGGTATGTGGCTAAAGTCTCTAGCTAAAAAGTCCATGTCCCTCATTCGAACTTTATGAACTTTAGCTTTGGCCGTCATCTCCATTGTCGTCCTTATTTTGGTTATTTCCCTCGAGAACTCCGCATCGCCTTCGTTAACAGGTTGTTTAGCCTTTGTCTTGTCCCTTCCAGCGGGTCGACCAAGGGGAGATGGGGAAGACCCTCATCATTGTTTAGGTCAACCCCCACGTGAGCACCCGAGCTCGTAGAGGAGATGTACCCACCCGATGAAGACTTCTTGGCTCGCTTTGATGATGAGCTGTCGCCTCCTTCGCTCATGTCTTCAACAGAAATTAGCTCCACCCATTTGGAGCAATTACATAGGATTCTCCATAAATAGTCCTCATCCCACGTCTTGTTGGTCCTGTACTTGCGCAAGACCTCCTTTTTCCATTCGTCATAAGTAAATTGATACATGTCAAGATCGCTTGACCCGCTCACTCGCACTCAAGCAACGTTCCTATTATGAAGGTTCGTAAACAAACCCACATATTTCCTGATCTCCGCCCACCGGCCGGAAATCATATCGGCCGAACGCATAGTGCTCCTTACTTTCTCATGAAAGAGGTCTCGGATTCGTCGCCAAAACATCTTAGCCTTTTGATAATCGGCTACATAAGAAAAAAATTAATGTTAAAAAAATCAAATATGTATATTAAAAAAAGTATATATTTAAAAAAAAATACATACCCGCTTTTCGGTCCTCCGATACTTCAACCCAAGCCCGACAAAGGGCTATTTTCCCCTCTTTGGTCTAAGGGGTCACTTGACGCCTTGGTCGAATATCTTGGTTTGGCGATTCACCGCCCCTACCACCACCCCTTGCACCACTTCGGCCGACCGTCCGTCCTCGGCCACCACCTCTAGCACCACCTCGGCCACCACCTCTACCACCTCGTCTTTGAGTTGTTGGTGCTTGTGTATCCGGGACTAAATCCGGTGAAAGTGAAAGCGGTGGCTTTAGGCTTAGGTTAACTTCGATTTCGTTCGTTGGACTAACATCATACTCTTCTTCCTCAAGAAATTCCATTGCGGGTTGGTAGCAATTTTGCCATTATGAGTCCATTTTTTGTTTGCTTGATTTTTGAGTAACCGGGGTGGGGCGGGAAGGGCTTTCCCCGGCAGGAACACCGCCCCGCAAGGGCGTGGAGAGGTGGGCGGGGAGAAGAAGACCAGCGTGGGGAGGAGGGGGAAGCCACGTGTCGAAGTGGGATTGGGCCATTCTTGTTTGACCGTTGAAAAAAAAAACAAAAAATTTTAAAAGTAACCGTTGGGATTTAATGTTCAAAAAAAATTATATATAAACCCCATTTTATTAAAAAAAAAAAAAAAAACACCCACTACACTTCATATTAACCTCCCATTTTCACCAAATTTTATACACTCCTTCATCAACTTTTGTACATCTCTTCATATTCACCTCAACTTTTATATATTTCTTCATACATTTTTTAAAAAAAATTAACCCATACAACAGAGGCTTTGACCCGAACAACCCATAAAAAAAATCCCAAACCCGAATACGCCACCGGTTCGTCCAGTACCAAACCGTCCACCCATTCCATCACCTTGTCCCGACTACGCGGGTTATCTTAGTGGGCAGATTTATCCTAATTTTCCATTTAATGATTCCTTCGTTCCTAATTTTCCTTCACAACAACTCACTCCTTTAACGCCACCGGATACCATACCCGAAACACAAGAAGAAAATGTTGTGGGATCATTGTCCGGTAAAAACAAATCGGTAAAAGAACTCACAAAAAGAAGATGGCGGAGGAGAAAGCGTTGAACGCCACCAACCGCCAACATCAAAAGTGGACAACCACCGAAGAGGTTGCCATAACGCAAGCTTGGATAAGCGAGTCGGAAAACTCGATTCAAGGTATTTGTAATATTTTTTGAACATTATATATTTTTTAGACATTATATATTTTTTTAGTCATGATATATTTTTTTAGACATTATATATTTTCTTAAACATTATATATGACTAATGGATTTTTTATTTTCTTTTTGTGTAGGAAATAATCGCCACAAAGCCGACTATTGGGACGACATAAACAACGCGTTCCATAAGTTGATGGATCGAGAGGTCTATCGATATAATGATAGTCTCTCGTCCAAGTGGACGGAGATAAACAGGGCGATGAATGCCTTCAAGGACCATTATTATAACGCTAGAAATTATCTAAGAAGCGGTGAAACGGACGACGACTACCTAGCTAATGCGCTAAAAGCTTTTCGCGAAGAGAAGGGCATGGACTTCAAGTTTTTGCATTGTTGGGAGATCGCGAAAAACCATTCAAAATGGGTGGACGTCCCCTCTGCTTCCAATTCGTCTAAAAGGACAAAAACAAATTCATCTCATAACCGTTCGGGTGGACGTGAAGACTTGGATGCAATTAACTTGGATGATGACGACTTCGACGAGGAATTGAGTCGTCCACCCGGTCGAGACAAGTCTAAAAAGAAGGCGCAAAGGTCCTCTGCTTCGGGTTCGGGATCGGGATCGGGGCAAAGTTGCTTACAGCAGTGACTTAGCCGACTTAAATGCCAACATCGTCCAATTCAACAACAAAGGCTCGAGGAGAAAAAAAAATCCATTCGCGAAGCCTTTGAAAAAAAGTTGAGTATGAAAGAATAGCGCGAAAAGCGCGAAGATATGAAATTTCTCACCATGAACACCGATCATCTACACGGTTCAGCTACAAATGAAGCGCGAGATTATGGAAAAATATAGTATGTAGTTTTTTTTTATTTTCTAGGTTTTTATTTTATTTTTTCGGTTTTTTATGTTTTTTTTATTTTCTAGGTTTTTATTTAATTTTATTATTAATTATTATGAATTTTAATTTTGTTTTTAATTAAGTGATTTTAAATACTTAAAAAAAATGATCGGGATCGGGATCGGGGCAAAGTTGCTTACAGTAGTGACTTGGCCGACTTAAATGCCAACATCGTCCAATTCAACAACAAAGGCTCGAGGAGAAAAAAATCCATTCGCAAAGCCTCTGAAAAAAAGTTGAGTATGAAAGAACAGCGCGAAAAGCGCGAAGATATGAAATTTCTCGCCATGAACACCGATCATCTACACGGTCCAGCTACAAATGAAGCGCGAGATTATGGAAAAATATAGTATGTAGTTTTTTTATTTTCTAGGTTTTTATTTTATTTTTTCAGTTTTTTTATGTTTTTTTTATTTTTTAGGTTTTTATTTAATTTTATTATTAATTATTATGAATTTTAATTTTGTTTTTAATTAAGTGATTTTAAATACTTAAAAAAAATGAAATGGCACATG
The DNA here is from genome assembly GCA_030844895.1 of Ambrosia x helenae. Classification (NCBI taxonomy): domain Eukaryota; kingdom Viridiplantae; phylum Streptophyta; class Magnoliopsida; order Asterales; family Asteraceae; genus Ambrosia; species Ambrosia x helenae. The sequence continues at coordinate 112,962,596 of CM061225.1, read as the reverse complement.
TCATCCCCCCCCCCCCCCCCCCCTCCACTTCTCACAATCCCCCCGTTGTAAACAAGATGTTAAATCATCGCCAGTGCAAGGTGCTAAACACACCAACAAATGTGCCTAGTAAGCCGTCACATTAGATTTTCACACCTAAGAAAAATGTTATATTTATATTTGGTTGTTTATTCCACATCGGCTAGAAGATAATTTTCCTAGTTTCTTCTGTTAGATTAAGTTCAATTATGTTTTGTATATTTTATATTCTAGAGGGCTAAATACGTGTTAGAAAGGTCAATAATACAACTCTGTAAGGCAAAATTGTCCTTTCACTTATTTTCACGTACTAGGGGCAATTTTGATACTTAAACATATATATAATTCTACAGTGTCGTAGCTTCCTTGGAGCGGAAGGGGGTGGCCGCCCCTCGAAATTTTTGCTTAAAAGTTCTGAGTATATTGAATCCGTATATAATTTTTTTGGTATATATGGTTTCGACCCTCCGTAACCGGTGACTTATAATCCCACGGTAACTTTTGACCCCCGAGATTTTTGCTCAAGCTTCGTCACTGTAATTCTGTAAATATAAACTTTTAAATCACAATTTAGGTACTTAAACTCTTTGAAGGTAAAGCAAATATTTCTTTCTTTTTAATTGACATTTTAGTTTGTCTCACGTTAGTGCTATTAAGAATTTTACAAATATAAACTTTTAAATCACAAGTTACAACCCTTTAAAGCAAAAGCAAAAGGTTTTTTTCTTTTTTTCTTTTTTATTTTTTTAGGAGTTTTTAGTTTGTTCCACATTGATACCATTAAAAATTTTACAAATATTTTTTAACAACAAGTTACAACCCTATAAAATTGAAGCAAAAGTGTTTTTTTTTTTTTTTCCTTTGTTTTCTTTTTACATTTTAGTTTGTTCCACATTGTTGCCATTAAGAATTTTACAAATTTAAACTTTTAAATCATAAGTTACAACCCTTTAAAGCCAAGACAAAAGTTTTTTTTTTTTTTTTTTTTACATTTTAGTTTCCACGTTAATTAGTGCCATTAAGAAATAAAGTCGGATTGAGTGACTTTATAATAAAACCCTCTCAAACCAAATAAACCACCTCATAACCAAGGTTTTCAGAACCGAACCGGACGTCGAACCGGACCCCCGGACGGTTCACCGGTTTGACCGGTCCGACCGGTTCGACCGGTCCGACCGGTTCGACCGGTTCGACGAACCGGCCAAAAAGCAAAAAAAAATTAAAAAAATTAAAAAAAAATTAAAAAATCCGGTCCGACCGGCCCGGTTTCCGGTCCGACCGGCCGGTTCACCGGTTCAACCCCGGTTCGCTGCAAAAACGGTCCGACTACCCGAACCGGACCGGTCCAGGCCCCGGAGCCCGGTCCGACCGGTCCGACCGGCCGGTCCGGTCCGGTTTTCAAAACAATGCTCATAACCCTTTTAGCACATTTGACTTTTTAAATTGAGATTTTTAGTTAAAATATTAAATTTTAAATTAAAGGAGTTGGTTAAACCGGTTAGCTAGACCGGCTGGCCTAGTACGGCCTTAATAACATTGACCACAAGTAAAAATATGTTTGATCGACTGGTCCGGCTTGATATTAGACAACAACAAAAAAATTATCTGCACTTAACCAACCTAAGTGTTGTGTTTTTCGCTGCAACACACAAACATCCTACTAGTCATTTAAAATCATTGATTAATATGAGTCTTTCTATTTTTTCTAGAGCCAACATGCTTTATCCTTATTTAATTAAAAATAAATTTATTTTAAGAAACACTTAATATCTATATAACTTTATAATGTAAAAATCAAATACAAATGGCTCTTACATATTAAACGTTATGAAAAACCATTTTTTTTTTCTATCTAGTCAAGCATGTTTTCTAAAAATATAACATTTTTTTGTATAATTACTTTAGTATAGTAATCACTCTAGATATAACAGACTCCAATGTAACTCATTTAAGTGGCATTGAAACTGTCTCACCGAAGCCTACGATCTTAGTTTTTAGATTTTCGTTTTTTTGGATTTTTAGAATTTGTATTATATCACTGTGTCTTTTATGTGACATTGTGTCTTTTGTTTATTTTCGTCATTGTCGTTTTTGCCACTCATTGTGTCTTTTTTCTCATCTTTGTGTTACATTTCTTGGCATTGTGTTACATTTTGCTACTCATTGTGTTATATTTTGTAACTCATTATGTTTTTTTGTATCCTGTAATTACTCTTCTCATTTATTTTACACTGTGTAGGATGACCCTATTTTTTTAGATTTTAAATCTAAAAACATGCTTTACTATATGAAAAAAAAAAATCATTCACTTTTGTATTTTAAGATTTACCCTAACTTTATAAGTAAAAGATCATATGAAAATTCATATTTATATCACGAAGCTGAGTTTCCAAGTCTCAAACGAGTGGTTGGTCGAACACGGTATGAGTTAACTATATAGCTAGCATTGACGTAAACGTATTGACTTATAAGAGATTAAGTAAATATATTTTGAATGATGTATTAATTCTTCATACGAATGTTAATCATCCATCAGTAGCCATGAATTTTAATTATAGTTTCTTCTTTGCCTTTTTCCTAATTCTCATGTTTTATTGCTACTCATCATCCAGTGCTCAGCCTTCCGAATTAAAACATACTGCAAAACTTTCCACTACTTGGTCGACCACTGATGACCCGTATGACCATTCCATTCTTGTTATAGAAACCAATTCAGCTCAAATCACCTTTGCCTTTTCCTGTGAACGTCGAATATTTTGTACCTCATACTTCTTATCCATATTCATTTCTGATTTTATTTCATACGGCTTGCAGCAGGCAGTTTGGACTGCCAACCGAGAGTATCCCGTAGGGAAGAATGCGTTACTGAATTTCACTGCCGCTGGAGACTTGGTGCTAAAGGACGGAGATGGAAGCATAGTTTGGAGCACCAACACGGCTGGAAAATCAGTTGTTGGCATGAACCTAACTGGTTCCGGAAATCTGGTGTTGTTCGATGACCACAACTCGTTAGTTTGGCAATCATATTCTTATACAGCAGCTCTTTCAACTTCATGGGATACCAATTACTCAGATGTCCAACCCATACTCCTTAGAGAAATCAATGGAACAGAACTCTTCTGTAGCTTTCTCTGTGAAGGATATTGTTCGGACGGCAGAAAATCTAACCACTACATCTTTGCAATATTTTTTTCTCGAATCACTAAAAATGACAATGATGCTAGGATGGTCGTTTGGTCAGCCAACAGAGACCATCCGGTCGGGACTGATGCGATACTGAATTTCACCACAGATGGAGAATTGGTCCTAAAGGATGTAAACGGAAGGATAGTTTGGACCACCAACACTACAGGCAAAGCTGTTGTGGGCATGAACTTGACTGATACTGGAAATTTGGTGTTGTTCGATCACCAAAACTCGGTAGTTTGGCAATCTTTTGATTACCCAACAGATTCTTTGTTACCTGGCCAAAAGCTGTTTACAGGCCAACAACTGAAATCTAGTAATTCTTCAACCAATTCGTCAGAAGGTATGTATACTCTTCAAGTCACAGATAAAGGTCTGCTTGCTTATGTTGAATCAGACCCACCTCAATCCTATTTCAGAATCCTTGTCGAGGGCAACAAAGCAAATTACACAAGAAGATACATTAAGTTCTTGAATGGGAGTTTGTCACTATTCATACATTCGTCCAAGCCAAGTGATCCTGATGGTGTGATTAACATACCTCAAGCATCATCAGCTCAGTATATGAAACTGATGCCAGATGGGCATTTGCAATTGTTTGGATGGCATTCTGATTCTAGACAGTGGACATTGGTAACTGATATTACCGCAGGTTTTCTTCATGAGTGTAGCTATCCATTGACGTGTGGAAGAAATTCCATTTGCTCGACAAATCAACAATGTAGTTGTCTAAGTTTTGAACATTTTAGACCAGTGAACAATCGCCAACTCAACCTGGGATGTTCTGAAATTACTCCTCTCTGATGTAATTCTGCACAAGATCAAGATTTTATCAAACTCGAGAACGTCAAGCACTTTACCACCATTGCCGACATGGAGGGCGTGGATATGGAGACTTGCAAACAAGCATGTCTAAACAATTGTTTATGCAAAGCAGCTTTTTTTCAGTATTACTCAAATGCTGCAAATGGTCTATGTTTTTTGCCTTCGGAGATATTTACAATGGAGACTGCTGATGCATTCTATCATGCTACAGCTTTCATAAAAGTTCATAATGTTACATCACATCATTTGTCTCATCAAGTTGCAAGAGTTGCAGGCGCTACGATTGGAAGTTTTATGCTGCTGCTTGTTGTGGCCCTTTGGTTTATTAAATACGTAGGCCACAAGCCAAAAAGGGATGCTGAAATGGAGGAAGAATGTTTATTAGATCAATTTCCGGGAATGCTGAATCGGTTTTCGTATGAAGAACTAATAAACGCCACGGAGAACTTTAGTAAAAAGCTTGGTGAAGGAGGATTTGGATCGGTTTTTGAAGGGAGTCTCAATGATGGCTTAAAGATTGCAGTAAAATGTCTTGAAGGCCTTGGGCATGTAAAGAAATCATTCCTAGCTGAGGTTCAATCTATTGGCAGCATTCACCATGTGAATATGATTAGACTTAGAGGATTTTGTACATGGAAATCATGTAATTTTCTAGTGTATGATTTCATGAGCAACGGATCATTAGATAGGTGGATCTACCATGGAAATCAAGACCACATACTTGAATGGGAATGCAGAAAGAAAATTATTCTTGATATAGCCAAAGGTTTAGCATATCTCCATGAAGACTGTAGGCAAAGAATTGTGCATCTTGATATTAAACCTCAAAACATACTTCTAGACAGTGATTTCAATGCCAAAGTATCCGATTTTGGGTTATCTAAGCTCATTGACAAAACTCAAGCAGAAGTGATGACTACCATAAAAGGAACACCTGGCTATATCGCTCCAGAATGGTGGAGCTCCATCATCACTGAAAAGGTGGATGTTTACAGCTTTAGAATCGTTCTCTTGGAGATCTTATGTGGGAGGAAAGTTTTCGATAGATCTCAGCCAGAAGAAAGCTGGCACTTGCTCTTTGTGTTTCAAAATTGCTGGGAGGAAGGAACGTTGTTAGATATGGTTGACGAACACAGTGAAGATATGAAGGTACACAAAACTGAAGTAATGGAGATGATGAAAATGGCTGCCTGGTGTTTACAAAGAAACTTTAGAAGAAGGCCGTCAATGTCAATGGTGGTTAAGGTGTTAGAAGGAGTAATGGACGTTGAAACGAACGTGGATTACAACTTTACAGATCCCAGAATCCAGGAACAAGCAGTTGGAGACGAGAAAGATTTCACATTATTGCCATCATCTCTTCTCTCGGGGCCAAGATGAGTGGCCAATAAGTTCTTGTGGCTCATTTGTATGCAGTTTCTTTAATGTTATATTCCTGTTCTGTTCCAACATTTCCTGTTACAATTAGACCTACAAACGAACTGAACATTCATGAACTGTTCGTGAACTTATTCGGCGGGAGGTTTGTTTATTTAATAAATGAACAAACACGAACAAAAAAATTGTTCGTTTAGTTTAGTTAAATGAACGAACATGAACAAGCTTTGCATTCGTTCATTTATGTTCTTGAACATCTGTGTATGTTCGTTTAAGTTTTACTAATTACATAAGAAGTTATGTTTATATAAATATAAACATAAATTGGGCTTTAACTACTTGTATAAATATAACCAATTAATAATTATGTTTTTTAGTAATACAAAAGTGTTTGCATTTCTTATGTTCGTGAACGATCATTTATGTTCGTTCATAAACTGTTCGTTTAGGTTTTGAAACATGACAAATTTCTTAATGAACAAACACGAACACCAAAATGTATTCAATTATGTGTTTGTGTTCATGTTTTGTTCGTTAAAGTTAAATGAACAAATACGAACATACCTTTGTTCATGTTCGTTCAGTTCATTTACACACCTAGTTACAATATCAACTGCATTTGAGGAAAAAAAAATGACAATTTTCTTCTTCGTCATCATATTTCATGAGTTTTCTACAAATAAAGTTTATTTGTGACTTGTTAAAGAAAGTGAATTAACATAAACCTATTGTACTAAGTACAGATTCACACCCACTACTGACTGTTTTTGTCAACAATTTTTCTTTTTTCCAGTTTCTCAAAATTTCACGATTTTGTCAAGAACGAAAAGACATAGATGTTTGTATATATACTGAGCTTGCCATTTAATTTATTAATTAATAACGAATTGGAAGTACTCACATAAAATCCTATGCAATCCACATCCCACAACCCATCGAATTGCACTCAGAATTCAACACGAATCATGCAATTTGTTCCAGAATCCTCAGTTGCTTTGCACAATTTGAGGCAGGTAACTGTTCATCTTCTTCATACCCGAAAAACGCGAGAGGCTGAGACAGATTTGTAGGGCTGCTGGTTGCCAAAGAGAATGAAAATGTGTTAGAGTGCAATGGCGAAGCTTGCCCCAAGGTTCGGGGGGTCGGAAGTCACTAGTTTCGGGGGTCGAAAACTAGTTTCGGGGGGTCGAAACCCTATATTTTCAAAATTTTCTATACGAATACTATATAATCGGAACTTCTACGCGAAAATCCGGGGGGTCGGCCGCCCCTCCCCGCCCCTACTATGCTGCGCCACTGTTAGAGTGAGTAAAAATTTTGAATCCATTTTTTATGTGTTGAGACTATCAGGAGTGGTGGGGCGGGAAAGAGGGGGATGAAGCGCCATGTGGCACTTGTGGGACCCTTGTGGGGGGGAAAATAATTGTGGGGAGTGGAAGGGGGGAAGAGGGGGGGAAGGAAATAATATTATATTGTGTTAAAGTTAAAAAAAAATAAAAAAAAAAAACCTGACCAATCATCGCATGCCACGTAGTCCCCCACATCTCCCCCACGCCGGTGAACCTCTCCCCGCCCCCAGCCCCATGCCACCCTTCCCGCCCTACCGGCGGCGGTGTTCCCCCCCCCCTTCCCGCCCCTCTCCCGCCCCCACTCCTGATAGTCTGAGAGTGAGTACAAATTTTGAAAAGTCATTTCATTTCATTTTTTGTGTTGAGAGTCAATAAAATTTTAAAAATAAAATGTAGGTTTCTAAAAATTCTTCTAAGGTTTCTAAGGCTATAGGGCGTGCAAACGGGGCACCACCCCCGTCTTGCACTTTTTACCCCGTCCGAGACACCTACACCGCCCTCTTGCCCTCGTCCCCATTGCCCCCGTCTCCCTTGGAACATTTGGGACGCACCAATCATAGCATTTCTTTTATTTTTTTATTTGAACGTTGCCTAACGGCTATTTTTCAACGGATACCTTTATTCATCCTTTCACCACACCGGGTTACATGCCGGTAGTCGAGCCACCCATATTGCAATCAGTTCCTCCAATTTCGGCGGTAGCCCAAATGCAACAAAACCCGGTAGCTTTCGCTCAATTACACCCGATGCAATACATGCAAATGCAACACTATATCCAACAAATGCAATCGTTTCAAACTACCCAACAATTTTCTCCACAAGCACAACCTGCTACACCTATCGGACCGTCTCAACCCGTAGTGGAGGAGGAGGAAACCGATGATGAAATAATTCCCGAAACTCAAGCCACGCCACCCACCGAAAAATCTACCGACAAACGCAAAGGCAAACCTAGAGAGAAAGGACTGGGACGTGGTAAACAAAAAGATGGAGTAGCTAGGGCATGGTCCGATGTTGAAGAGGAGGCGTTAGCTAAGGCGTGGGTCGCTTCTTCAAAACGCGCCGCAGGCGGTAAATTTTTTCTACCTGCGCAAAATATATTTATATATATATATATTGTTTAATTATTTTAATTAAATTTTTTTTAATCAAAGGTACCGCCCAATCTCAAGAGGCGTTATGGGAGAAAGTAATTGAAAACTTTCATAGGTTTATGCAATGCAAGCCGTATCGACTACACGATGCTCTAAGCTCGAAGTGGAGAAAGATAAACACGGATTGTGGTAAATTTAATGGAATTTACAACCGCGTTAAGTCGAACCCGCCTAGTGGTTGGAACGAGCAAAATATTTTCGAGGAGGCTTTGGCGAAGTATAAAACTAAGACGAAAAGATCATTCTAGAAGATACAGGCTTGGAAGATCTTGAAAAATGAACCAAAATGGACGACGGTCCCAAACGAGGCTCAACGGGCCAAACGAAGACCTAAAGCTCAAATGGAGGTCCGTCCGTTCCAATCAATATTGATATGAACGACGAGCTCGAGTTCGACGAACCACAATTTGTGGAGGAGCCATGCCCCATAGGTTTATAAATTTATAGATTTTTTTATATAATTCGTTGCATTTTCTTTGAAATATAAAAATGTTTGTGTTTTTTATGTAGGTCGGGACAAAGCTCGAAAGGAAGCGGCGGCAGGAAAGAAAGCGGAGTCGGGTAGCACGAGCAGGAGCGCTTCAAAGCTTGACACTTTAAGCGCACAAATGAAAGCTTTTAACCAAGCTAATGAAAAAAAGAATCAAGCAAGATAAGCTTAGGTTGATTGATGAATCGAAGGCGGTGGAAGAGTGGAAAATTATGTCGGCCGACATTTCTCATTATCCCGAAGAACAACGCGCCGCGTTGAAGAATATGCAAGACAAGTTGATTCAAAAGTGGAAGTAGTTTTTAAAATTTTTATGAAATCGTATTTTTTTTTTCCAGTGTGTTTGTTTTTTTTAATTTTAGTATGGTTTGTAACTTTTTTATATAATTTAATATTTATTTTAATATTATTTTATTTATTTGTTACTTTTAAAACTGATTAAAATTAATATTAAAAAATAAATTAATAAGTAATAAATGCAAGAGACATGGGTTTTTCATGTCTCACCCTTGCTATGTCCCAACCAAGAGAGCATGAGAGCCATCCTAGGTGGCATTGAGACATACTTTTTCATGTCTTCACACCCAATAGTTTAAAAATAACTGCCAACCAGCCCCCAACGGTCATCTCCCAATGGCTACTTTTGTACTGCTAACTCACGCGAGTACGGTAGCGTGGCCTTGCTTGCAATAATGTTCACGCGCATTGGCGGACCTATAGCAAGCCCAAGGGGTGCGAGCGCCCACCCTGGAAAAAAAATTTAGTGTTATATACGCTCGTTCATCCCGTCCGCACCCATGAAAATTTTCAACCGCACCCCTTGGACTTTTGAAACCGACCTCAAGAAAAAAAAAATATATATAATTATATGTTAAGAGTTAGCCCATTTTATTAGTTAGTAGCCCAATTTCAAGAATGAGTCCAAGCCCAAAGTTTATAATAAGCCGACATGTGTTTTAATATTGATTAAAATGAAAAAACAAACAAAAAATAAACCTAAAGCCAGAAGAGCGCTAAACAAAGAAAAACAAAAGAAAAAGTTGTCTGCCTCCCTCCCTGCTTCTGATCGGCAATCGCTAAACAAAGAAGAGGAACCTGTGACGTTGACCGGTCACAATTTACAAACAATTGAACAAATACAACAAAACTCCAAAAGGTAATTAGGTAAATGTGATTATGTGAATATTTTTCTTGAACGGCCAACAAATCAATCCCGAACACTTTCAAAGTGCCCACGGGACAAAGGAGTACTCCGAGAGTAACCCGGATCCACCGGTAATTTCACACCAATTCCCGGGGGAAACCCGCCGCCCGAAGGCCCACTGCGGTAAAACTCGACCCACCAGCAGCATTTTAGTATTATTATTTTTGGTATACGAGTCGACCTGAACCGAACCGACCCGGGCCACCTGATGGATAAACGACCTATATAAGGTCTATGATTCCGCATCCCATGAAAAAAAATCCTGGGTCCGCCACTGTTCACGCGTGTACGTTGTGGTGTTCACGAGCCATATATATCAGGTGACCGCACAGGCCTGCTCGCTCGCGACCTACGATACATCAGATGAAATACGAGGCTGTTGTGTTATGTAATAAAATACATTAGTGTCAAACTGGTTTCTAAAAAGGCGGGCCAATACGATTTTCAAAACAGTATTCCCTTTAATCATAGACCAATAAAGAGTTAAGAGTTGAAATGTTCAAACGACTTTTATGATTAGAAAGTTCTGCTTCCAACTAATTGGCTCAAACAAGACAACTATAGCATTGACTTGACTTGTTAAAGAATTAAGAGATTGGGTATTTATGAATGATGCATTAATTCTTCATACAAATGTTGATCATCCATCAATCATGAATTTTAATTCTAGTTTCTTCTTTGCCTTTTTTCTAATTCCCATGTTATTATTATTCAGTGCCGCTGCTCAGCCTTTCAAATTATATCCTTCAGCAAATCTTTCCACCACATGGACCCCCAATTACTTAGCATTCCAGCCTATGCTCTTTAGACAAACCAAGGTAGCTCAATTCTTCTGTGGCTTGTTCTGTGAAGGAAACTGTACCTCTTACTTCTTTTCCATATTCGTTTCTAAAACAACTAGGCTCATCTGGAAATCTAAGGTCATTTGGTCAGCCAACCGAGACTCTCCAGTCGGGATTAATGCGACAATGAATTTCACTGCAGCCGGAGAATTGGTCCTGAAGGATGCAGATGGAAGAATAGTTTGGACAACCAACACTACAGGAAAATCAGTAGCTGGCATGAGCCTAACTGATTCCGGAAATTTGGTGTTGTTCGACGACCACAACTCGGTAGTTTGGCAATCTTTTGATCACCCAACAGACACTTTGTTACCTGGCCAAAAGCTGTCTACAGGCCAAAAACTGAAATCTAGTGTTTCCTTAACCAATTCATCAGAAGGTATGTATTCCCTTCAAGTCACAGATAAAGGTTTGTTGGCTAATGTTGAGTCAAGCCCACCTCAAGCCTATTACAGTAAGCCTGTCAATCCAAATGGCAATAATACACACAAAGGAAGAAGTTACATTAGGTTCTTGAATGGGAGTTTGTCACTATTCATACATTCTTCTGAGCCAAGTGATCCTGATGGTGTGATTGACATACCTCAATCATCATCAGTTCAGTATATGAGACTCATGCCAGATGGGCATTTGCAAGTGTTTGGATCGCAATCTGAAGAGTGGACAGTCGTATCCGATCTTACTACAAATGCTTATCTAGGAGAGTGTGATTATCCGTTGACTTGTGGTAGAAATTCCCTTTGTTCGACTAATCAACAATGTAGTTGTCCTGGAATAGGATATTTTGCACCAACAAACGATCGCCAGCCCGAACTGGGTTGCTCTACAATTACTCCTCTCACATGTAACTTCACACAAAATCAACATCTTATCACACTCGAGAGTGTCATCTACTTCACCGTCGGCACCTCGACTGCCGACATGGAGAGGGTGAATATGGAGACTTGCAGGCAGGCATGTCTAAAGAATTGCTCATGCAAAGCAGCTTTTTTTTACTCTTCAGTTGCTTCAAATGGAGAATGTTATTTATCCTCAGAGATATTTACAATGAAGACAGTGACTATTGATCCAAGTTTTTATAATGCTTCAGCTTTCATAAAGGTCCAAAATGTTACATCCCCTCCTTTACCTGATGAAGTTGTATCGTTTACAGATCATTCATCTCATCAAGTTGCAAGAGTTGTAGGCTTTACGATTGGAGGTTTTGTTCTTCTACTTGTTGTGGCCAGTGGGATTATGTATTTAGTCTACAAGCATAAAAGAGATGCTAAAATGCTGGAAGAACATTTAGATCAAGTTCCAGGAATGCCAATACGGTTTTCGTATGAAGAACTGAAAACGTCCACAGAGAACTTTAGTAGAAAGCTTGGTGAAGGAGGATATGGATCGGTTTTCGAAGGGACTCTCAGAGATGGCACAAAGATTGCAGTAAAATGTCTTGAAGGTCTTGCACATGTTAAAAAATCATTCCTAGCCGAGGTTCAATCTATTGGTAGCATTCACCATGTAAATTTGGTTAGACTACGTGGATTTTGTGCATGGAAATCACAGCGATTTCTTGTGTATGACTTCATGAGTAATGGATCATTAGATCGGTTGATCTACCATGGAGTTCGGGAGCACATACTCGATTGGGAATGTAGAAAGAAAATTATTATTGATATAGCCAAAGGTTTGGCATATCTCCATGAAGAATGTAGGCAAAAAATTGTGCATCTTGATATTAAACCTCAGAACATACTTCTAGACAACGATTTCAATGCTAAAGTATCCGATTTTGGATTATCTAAGCTCATTGACAAAAATCAAACTGAAGTGGTGACCACCATAAAAGGTACCCCTGGCTATATGGCCCCGGAATGGCGGAGCTCAGTCATCACTGAAAAGGTTGATGTATACAGTTTCGGGATCGTTCTCCTAGAGATCTTATGTGGTAGAAAAAACTTCGATCGATCTCAGCCAGAAGAAAGCGAGCACTTGCTCTTTGTTTTTCAGACATGTTGGGAGCAAGGAACGCTGTTAGATATGGTTGATAAACACAGTGAAGATATGCAGGCACACAATACCGAAGTGGTGGAGATGATGAAAGTTGCTGCATGGTGCTTACAAGCAAACTTTAAGATAAGGCCTTCGATGTCATCGGTGGTTAAGGTGTTAGAAGGAGGAATGGAAGTAGAAACGAACTTGGATTACAACTTCACAAATCTAAAAATTCAGGAACAAACAGTTGGAGATGAGAAAGATTTCACATTATTACCGTCATCTCTTCTCTCGGGGCCAAGATAAGTAATCATGAGTTTCTTGCGGATCATTTCTGTTCTAATGTTTTTTCCTGTTCCAATATCAATATGGATATTTCAGCCCTGTTATCTACTAAGACTTATATCTCACAGTAACTGCAGAACCTTAGTTTAATGAAGTATTATTCCTTTCATGTTATCAACTTCATGGACAGTCGAACATACAACTAAAAAACATTTATGAATATATTTAAATAAAAATTATGTAACAGGGATGTAATTTAGGATTTAGATAGAATCAAACCAGCTGCTGCAAGCTATCTTTGGCTCTAACACTCATAGTATCCTGCTATAAGCTAACCTCTACTTAAGAAAGAAAGGATTTTATCAGGGGATATAAAAGAAAATAATAATCATCTATATAACATTCTCTACTTTTTTTTATTTGTTTGCGTGTTTCTGGTTGAAATATCTTCGGTTCCTAAAAAACCAGGAGAAGTTGATGTTCCAGGCTTAATAGTCTAGGGCTACAAATGAACCTAACGAACACAAACAAGGCATTGTTCGTTTGTTAAGAAAACAATCATGTTCGTGATCGTTTGTTAAGAAAACAATCATCTTCATGTTCGTTTGTTAAGAAAATAATCGTGTTCGTTTGTTAATTTTGTTCATGAACGCACATGAATACAAACAGACATTCATGAACGGACATATATTAACTTTCTAATAAAATCGAATTCACATACATATATGTTTATTTATTTATTCAGGTTAAATAAATAATATTAAGACAAATTATAAAAATTAAAAACCTTATTAAACTATCGAACATAAACAAACATAAACGAACACGTTTACGAACATAAACGAACACAAACGGACTTCCCGCCGAACGTTTTCGTGAACTGTTCGATCAAAGTTGAGTTCGTTTGCAGCCCTCCACTCAATAGTATTAAGTTAATACTATCGTTCAAAGAGTTATTTAAACACACACAATTTGCATACTTTTTGTGTGAACTGCCAGGTTACAACTTTCTTGATATAATGATCGCTGATTGACATAAATCAATGTATTTCTGAACCTGATAATGAACCATCTCACATCTTTATGATATTAATCCCCTGTTTTTCACACATTTTGTCCACCTTTTTAAAATATACAAAGATGGAAGTGCAGAAAGACCAGAAATATGGAAAATAATCAATGCATGTTTAATAGACAACACCTTTGAATTAAAAAAAAAAAAAAAAACAAGAACACGAGACTGTGGATGGTGCCTCATTCTAAAATCTATATATATATATATATATATATATATATATATAGTGGAAGTATAGGGAGAAAACCCCCTCAAATGGAAAAACCCCAAGAAACCCATTACTTGGCCTATGTTGTGCCACATCACCCATGATATTATGATATTATATAATAGGGTTAGGATCAAATACACAAGATACTTTTTCTAGGAAGGGTGAGAAGGATTGTGATCCATTGATCATATATTTGAAGGGTTGAGATTAGTTTGTTTAAAAAAAATAAATAATAAATTAGAGAAATGGCATAAAAGGAAAACAACATTTGTTGACTTTCTCTCTCCACATGCAATGCACATGTCAATTCCCCCCATCATTTTAAAACGTCTATAACTTTTTCATACGACATTTATTTTTCAAAAAAATTTCACCATATTAACGAGCGTTTTTTTATCTTTAATATGAGTACCACATTGCTACATTAAAATTGAAAAAAAAAATTCGTGCTAAATGGGTTTTTTTTCTCCGTTGTGTCTTCTGCACGTTCATTGTGTTATAGTATGCATGTGTGCTTTATAAATATGTTATTTATGTTTTTTTAGTCTACACATGATTTAACTTTGTCCATTGTGTTTTTAGTATGATTTTAATTGTGTTTTACGCAAATGAGTTTTGTATTTAGGTGTACATTGTGTTTTATTATATTGTTCATTGTGTTTAAGTCTATTATTCATTGTGTTTTAGTCTTCTGTTCATTGTGTCTTTAGAATGTCGTTCATTGTGTTTTATTAGACTGTTCATTGTGTTTTATACCCTATTGTTCATTGCATATTTAATTGGTACTCATTGTGTTTTACATTATCTCCATTGTGTCTTACGCAACTGGGTTTTCAACTTTTTTTACAAAAGTATTCATTGTGTTTTAATCTTCTGTTCATTGTGTCTTTATTATGTCGTCCATTGGGTTTTACACAATTGGGTTTTTAACTTTTTTTTCAAAAGTATTCATTGTATTTTAATCTTTTGTTCATTGTGTCTTTCGTATGTCATCCATTGTGTCTTATGCAACTGGTTTTCAACCTTTTTTTTTCAAAAGTATTCATTGTGTTTTAGTCTTCTATTCATTGTATCTTTAGTATATCGTCCATTGTGTTTTACTAGACTCTTGATTGTGTTTTATACCCTATTTTTAATTGGTGTTCATTGTGTTTTACATTCCATTGTGTCTTACGCAAGTGGGTTTTGAATTTTTTTTCAAAAGTATAGCAATATGGTACTCATATTAAAGATAAATAGACGCTCAATTTTATGGTATAATTTTTTTTAAAAACGGATGACGTATAAAAACGTTATGGGCATTTAAAAATGAAGGTGGAAATGGCATGTGACTTGCATGTGCATATGTTTTTGACAAAATTACCCCTCTCACTTGTTAATCCTTTGGACACGTGTCATTTTCTAGTGGCTTCTCACCCTTCTCATTTTTTGTAGCCTTTGTAGAATAACCCAACCCTTATATAATATTCAAAAGGGCACAATAGACATTTTCATTATCCCCTTCTTTCTCTCCATATATATATTGTTTCCCCCTCTCTCTCTCCATTTATTTTTCAAATTCAAAATGAGATCTTAGATCCTCTCTCTACCCTTTCTCTTACCTCCCCCTACCCTCTCTCTGTCTCTCTCTAGAACCACCACCACCACCCCCACAACAACCACCACCATGACCCGTCTCCTCCACTGAAACCACCACCACAGCCCGTCTCCTCCTCCACTGAAACCACCACCACTACCATGACCTGTCAGAAGTTAAAGGGGTTTTTAAAGGCTTCAAGCTCTTCTACCAGATCTGCAAGTAATCTCATCTCTCTGTATCTAACTTTTCATGAAAGTAATATTATTATTTATACTATATTAACTAATATTATTATTATTCATACTATATATGATATTATTATTCTCCATGAGCACGAGGTTATATTTTTTTTATAGTTTTGATTTTGTATTATTATTATCAAAGTAAAAACTACCTTTTATGTATTTCTTTTAAAATATCAGTATCGAAATTTATTTTTTATATAATACAGTCCGAAATTTCCTTATAAAATTCAAGTCTAGAATGATGTGTAATGCCTACAGACTAGTTATTATATTATTAAAGGTACAATCTTTTATTTGAAGAATTTAACAAAGTTTTACATGGAGGTGAATAATTTAACAAAGTGCTACAAGCAGAGTAAGAGTCTTTAGATTATACATATTTTCTTTACAAAACACTGACCTTTGTTGGTTTGTAGCTGATGTTATTTTGGTTTTCGTTTACGTTTTGATTTTGTTAGGTTTCGGTTTTGTTAGAATAATAATAATAATAGTTTTGGGGATAGGTTTTGTTTGCATACCAAGTGTTCGATCAAATGCTTGAATGAAAAAAAAAACTTATGTTAACATTTTTTTTTATTATTATTTTGTTTATATTAGATTGTTATTGAATTGGGGACATGAGGTTGATAGATCACATGTGATTAATAAATAAATGTGTAGTCTTTTTATGTTAGTATATGCTAACACATATTAGTGATGCCCCATTATGTGTTTGAGGATCTAAACTAACATGTGTATCTGTTCCAGTGTTGGTTTTCACTAGTAGGCTGTAGGAAGAAGGCGACGTTGGTGATGTGGTTGTGGTAAGTGATGGTTTTTTATATAGATTATAAATTTTTAATGTTTTAGTGAATAGGGTGTTTAAATTAGCTTAATCAAATTTGTTTCTGGATTTGTGAAAACTGAAACTAATGGATGAGAGAGAAATTGGTATATTTTTGGATTCTATTTAATATTTTTTTTGGCAAGTGAAAGTGTTATGAACTCGTCTAGGGTGCATGTCTATTTTTTGCGGTCCGAGTCGTGTATGCTCACACACGTTAGTGATGCTAACACATGCTAGTATATGCCCAACTAACAGGTGTTAGGGTCCATATGACACACATTTTTTTGAGTAAAACATATGATTTAGAATATGCTAACACATGCTACTGATGTCTTTTATTATATTATATATTTCATGAATATGAGGATAATTTTTTGGTATATGGATTTTGATTGGTTCTGATTTTATTTTTTAAATTTATTATTGTTGGATTTCAAACCCCATTAATCGTATTTGAGTAGTTGTATTAACATAGTTGTAAAATTGAGTATGATACACTTTGGCACTGCATATTTGTGTTGTTTATACACATGTTATTGATGCTAACACATGCTAGTATATGCCTAACTAACAGGTGTTAGGGTTCATATGGCATACATTATTTCAGGAAAGATATGTTAGTATACGCCTTATCACATGTTAGTGATGTTAACACATGTTAGTCTAAGCAGTTAATATCACCGATATATCCGCTATATCGGTCCGATATATCGGTTATCGGTCCTCAACCGATATATTGATACCGATATTTTGACCGATATTTTCTACCGATATTATCGGTGATATTGACCGATATTTGACCGATATCTTACCGATATTTGACCGATATATCACCGATATTCCCGATATCGGTATCTTTCTTATTAGTTCTTCTATTTGTCTTGCTTCTTATTGATGTTGTTAGTGTTTTAAGTCTTAATTGTTAATTTTCAGTGTTAAATATTAGTGTTTAAAGTCTTAATAAGTTCCTACTTGCTACAATTGTTATTGTTTTGCATGTTGCAAGAGGTCAATTTGTTAATTGTAGGAGATTATATTTAATTGTTAGTGTTAAACCTCTATATATATATGGATTTTGCATGATATAAAATTACCGATATCCCACCGATATCTCACCGTGAAAACCGATATATCAAATATCGCTCCTCGACCGATAACCGATATTTTCCGACATTAACTGCTTAGATGTTAGTATATACCCGACTAACACATGTTTATGAAACTGAAAAAGGGTTTATTCTTTTTAGGGTTCATATGACATACACTATTTCAGAAAACATATGTAAGTATACGCCCTTTTCACATGTTAGTGATGTTAACACATGCTAGTATATACCCAACTAACATGTGTTACGGTTTGTATGACATACGTTATTTCAGTAAAACATATGTTTTAGAATACACTAACACATGTCATTGATGTCCCATTATGTGTTTTGTAGAGCCCAGCTAACACGTGTTTACTTTTTTTGTAGGTGAATAGATGTTTTGAGTCAAAGATGACAATGAGGATCAAGAACGAAGCATAGCTAGATTTTTTCTATGTTGTTATGATAGTTTTTTTGAAAATTCACAAATAATTATGTTTGTATGATACGATTTTTGATATGTTTTTAGTGTTGATTGTTATGATCGTTTTTATCATTCCTTAAATAAATACACATTTTATGTGTTCTTTTAATATGTTCTTTTAGTATATGACTGGTAACACATGTTAGCGATGTCTCACACGAGGTCAGAATTTTTTATCAATTCTTAAATAAATACACATAAATATGTTCTTTTAGTATAAGTCTGTTAACACATGTTAGTGATGTCTCACACGAGGTTAGAATTTTTGTATCACAACACTAACGTACGTTAATTTTGGTGCTGGAAAAAGTGTCATAAAGTAGGAGAGAGGTGACTTGACAAGTGTCAAATCAACCTTTTTAAACCTAGGATTTAGAAAAAAGTGCCATAAAGTAAGATTACCTTAATGCCCTTATTCCTATTTTTTATTATAATGGCCCACTTGCTTTTAAATATTATATACAAATTAATTATGAACCATTGATCAAACTTGATCAATGGTCACAAAAGAGTTTGCAAGGTTTTTCCAAAAGATAGGGTTTCCATATTATCCACACCCTATATATATATATATATATATATATATAGGGGAAAGTTAATTTGAGAACACCTATATTTCGTGCGAACCGTGAGAACGGCATCTAAAACCATTCAAATTCAAAATTTCTTTTTACACTTGTCTTTATTACTAAAATACAATCTCAAAAACACAATTTACGCGTAAAAATTCAAACGTATATGTAAATAAATTGTTTTTACACATGTGTAAATTTACTGTTTATACATGTATAAACTGTTTCATTTACACATGTGTAAAAAGTTAATTTGAAAGTGTTTTTGCAAGAAAAGATGAATTATTTGTAAAGAAAATTCATTTATTAATGTTGTATTTTGATTATAATGAGGTTTGTATTAAAAAAATTTGATTTTGATTAATTTTTTTACTTGTTCTCACGGTTCTCACAATATTTAGCGTTCTCAAGATAACCCTTCCCTATATATATATATATATATATATATATATATATATATATATATATATATATATTGCAAAGGGATTAATCCTACATGTCATACTCTTATGCAATCTCTCCTTTGAGAGATGCCACATAAGATGTGATGTGGCAACTTTAAACCAATTAAAAAAAGAAATAAATATGATTTAACCTAATCTATTATAATCTTTAACCTAATCTACTAAATCTAAATATTAAACCTTTATTATTTTATCTCTCGTGTTTCCTCCCATAACTTTTAAACGTTAATATCTTTTATATACGATATTTTTTAAAGAAAAAAATTACACCAAATTAACGAGCATTTTATTATCTTTCCAACGAGTACCATAGTGCTATATAAAAATCAGAGAAAAAAATGACTATTTTTTGTAACCCGACAGGTATTGTGTCGGGTTTGGGATTAGTTTAAAAAAAATGTGGGTTTGCGTCGGATCTGGAATTAGGTGATACCCGGCCTGATTACCCGAAACAACATACCCAAATACCCGAACTACATACCCGATCATATACCCATGAATTTTTTAACGCATCACATAACCCTTAGACAAATGCGTTCGATATATCAATAATTAACTTTTTCTTCTTATTTCATATTAGTTCTTTTTAGAATGATCGATTACAAACTTTCGAATTCATTTGTAATGGCACTAGATTTATACCCCGACGCAGAGATTCGTTTTTTTTATATTTGAATATGATAAATTATGGCAGAGATTTGTTTAAAATAATAATAATAATAATATATTTTATTATTTATATTAGATATTTCAACCCGGGACGCTCCCAGGATAAAAACTAGTTAACTAAAATATTACTAAATATACGGATGGTTGATTGTTGACCTGTGGCGCCCATTACAGCACAATCTTGAGGGAATCCTCTGGTTTTATGTACACTTCCATTTGAAGACGATTATCATGAATACTTGATTTGAATGGAGGGGAATTGGATTTCCTGATTAGGGTTTGTGTGAGCTTCACTTACTTTCCTTAATTCCCCCAATATATATATATATATATATATATATATATATATATATATATATATTTTTGAAAGGTTTAGATCAATGGAAATCCTTATACAACCCTAACCTATTAGTCTCAAGTTCGAATCCCTACCCACGCACCGGTGTCCTCCTTGCCTAAGCTCAAACCGTCACGGGGAATTTTTTTGTGGTGTGCATGGATCGAACATGTGACCTCCCCCCAGGATGGGAACCCCTAAGGGAAAACCCACCTACCTCAAACCAGCTGAGCTGGAGATCATTGGCCCCCCAATATATATTAATGGGTCAGTCTTAAGACTAGGGAGTTGAGGAGTCCATTATGGAGGATGGTCCTCTATTCCACCTGTCATGTCTTGTGGGGTAGGTTCATTCTTCTCATAATGGTTTAAGAGTGTGGTGAATGCAATGTTTTAAAAACCGGTTTTTTAACCATATCAGATTGGACTTAAAAATGGTTCAACCGGTTGAACCGGGTTATATCACGCGGTTTAATCGGATTGGCTATTTAACCCTACAATTTTATAAATAAAACTTTAACTCAAAAATAATCTAATAGTACATGATCTCGTAATAAAACAATAATAATTTAAAAGTGAATCCATACTAAAAAATTCAAAATTACTCAATTTTGAACAAAGTTGTTTTTATATAAAAGGGTATAATTGTTTTATGTTATTAAAGTGTTGAATCATGAAGAATCAAGTTAATGATCGCTTAAAAGATAAAATTCATTTTTATCTTCTTCCTCATCAATAAAAGTATAACTATTTTTATTTTTCACATTCTTTAATAAGAAGTTTTAGTTATCAATAATCAAAATATACTAAAATTACGTAAGATAAATAACATATATACCAAGTAACCTTGTCTTTGAGAAACCGATTCATGTTATTTCTCACTAAACATGATATCTATATCATCATTATGGGCTGATAAAATTCAAAAATTAACCTCTTACCGGTACCGGTATAGCGGTATAAACCGGTATACTGAAATTTACCGGTGGTTCAAATCCTTTACCGTTTCCCAAATTACCGGACTGATCCGTGTCAGCTAGGACACCGGTAAGCGGTATAACCGGTTTAACCGGCCAGTATAAACCGGTTTTTAAAACATTGGGTGAATGGGCCTTCCTTTATTTTTTTAAATTAATTAATATTCTAATTTTAAAAAAGTGAAACTAATATTATATTAAACCTAAAATTAAAAAAAAAAAAAAAACACTTAAATAAAACTAAAAAAGAACACTTATAATAAATGTTGTGGGAGTGTTTTAGAAAATGTGAGATGGTGTAAAAAAATGAAATGTGAAGGTTTATTTATATTTGAATTTTTTTTTCAAACGGTAATGTTTCTAACCGTTGCACACTCCAACGTTCCAATTTTGAAATGGGGAGGCCCGTCTTGACCGGCTAGTGGTTGCTGGTGATGATGATGATGATGCGCCGGGGGCGGTGCTGCCACTCCTGGTTTGCGCTTGTCGGTCTAATGCCAGTCCTCATACTGTATGCTCTAAGGATCTGCGTGCTCGGTTTGAGAAGTTAAAAAAATATACCCATCAGGCTTGAACAAATTTAATAAATTAAAGTAAATTTTATTTACAATCAATAATATAACAATAAACGTAGCAATTAACAAAATAATCTATACTACATTATAATGTACCAAAGATGTACAACATTGTAATTTTGTCCTCGGTATAACTTTTGAAGCAACATATATACAAGAGATTAAAATTTATTTAGTAGGGGTAGATTAATCACTTAGGTATAAATTAAGATGGTTAGAAGGTTATTAGTGTAACACTATCATGAAAACCAAAGTTAAAAACTAAAATCTAATTCTCATCTTACCCTTAATCAAATTCAGAATTAATCACCCCTCTTACAAGTTTAGGGTGAGGTTATTATAAAAAAATACCTTAATGTAAAAAAATGTAAGAAAGAATAAGAGGCTGACACATGTCACTAGCCAAAAGGGTATTACTGTCCATTACCATAATTGTTGATTTTTTTCAAGTTTCACTTCCATTTTTAAGACGGTCGTAACTTTTTAATACGACATTATTTAAAAAAAATACACCATAAAACAAGTTTTTATCCTCTTTCATTTGCATACCCTATTTCTATACTTTAAAAAAAAATATTTTGCTGGGTTGAAAGATGATGAAAAGCTTGTTTTATTGTGTATTTTGAAAAAAATGTCGTATGAAAAGTTATTGACGTTTAAAAAATGAGGGTGGAACTCAACAATTGTAGGTTATACCTATTTTGGCATTCCCCTTCTTTTTTAGAAAATCTAACATATGAATTTCCCATTTTAATCTCATCAATTGATTTATTTAGATCAAAGCCCAAAATCTTTTTTATCCTTTTTATGTTAGAATACTTTTTACACGATACTTTCACTTATTCAAATGAAACTAGTCTTATATAAAGGCATATTGAAATTCTTATTTTTATTGTTGTAGCACTCATTAAAACAATTGATTGTGATATTGGATTTTAGTAATCCAAAATTTACGAATTGGTCGAAAATAATATGAACTTATGAATTATCCAGTATCAATCTCAACTTTTAGCTATTTTTCTCTATCAAGTTTTTTCTAACTGGGGTCTAACCTAGTTAGATTTTTGCTGATGTGGCATATGACATGCACAATGATCTGGATTTTTTTTGTTTATTTAGTCCCACCACCACTACACCACCTAACTCCAGCTTCCACAAATATAATAATCATCATTCACCATCTCTCCAACCCTTCACTATCTTTATGTCACACCCCGTCTAGGCAAAAACACGAGAATGTAACGTCAAAAGGTTTTCAAGTACAGGGTTTAAGCAACATATAAGAAACTGATAGATTTGATACCAAACATATAATTTTTTTTACAAAACATGAAGCAAATTGTCTTAGCATGTAGAACCCTATAAAAACACATAATTGTTTAATTATTTAAGAGAAGACCCACAAATGTTGGTACCACCCAGTGCAAGATCAAACCGGTTTCTTAAGTCCCATTCGTTCATGCATTCAATTACATGAAAAACATAAATAAAAGATTTGTCAACATAAAGTTGGTGAGTTCACAGGTTTAAATATACGCAAAGTGAAGCTAGTGAAATTCATGTGTGACCAATCAAAGCCAGCTAAGCCAATGATTACTGTGCCAAAATGAGTCCCATATCCAAACCTTTTGATTGTTGTGCATCGCGCATTAATTGTACAGTAAAGACAATGTAAGAATCATAGAAAACTAGCACTCTTTTGTATGTGACAGATTAGAGTGACTAACCAAGAGTGGGGGTGTCAACCCAGTAGATATATTTAAATGTTCTATGGCTAACTGTTTTTTAGCTAATGGTTATAGTGTAATGTGTGTACGAGGACTGTTGAGCTCATGAACCGTTTGTATCATATTTCACATGGTAGTCATGATAGAATTCACTGTAACGAATTGTAACTTGAAATATGTAGCATGTGTTTTCCCTAATAGTATGAAAATAGTAAAAAGGGTCCGTGAAACTCACCTGGTGTCTGTGCGAGTAGTCTAGCAAATGAAAAAGCCCAAATGACTAGAGTCCAAAAGAAAGTGCCCTAGAATGTGAAGGACAACTTAAGTCTTTGTACTCGATTATTTACCATGCAAGTTGTTCACCCGATTTGTAGGTCTTTTGACCATATGTATATACTGTTATTGTCCATACACGTGACGATTATTACGTATCATTGTTTGTCCTTTTGAAAAGACGTATGGTTTTAACTTGTAGATCTTGAAAACCCTCGTTAGATCCATTCATTTATAGTTGAAATAGTAACTAATCTTGTCAAACCATGTTCACAAGTTACCATATGTTACCTCCTGTTAACACATGTTAAGGTTCTTATATAAAAGGGATGGTTAACATATGTTTTAAAAGTCTTATGTTAAAAGTGTAGTTAACACGTGTTTGGTCATTATAACATATGTTTCATAAAATCCATGTATTTGTATATGTTTATGTTTGAGTTCCAAGAGTCGAGTTTGTGGTTTACATACAACACTATACACACACAAACACGTATGTGTACATACGCGACATTGTATGTGTGTATATATGTATTCGTGCGTGTATGTATATCGTATATATATGTATATGTGTGTGTATAAGGTGTATAGATTTAAGTTTTGTATGTTTTTATAAATTAAAACTTAGGGTATTCGTGTGTTAATGTATATTTTATGGTTAGGTGAACACAATATCGATTAAGAATGGATTTGAAGACAAGTTGGACAACTTCAACATAAAAAAGAAAGTTCATCGAAGGAGAGTAATTGATATGGAGTAGGATATACATCACATATCCTGGATTGTAAAGATACTGGGTTTAAGTTATCGTCGCATCAGTTCCGATAGCCTATCCACTGTGTTTGAATTTCCTGATTTTTATATTGTTGTATACTTTGGTGCCTATCATGTAGTTTAGAGGAAATGGTGTTTGGTGGGGGTGGGTTATTAAGGGTAGGGTTAGGTTGAGGCTTGGTAAAGAATAGTGAAATTTGTCTTGAATCTCCATGAGAGAGTCTTCACTTTATTTTTCTACTTTAGGGAAGAGGGTGGACAATAAGGAGTCTACTTGATTTTGGCAAGATTGTTGGATGGGAAACATTCCTTTTGTGTTATAAGTTTTTAAGGGCTATACACTCTAGAGGTGGGGTAAAAGCATTCCATTTCCATGTTTTAATTAATGAATTATTTGGACGAGCTTTGGTTTAATAATAACACCGTTTGATGGATATGGGATTTGAATATTGAAGAAGAATTCACAGTTAATGCGGTATTGATCGATGTCGTTTTGTCAATAAAAAATATGAGAAATAAGTAGTATATGGAAGTCGAGTCGTCTCCATAGGGAATTGGTGGAAAGCCGTAGTCTCACTTAATTTAACTAATGAATTACCGAACTAATTGCTTGATTGATTTAATGTTTAAGAGAATGAAAATTGAGATTTGTAAACGGTTATGTAAAAGACGTAACCCCCTCCGGACTTTCGGTTCAATGATTTACCCAAACCTGATCAATTGTTAGGATACCACATAGACATGGTCTTGTTTGTTGGTTTTAATTCAAATAGTAATTAGACACAAGTTTTTAATAATAACATGTACAATCCAATTATCAAACCATATGTGCCATATACCCACCCAATAATCATACTACTTAGGATGCAAGAAAACCGAATGTGAATGATAAAGGACAAGCAATTGCAACACAAACAGTTTATTTAAATGATTTAAAACCCAAGTATTCTTCAAAGTATGAAAAAACAATCCGAAAATATCAAAAGAAACAAGTTATAAGTTCATACAAAAGAACCATACGTCAAGAGGAGATTACATAAAGAAACTAGCCGCTCATCATGAGTGTATATGCTTCCATGGATGATTTGGATGATAGATGCATGAAAGGAATGATTAAAAGGTGTTTTGGAATGATAAAAATAGTCCTAGAATGGTCCAAGACGGTTAGGGTTAAAATTATTTCCGATTGTCGAGTCAAAAGTCCTTAAATATGGCCAAAACCCGAAATTTCGCGTCTAGAATTAGGTACAGGCGCAAGCTTGTGCCCAGATATGCCAGGGGGCATCCTTAGGGGCGCACATCAGAACTTTTGGAGCTTAGGGCGCAAGCTTGCGCCCCTGATGGAGTACCTTGCGCCCTCTTCGTATTTTCATCGTAAAATCTTTGTTATAACTTCGTTTTCTTCGATTCTTGCGGCCACGTCTTTGTATTTCAGAGCTTTATCACATCATCATTTAATATCTTCAATTAAGATCCATTTAGTTTCTCCAAAAATGGATCCAATCCACTCCTACCTTCTCCGGAAACCTTCCAATAAGCTCCAATTAGTACTTTTAAGCACCGTACACCTGTAATTCACAAACAATCTCAAAGTAACCATGTTTTATGATATAAATCACTTGAAAACACATAATTAAATACATCTTAACATGGTAAAACATCCTCTCATTAGGTACTTAAAACTATCATAATTTCTTTCTTTCGAATGGTGTTGGCCCTACGAGGTGGATATTACCTGTCTTAGAATAGTTAATATTATGTTGTGGGAAATTTTGTTGAATTGTCTTGCTAGAGGATTAACTCGGTCGACCGTGGGTAGGGTGTCCCATACATGGCTTCCAGATTCAAAAAGCCCATGCTACATCTTTTCTTGGATGGACTTGGTTCTGTTTTCTAAAGCCAATAAAGGGGGTGGTGGAAGTTATAGTCCTGATAGCTTGGTGGGTGATTTGGGGGTTCAGGGACAACACTTTCTTTGTGAAGAATAGTCAGATACATGAGACCATATTTGATGCAATTGTTAATTATTCTTATTAGTGGTTTTCTACTAGTCTAATAGGTATCATAAAGTTAAGATACACTAGGTTGCCTTGTTGCATAACCCGATTATGACATTGTAATTGTTCCCTTTGTTGCCGACTAATCACTTGCTAGTTGGTATATATATATAAAATTTCCCATGATAAAAAGAAAGCTCGCAACTTTGTGCTTAGTTACATGGGTTGAGACTTTCCATGAAGTCACACACTCACACCTTAGACATATCTGACATTGGTTATGGACATGAGAGATGTGAGTCATAAGGAGTGTCCGACCTTAAATACCATCAACATGTTATGGGCCTTTTAGTTGTGGAGGAGAGGCCCACTTTACATTTAAACATGCTTGGTTGTAGAAATTTCAGGATTGGTGAACTCATAGGAAGCCTCCGCTAATATAATAGAAAATAAAGTCAAGGGGCCATGATAAACAAAACAGAAAATAGATTCATATGAGAGATCAAGTATTACATAGCAATACTTTCTTCCTTCTTATCCATGCTCACACATTAAACATTTCATCTTGACAAAGGTATATCAACAAATATAAGTTTGTTAACAGTCACTTTTTTTTTTTTTATTATTTCATGATTTGTATCACTATGGGTCTAAAACTTTTCTTATATAAGCTTTTAAAGCATTATGAGATGTGAAATAATATCTAGAGTACAGGACATGTTTGTCCATCAACACTCAAGGCATTTTAGACATGGTCATTTTTAATTGGGTGTAATTGGGCAACAGGTTGTGAAGCTAAAGTGTCGGTGGTGAATACTAGTTAACAATAACACAAACTCATAAATTATTAACTATATTTTTATGTATCAATGAGCATATATTATGCACAATACATATTTTTGTAAGTCTGTTAATGTATATAAATCAGTTGTAGGATACAAACGAACAATGAGAAAAATATTTAATTTATTGTTCGAGACTTGACATATATCCATCCATCCATCAATAAACCAACCGAAACATTCATGAGCTAACTTTATACATGCTGTAGCATACTAGCATATATACTAGCATTATCAACAAAACACATGCAATTATAATTCAAATAATCTTTACTAACATTAAATAAGTTGTAATAACCATATTTACGTCAATCAGAGTCTTCGTATTAATTATTTTTTTTTGAACGGCCAAACAACTTTTATTCATAAAATAGCTAGCAAGAAACTAGCAAAAGCAATCCGGAAAATACAAAAAAACCGAGATCCGAAATTATGTAAGCCGTAACAAAAAACAAGAAATTATCCCATATTTTGTGCTTCAAACCGGCACCAAGCGTCCCACGTCATAGTCGTCATTTTTCCCCGATTTGTCACCCATAAGAAGCTCATGATCTTTATCTCCTCCATTATCTTTTGAATCGAAACCTGTTTTTGATTGAACATTAAGTCATTTCGTGCCCGCCAGATACTCCAAAAAGCCGTCAAAATAACCGCATAGAATGCCTTCCGAGGTCGACCGGCCTGCTTTGCAGTCAAGTGGTACGATAATATGTCTCTAACATGAAAAGCGAAGAAGCCCGGAACGTGACACCAGTCAAAAACGAGCTGCCAGACGGTAGTGAAAACCGGGCAGCCCGTAAATAAATGTTCAGTTGTTTCAGAAATAAGCTGGCACGCCTTACACAATTGAGACTCCACCTGCACATTTCTGCGACTTAAAGCTGCCAACGTAGGTAGACGATCTAGGTACACCCGCCACGCGACAATCGCCACCTTCTTTGGAACCCAGCTACACCACTGAAAAGAGGTAACTGGGAGATCGTTCACTGCCGAAAATAACCACTTCTTGATTGCTTTGACTGAGAAACCAGCTTCTCCTCCTATCGACCAATCCCACGAATCACTTTCCGATGTCAAAACAACACCATTCAGCAGCGATATTAATTCTGCAAGCTGCTGAATTTCTTCCATTACATTAAGCGGCCGCTTCCAGTCCCAAATAAACACATTCCCAGGCTGATCTGCAGCAGTCACACGGTCAGCCACTCGACAGGTCTTCGTTTTTTCAAGGCCAAATAACAGCGGGAACCGTAACTTAAGAGGCTCATCCACTAACCATACATCCAACCAAAACAGGATCAAATTCCCAGCGCCAACCTTGCCGCGAACAAAATTTAGCGAGCCATTATTACGTGTTGCAAGTAAATCCGGAATAGATGCGATTTGTTTCCATGTTCCACCAAGTGAAAGCTTCATTGGAATATAATTCCAATCCCTAGCGTTGCCATGTAGCG
The DNA here is from genome assembly GCA_030844895.1 of Ambrosia x helenae. Taxonomy (NCBI): domain Eukaryota; kingdom Viridiplantae; phylum Streptophyta; class Magnoliopsida; order Asterales; family Asteraceae; genus Ambrosia; species Ambrosia x helenae. The sequence continues at coordinate 112,933,716 of CM061225.1, read as the reverse complement.
ACCACACTACCTTTCGCCAAAGGGCCGAATGTTCCATTTTAAACCGAAACCACCATTTAGACAATAGGCTCACATTCGCGTCTCTAAGTGAACCCAATCCCACCCCACCATATTTAATAGGTGCAATAACTTTATCCCACGCAATCCAACTCATTTTGTCATCCGTATCAACCCCCCCCCCCCAAAAGAAACGCCTTCGTATCCTTTCAAGCGAATTAATCACTTGAATGGGAGCACGAAATAATGAAAAGAAATATAAAGGGAGGGAACTCAAAACCGACTTGAGTAAAGTAATCCGAGCACCATATGAAAGAGTCTTAGACTTCCACAATGACAACCGCTTCTTAAATTTTTCAATAATGGGATCCCAACTTCGTACTAAATTCATATTCGAGCCAACCGGAACCCCTAAATGTGAGAAAGGAAAACAACTCCTTGCACACCTTAACGCTCGGGCCATATTCACCACTTCAACTTCTGAAACTCCGACCCCAAAAACGCTGCTCTTCTTGGGACTAATTTTCAGCCCCGATATCAAAAAGAAACCCCTTAAAAGCCTTCTTAAATTAAGAGCATTCGCCATGGACCATTCCCCACAGAAAACGACATCATCCGCGTACATAAAATGGGATATAAGTGGTCCGGAGCCCCCAACTCTAATACCACTAAATACTCCCAACATAGTAGCCCGCCTTATAATCCGAGAAAGGCCTTCCATAGCTATAATAAATAAATATGGCGAAAGAGGATCACCTTGTCGAAGACCACGTGAGCACGAAAACTCCCAAGTAGGCGACCCATTGACTAATACAGAAGCCCGAGAATGATGTACTATTGACATAATCCATCCACGCCACTTTGGAGAAAAATTCATTTGCGCCAATATTTCCTCCAAATAATCCCACCGCAACGAATCATAAGCCTTCTCAATATCCACTTTAAGAAACATACCACTTAACCGCGACCTCTTTAACCAAGACACGGTTTCATTGAGAATCAACGGGCCATCAAGGATATTCCGGTCCGTCAGAAAAGCCGTTTGCTCCTCAGATATAAGACGAGATATAAACGGTTTTAGCCGAATGACTAAAACCTTAGATAATACCTTATTTAGAATGCCCACCAGGCTAATCGGCCGATAGTCAGATAAAGACGCCTGGGATCGGCCTTTTGGAATTAGCGCAATAAAAGCCGAGAAACAACCCGCTCTAATAAAGCCGTTCGCATGAAACTCCTCAAATAATTTCATAAAATCATGTTTTAATACCGACCAGAACTTCCGAATAAACATAAAATTAAACCCGTCTGGTCCAGGCGCCTTCCCCCCGTCACAATCCCACACCGCAACTGATATCTCTTCCAACGAGAATGGGGCTTCCAAAACACCCACTTCTTCCGGCAATAATGTAGGCAGATCAGGCACGACGAATTCTGGTAAAACACCACTATGTTGGCGAAATTTATTTTTAAAGAAATCAACCACACTTTCTTTGATCTGTAACGGGTCCGTAACCCACAAGTCACCATTTCTCACCCCATGAATACGATTAGAGGCCAGGTTCATTTTAATGATACTGTGAAAATAACTTGAATTCTCGTCACCATCCATGGCCCATTTAACTCTAGATTTTTGGTGCGCATCTTGAACTTTTAGTCTTTCTTCTTCAAAAAGCAACTTCCGCGTATTACTTCTCAGCTCCAATTCAGCAGGAGAAAGAGCCGCAGACTCCGCTTTTGATTCAATACCTGCAAGGACATTTTTGTATTCCAAACTCTTTTCTTCTTTTCTCTTCCTTTCAGCGTTAATCCATAACCGGACACGCCCCTTTAACCATTTTAATTTTGCAGCTAACGCCAAATCAGGAGGACCAGAAAACTGAAAATTACCTGCAATAGAGTTAACATAATCGACAAAACCCGGCCACTCGAGCCAAGAGTTATAGAACCGGAATGGAGCGTGTCCAAAATCCGAACTCTTAACCGAAAGAACCAGAGGAGAATGATCCGAAAGAAACCGAGACAAGGCCGTAAGACTTGCACCCGGCCAAGCATCCATAAAATCCTTGCAAACAAGGAACCGATCCAACTTGCTCAACTTTTCTCCTGACCCGGACATATAAGTAAATTTAAGACCTCCCATGTTATATTCAACCAAATCCGCTTCCTGAATAAAATCATTAAACACCACAGCATTTTGAGAAGAAAATTCTGAATTCACTCGTTCATCCGGGCTTCTGACCTCATTAAAATCCCCCAAGAAGACCCAAAGACCCAATAACGATCTCTTGAAAAACAACAATTCAGCCCAGAACTCCCTTCTACGTGCTGAATCATTGGGCGCGTGAACATTCGCAATATTAATATAAATTCCCGAGTGGCGCAAATAGCCAGACACAATAAGCACATGATGCGATCTCCATGAACCTGTCTGAGAAAACACAGTAGGATCCCACCAACATATTAACCCACCCGCCGTCCCTTCCGCATCCACACAATCAAATTCAAATACCGAGTTACCCCAAAAAGCAGACAACACCCGCATACTAGGACCCGAAATTTTAGACTCTTGCACAGCCACAAAATCAAGACCACTAGACGACTTCAGGCTTTTCACCCAAGCCGCCTTCCCTTGTGTTCTAATCCCACGGATATTCAATGACATAAAGTTCATTGATCACCCAACAAGTCATTATCCGCAATAACCTCGTCAGCCACTCTACCACAAGAATTAGCCAAATTGACACCAACAAGGGAACATACCTGTACCGTATTACGAACTTCCGAATTAATAATAACCGCCTCATCAATAACCTCAGAAGCAACATCCGGTAGCACCTCACCAGTATCCGCATCATCCTGCTGAAGAACAGGGGCAACTGCCACATCCGGCGGACCTGCTTCCCCTCCCAAATTCACATCCTCAACACTAGTATTAAGATCAAAGGTAAGTTGTCTAGCAACCGTCACTGAGAAGGATCCATCCTCAGGAGAATTATGAAACTCCAATCGTGTTCTCTTCCGACTAGTAAATTTAGATGACCTATTAATATTGGGCTCCTGCTCACTAAAATTAGTAGGCGCATGTTTAGTAGGAGTCAAAAAAGCTGAGCAGCCCACTGGATCCGGCCCAACCTGAATGTTATCTCCATGACCCACATTCATATTTGAAACAAAAACTTGGCCCACTATATTTGAATTAATACCCGATTGGTCAACAGTATTAATACCCGATTGGTCAACAGTATTAATATTTGGAAACATACCATCCCCATGCAAGTTACCATTTTCCATTCCCTGATTATCCGCTGGCATTGAATGGCAATAATTAACCTCCGTTTCCATGGCCGGAGACACAATCTCCGGTGTAGGTTCCCGGATTTCACCTTCTTCCATGTCATCAATAGGATCATCACCACAATCGGCCGATTCAAACTCCGGTACCCACGATGAATTTTCCTCAGTAACCCAAACATTGAAACCTTTCTTGCGCCAGTAAAGCGTCACCTCTTCATCAATATTAGAAACATAATTCGTTAAAACATGCGCATAACCACAAGCATTATCAACGCCCGTCCACGAGAAATCAGACGGCCAAACTACTTTCCCAAACAAGCGACCAATATCATCAAACGTTGAACTCTCACGAGCCAGGACCGGCACCCCAACAATTTTAAGAACCGCAATTCTTTCAAACGGTAAGTCTTGACCCGTCCAAGGTTGCACCTCCACTAACGTTTCCTTCCAAACCTCCTTCTTATCCGTCATGAACCGATTCATCTCAACACTATCTCTAAAGGAGATTAGTATGGATAAACCACCGAGATATGATATCGCCGCTTCATTGAACCCGGCCCTTGCAAGCATCTTCTTAATCGAATGAAGGTTAGCAATGGAATCAGCAAATCCCACTACTGCCCTCCCCATACAATGAAGTGGATAGACAGCACCATTACCATCCACGTTCAGGCTCTTCTTAGTCCCAGAAGACCCGCCATAAACAACCGTCATCTCCGGAAAATCATTCGCGTCAAAATTCTTTTCTTTTGGAACCCAAGCCTTTTGTTGAGGCATCCCAAAATCATAGGATATTCTCCGATGAGACCGATCAAACATAGCCAAAGACACCGAGATTCGAGAATCGTCAAAAACAATATCATTAAGAGCCGGAAGTATCGAATAAGGATCTTTGAGTTTAACACAACGAACAAACCCAAACACCCTGCCTTTGATCGTTCTCCTCCTTGGAACCCAAGCATCAGTAACAGTAACGAATCCCTTAAACGCCTCCTTAAGTTTTAGTCCCGTGATACGATCCGAGAAGTTCGTAACATAGAATGTTGTCCGTGTGGCTGGATCATCTGAATCTTGAAACCCATTTGAACTCTGCCGCCGATCGCCGGTATTTCGCCTATTAGGGTTGCCCATTCTGCACCTGTATGGATATCTAACTACCCTTCGTATTAATTAAAAAGAAGAAAAAAAGAAACCAAGTTGTTGTGTAGGGTCCAATATATATAGATATTTCTAGACCTGACAATTTGAACCCATCTAGTTAAGTTTGGGTTGTTTTGGGTTTAAAATTTGACCTTGTGGGTTAAAATGGGTTTAGTATAATTTTCAAGGGGGTTAGGATGGGTAATTTTAATTGTAGGAAATAAGTAAGTGGGTCAGGATGGGTATGTCAAAAAAAATAAATGGGTCAGGATGGGTATTTTTAGATAATCATATACAAATCTGAATTAAAACTCACCCAACACCAAAAGTGTTGGTGCCTCATAGAAATCAATGTCACTAAAAACAAAAAATTATATCTTTTGCATTTGTTGATAACCCAGTTGGTTTGAAACCGTTCGGGTCGTTAACGGACGACCATGTCGAAACAACACGAATCGTTAACGAGACCAACCTCATTGAAACGGTTCGAGTCGTTAGCAGACTTAATCGATACGGGACGGGTCAGGTTGAAACGGTCTGGGTTGTTACCGGGCCCGGTCGGGTCGAAACGGTCCGGGTCGTTACCGGGCCCGGTCGGGTTGAAACGGTCCGGGCCGCTACCAGTCCCGTCGGGTCAAAACGGCCCGGGTTGTTACAGGGCCCGGCCAGGTCGAAACGGTCCGGGTCGCTACCGGGCCCGGTCGGGTCGAAACAATCCGGGTCGCTACGGGACGGGTCAGGTTGAAACGGTCAGGGTCGTTACCGGGCCCGGTCGGGTCGAAACGGTCAGGGTCGTTACCGGGCCCTGCCGGGTCGAAACGGTCCGGGTCGCTACCGGACCCGTCAGGTCGAAACGGTCCGGGTCGCTACCGGGCCCGGCCGGGTTGAAACGGTCCGGGTCGCTACCGGGCCCGGGCCAGTCGAAACGGTCCGGGTCGTTACCTGGCCCGGCCCGGTCGAAACAATCTGGGTCGCTACGGGACGGGTCAGGTCGAAACGGTCTGGGTCGTTACCGGGCCTGGTCGGGTCGAAACGGTCCGGGTCGCTACCGGGCCCGGTCGGGTCAAAACGGTCCGGGTCGCTACCGGGCCCCGTCGGGTCGAAACGGTCTGGGTCGCTACAGGTCCCGTCGGGTCGAAACGGTCCGGGTCACTACCGGGCCCGGGCGGGTCGAAACGGTCCGGGTCGTTGCCGGGCCCGGGCGGGTCGAAACGGTCCGGGTCGTTGCCGGGGCCCGACCCGGTCGAAACAATCCGGGTCGCTACGGGACGGGTCAGGTCGAAACGGTCTGGGTCGTTACCGGGCCCAGTCGGGTCGAAACGGTCTGGGTCGCTACCGGTCTTGTCGGGTCGAAACGGTCCGGGTCTTTACCGGGCCCGACCGGGTTGAAACGGTCCGAGTCGCTACCGGGCCCGGGCGGGTCGAAACAGTCCGGGTCGTTACCGGGCCCGGCCTGGTCGAAACACTCCGGGTCGCTACGGGACGGGTCAGGTCGAAACGGTCTGGGTCGTTACCGCGCCTGGTCGGGTCGAAACGGTCTGGGTCGCTACCGGTCTTGTCGCGTCAAAACGGTCCGGGTCTTTACCGGGCCCGACCGGGTTGAAACGGTCAGGGTCGCTACCGGGCCCGGGCGGGTCGAAACTGTCCGGGTCGTTACCGGGCCCGGCCCGATTTAAACAATCCGGGTCGCTACGGGACGGGTCAGGTCGAAACGGTCTGGGTCGTTACCGGGCCCGGTCGGGTCGAAACGGTCTGGGTCGCTACCGGTCTTGTCGGGTCAAAACGGTCCGGGTCTTTACCGGGCCCGACCGGGTTGAAACGATCCGGGTCGCTACCGGACCTGGCCGGGTCAGGTTGAAACGGCCGGGTCGAAACGGTCCGGGTCGTTACGGGACGGGTCAGGTCGAAACAGTTCTGGTCGCTACCCGGCCTGGCCGTGTCGTAAAGGTCCGGGTTGTTATCCAGCCCGATAGGGTCGAACCGGTTCGGTTCAAAATGAAATACTTCAGATCCCCTAAAATTTTATATTTAAGTTTATTTTTTTTTTTTTTTTTTTTTATTTTTTTAATTTTATTTACTTTTTAAATTTTTTATTGTTATTTTAATTTTTTTTTTAAATTTTAATTTATTTTAATGTGAACCTATCTTAATCCAAACCATCCATACCCAAACCCATCCATACCCAAACCCATCCTGACCCAACCCATCCTAACCCATTTTTTTAATCTACCCATCTTGACCCATACCCATCCTAACCCAAACCCATCCTGACCCAACAACCAAACCCACCCAACTTACCCATTTTGCCACCCATAGATATTTCCAATGTTGATGCCCCTGAAAATGAAATGTGCTTCCTATACATTAATGGTCAACACATCAATTTGTATATATATGCATACAGTCCTTCAATCATTTCAAAACACACAGACACAAAATGCACACATCAAGGACATGTAGTTTTCTCCTCATTATTTCAGTAGCAGTTTTCAGTTGGGGTGTGGTGGTTTCCGGCCAACAGCCGCCGACAGGCCAGGCATTGCTCGAGCAAAATGCTGATCGCGTGGTCTGTCTTCCGGGCCAACCTCCTGTTGACTTCGGTCAGTATGCTGGATATGTTACAGTGAATGAAAGTCATGGTAGAGCACTGTTTTATTGGTTTTTTGAAGCTGCCAAAAGCCCAAAAAAGAAACCTCTCCTTCTATGGCTAAATGGAGGTAACATTAATTAATACTCTTTTGGTACAATTTTTTTTTTACCATCTTGAATAACATGACATACTATTTAATATTTATTTATTTCAACTTGTTATTGTTGATCCCTATACTATACTATTTCTATACCACAAATACCTTGGAACGATGACAGTATTTTTTATTTTATTTTTTTGAGCGATCAACTAAAGTATTGCCGGGTACTCTGTACGCGGCCCCCAATGGCCGAAAGGGGCTCCAGACGGCCTCTAGTCCGTATGGACAGAGCCCTTCGGCCCACCCGTCAAGGGTATATTGGCGGCTGACGAGAGCACTGGAACCATTGGAAAACGTCTCTCAAGCATCAACGTTGAGAACATCGAGTCAAACCGCCAAGCCCTTCGTGAACTATTGTTCACCGCACCAAATGCGCTACCTTACCTCTCGGGTGTCATTCTTTTCGAAGAAACCCTATACCAAAAAACCGCTGATGGAAGCCTTTTGTTTATGTCCTCCTAGAGGCCAATGTTCTTCCAGGAATTAAGGTTGATAAGGGTGTGGTTGACCTTGCGGGCACCAATGGTGAGACCACCACCCAAGGGTTTGATGGTCTTGGTGCCCGCTGTGCAGCCTTTTACAAGGCTGGTGCACGGTTCGCCAAGTGGCGAGCTGTGCTTAAGATTGGAGCGACTGAACCCTCTGAGCTTTCTATCCAACAGAACGCTCAGGGGTTGGCTCGCTACGCAATCATATGTCAAGAGAATGGGCTTGTGCCCATTGTTGAGCCGGAGATATTGACCGATGGGAGTCATGATATCAAGAAATGTGCTTATGCATCCGAGATGGTGTTGGCTGCGGTTTACAAAGCGCTAAATGAGCAACATGTGCTCCTTGAAGGAACCCTCTTGAAACCGAATATGGTGACACCCGGATCTGATAGCCCTAAGGTAACTTGATCACGTTATAATATTTAATCTTGACACAAAGTTTAGCCTTAATGTAATATGGTTTAGTGGTTTAAAGAAAAACAAATACAAAAGCTTAATTTTGTACTTCATATATCTTATAAGTGTTTTGTCTAATACCTACCACATGTCATTATTTTAACAGGTGACACCAGAAGAGATTGCGGAATATACAGTGACAACATTACGTAGGACGGTGCCAGCAGCGGTACCAGGGGTCGTATTTTTGTCAGGTGGGCAAAGCGAGGAAGAGGCGACAGTGAACCTAAACGCGATGAACAAGCTAGATGTGTTGAAGCCATGGACACTATCGTTCTCATTTGGGCGCGCATTGCAGTCAAGCACCCTGAAGACATGGGGTGGAAAGAAGGAGAACGTGGCAGCAGCGCAAGCCAACTTCTTGGCGAGGTGCAAAGCTAACTCAGAGGCGACTTTGGGGACATACGGTGGCGATGGTGCTGGTGGGTTAGCCTCTGAGAGCTTGTATGTGAAAGGATACAAATACTAATTAACTAAGCTACTCATGAAGTAGTGAAGATAATTGTGGCATATTATGGTGTTATACGCATGTTGTGTTCATATCCTTACATTACAATTCATACTTTGTAACTTCTTTCCTCTCTCTCTTTCTCTATTTATATTGATCTTAATTCATAGTTTGTGTTTTATGTTGGATGAATTATTTAGAATGCCAAGATATTTTATATGTTTTACCTTATCATTAATTTCATGATACATAGTTTGTGTTTTATACCACCCACCCTTGTGGTGGAGTGGTATCAGGTGATGAGGGAGAGACACTTGACCCTTGTTGTCATGGGTTCGACTCCTGAGCCAGCCAGGTTTTACCGGTTTGCTACGTCGTGCCTTCGGGCGGGTATGCGGGCCAAGTTTTCCCTGGAACTGGCACACGGGTGGGCTAGGGGCTCTCGTGCGTGCGGGTTGGGCCGCCGCGAAGCTCGTGAGTTCGGCTCCAAGTCTGTGGGCTTCCCTTTGCCATTGGGGGTCGCGTACGAGAGTACCCGACGATTCTTTAGTTGGCCGTTCAAAAAAAAAAGTTTGTGTGTTTATGTTGGATGAATTAAAAAGCTAATTTAATTATGTACCTCTAACCCCAAAATTTTAGTTAAAAAAAAAAAAAAAAAAAAAAAAAAAAAAAAAAAAAAAAAAACCTCTAAGCCCACTAGTTTATGGCAGTGGGCTTGTGGTCATTTGTTCTTGTTTTGATTTTGAACCAACAAATAAGCTATAAAGAAGTATTAACTAACATCCTAGATCAGGTTGTCATTGTTATAATTGAAGACTTGTCCCTCCAAACCATTTGCTTTATTATTAGTAGCTGTGGATGCTCTGCACTAAAAATCAAACTTTGAACTCATGAACATCAACATTCTGTTAAACTAGTAAATATAAACTTGTGATTTGTATTTAGTATTATGTTTGAACATATGTTTTTTCTGATTGTATAATTGTGTATGTTAATCTTTAGATATAAGTTTAGTTGTAAGATACATAAGACTAGATAGAAAGATTATGCATATGGATCAATTTGGATGAGCAAAAGACTGCATCAGAAAGGATATAGGACTGTTTCAAATACACACAAAGCAAATGGGTCAATGAACAAAGCAGGAACAGCAGCATACTAAGAGGAAATGATGGGACATATTGTGAAAAGATCAAATTACCCTTGACAGTTAATTATGGTTGGTTTAGGCGGCAACTATGAACCGTTGGGTGTCAATCAAAGCAGACACAGACATGTTGTTTCGACAAATAACTGCCAACAAACACATCGGTTCAAGACATATATATAGGTTTCATTTGTTTCTTATCAAGATTATATTCCAAACAATCCAATATCCTTGTAAACTTTCTGTCCAAACACTTCTGTCTGTAACATTATATTTTATTAATACAATTCATCGATCATTTGTTTGTTCAAGTGTTTCTTACTGTTGTTGTGTATATTTCCATCAAAACAATCCGCTGCAATCATATCTGGACTGGGCCAACACATTCTTGCTGTTATTTGTTGATTCATCTTAATGACTCCTTGTTCTGTTTTAGTTCTAGCTACCTAACATGATTTTAAACATCTTTATTCTCGCTTGAAAGTGGTTGATACTATTCAACTTCCATACCATTTTAATGTTCATTTTTTCCTCATTGACACTAGTTGAAACTAGGATCGCCTTCAAATTGTGTCTACCTTTTAACCCGACTTGTCAACAGCCCTCAACCCTCGCCAACCCCCTAGCATTTTTCCGAAAAAAAAAAAAAAGTTCCAGAAATATGTGTAGGCGTAAGGCAAGTGGCATTTGATGGTGGATTTATATACACACAGTTTGAAGGTGGTTGTCCAAGTTGTATAAAAATATAATTGGTTCGCCACAACCACACCTCCCTTGCACCACCTTGAACAATTGTTGCAACCATATACAACCTATACGAGATCTAAACGCCATTTTAGATTCGATTATAGCACTGTAATAATGACAATTTCTATATATTTGACAATCCTATATATATATATATATATATATATATATATATATAGGGGAAGGTTTAAATAAAAACCCACTCAAATTGTAAAAACCTTGTAAACCTTCTTACAACCATTGATCAAACTAGATCAATGGTCCACATTTAATTGATGCTTTTTGATTTAAATTAATAGACTAGATGACAAAAAAAGGGCAAAAGGGTCAAATGACATTTTCTGAAAAAGCATCTATGACAAGTTGACCTGACACATGTCACATCATCTCTCTCATACTTTTGTGATCATTGTCCTAAATATGTCAGATGCCCGTGTTACATATGTAACATGTGTTGTGTTACGTAGGTTAAAACTGAGTTGCCAGTTTATATTATTTAAAAAATGTTGATTTATTATTTTTTTTATTAGACCATATTTTTTTTCGTTTTATTGTACCAGCACCAGAATTGTTGCATACGTAACGAGAATTGATATGGTTATAGGCATTTTGTTACTTACAAAGTGCTAAAAACTTTATAGATCAAAAAACATTCAAATGTAGACAAGAATTGTTTCTTACAAAGTGCTAAAAACAAACAAAACGGTCATTACAAAATCAACAAATGCTAAAAAAAACTATCATAAATAAAAAAAAAATTGTCTACACTTCATCCTTCATAATCATCTTCATCTTTAATGCAAAAAAATATGCTCACCTGCAAAAATAAAACAAAAATCATCAATTTACATGTAAAAGCCCCCCCCCCCCCGGTCTTAACGTATGTTAACCAGCTGGATTACAAAAAAACATACGAAACTGAAACAAACAAACATTGTTTTATCCATTTAGTTATCAAGATTATCAAACTTAACTTAGAAGGAACGTTATATAACTGCATAGATGTGTAACATATGCAACTTAGTTCTGCTGTTACATACGAAACAGACGCAAACATAGATTTGATCTCATGATTAATGACTTTTGTTTTAATTAATATATGGTAAAAAAAAATCAGAAGGTAATTTATACCAACTTAGTTCTGTTGTTACATACGAAACAGACGCAAACATATATTTGATCCCATGATTAATGACTTTTGTTTTAATTAATATATGGTAAAAAAAATCAGAAGCTAATTTATACCAACTTAGTTTTGCTGTTACATACGAAACAGATGCAACATAGATTTCATCCCATCAAAGTAAAAAACTCAAACCTTTGTATCTGTTAAAAAAATCAGAAACTAATTTATACCAACTTAGTTCTGCTGTTACATACGAAACAGACGCAACATAGATTTCATCTCATGATTAGTGAATTTTGTTTAATTAATATATAAAAAAAGGTTAATTAATATGTAAACCTACGTGTTAACGTATGCTACCTACGTGTAATCCAACACCAATAAATAACACACTTTTTCAGGTGGATAATATTAGAACAAAAAAAAAACAAATACAAAAATATATAAATTCAAAAGGTATATTGTATTATTATAAATTTAATAATCAACCAAAAACAACAAATACAACCTAAACAAAAAAAGAAAGAAAATAATAATCTAAACTTAAAGCAATCCATTTTTGTAAAAAAAAAAAAAAAAGCCACTAAAGGCTGTGCACAAAAGAAAACAATTCGTCTTTAAACTTATTATTTAAATAAAAACCATTAATTTAAACAAATTGAAGACACCTTGCTCTTATCCAATCCTTTTGACTTTTGTGGATTTTCAATCATAATAGTTTGTTTTGAACTTGGAGAATATTATGCTCTACGTCTCCTTGACAGGATCTAGCAATCAATTTGTTTTAAAGTGAATTTATTCTCAAGAACAATCCATATTTGAAAACAGATCTACACGTCTGTTCGAAAAATTTCACTCAACAAAACAATTACTTATTAAGTATATTAAAAGAATAAAAGAACAATAATTTTTTAGAAAGAAAATTTACCCGACAAGTTGGATTCAGATTGACATAATCACTCAACAAAATTTCTTGATCCCCACTAGTCCTTTTCCCATCGAACGACCACCTCCATGAGTTCTAATCCGTAAGAAACTGAAGTGGCCTAGATCGTCGCCGACGGAACCACCACCATCGTCATCGTCTCCGGCACCACTACTTCATGAATACAGAGAGCCAACAGATCTGAGTCGTCATCATCTGACGAAGATGGTCGTCGTACTGAAGTTGCTTCTGGTGGTGGTGGTGGGTTCGACGACAGAGGAGATCGTTCGTGACAGAGGAGATCTGGTGGTGGTGGTGGGTTTTCGTCGGAGAAGATGATGGTGACGGGTGACAGTGGTCGATGTCGGTTTTGATGATGGTGGTGGTGGTCGATGTTGATGATGATGATGGTGGTGTTTAGTGGTGGTGGAAAGAAATCTGAGAAAATAGGGAGAGAATATGTGTGAGAGAGAGAGAGATCTAGATTATATAGGGTGAGAGAAAGAGAAGATTCAAATTTTAAAATGGGGGAAGCTAAAATGACTAATATACCCTCAAAAACATAAAATAATATATTTGATAATGAGGTGATGTGGAAGAATGAGGGCCACAAGATGGGTTTTTGGGAGTTTCTTCATTTTAGAAGGTTTCTTGTCTATACTTAGCCTATATATATATATATATATATATATATATATATATGATATTAAGGTAATTTACTTGGGTATACTAGATATGAGATATGATATGAGATTATATCCAATTTCAAAAGCATGAACTTATCACTTGTGCCTGCAAAATATTTTCAAAATTAAAGATGGAAAAAAAAATCAACATTTAACTACAAATAATACTTCAACCATAGACCAAGTTAGTTCCTCCTAAAATAAAAAACATCAAAAGAAAACACACGTACTTAATATCACCCTAACTTCATCATCATAACTAACCCAATGTAAGAACATACGATTGCGAACAGCCTTCATCATCTTCAGTTTCAATCACCTACCGGTAATTCATTGAGATCAAACTTAAAACCCACATTACCACCACATCCCACCGCCATGTCTACCTTTGGTTTCATTGTCGCCGCGCCTGTTACAGCTTCATCCTCCTTCAACTTCTTCACCGGTGGTAAAACGACAGCGTTCTTGGACACCACTCGGCCTCTTTTGTTCTTAACATTACCTGTCACCTTCCAAGCCGGTAAAACCTTCATCAAATCATCCACCCCACCTTCTCGCCTCGTTAAACCTTCTTGCACATCATCATCAGAAGATTCTTCATCATAATAATTGGGTGATGTTAGTTTATGACGCACAACGATGGAGCTGCAATTGCTTAGTTCTTTCGGCAGCACTTTGCGCCAATCGGAATAGCTGTGATCATACATATGATCATAAAGTGTGTAGGCCGATTTGACATACTTGTGACACAAGGAACACCTAAACCGGCCATGATCGTCCGCACATGTTAGAACCAGTCGAGTATTCATGTTAGGGTTTTTACCCTCCTTCATATTAACAATCTGCAAACTTAAAACAACTGTGTTTGAATGAGAATAATAATAATAATAATAATATCATATACCAAAGCGCATATATATAATGAAATGGCCGTTTGAATCGGAAGGTAATTAATTGCACTTTCCATATTTTAAAGATCGTGTTTAACCTATGTTTAATATTTCATCATTATCTTTTCTACGTATTTTTTAATTTTTTACAGATTGGCCGTTAGAATAATTAATGCAAAATCTAATTCGAAATAAAAATATATTAATGTCACGTTTTCAAAACCTTTGCGATCTCTTAAAGTGTGTATTTGTTAAAAACATGAATAATTTCACATTAAACTGATTTTTGAAATGCTTAAAATTAATTTTATTTTTGGTATATATTTTTTTAGCATATATAACTTTTTTTGAAAGGAAAATTTCATTAAAAACGCCACAAGCGGTCCTCAAAACAAGGACCCCCGGGCAAAACACACCAAATTACATAACATCCAACGGGTGGTTACACCATTTATTCCAATCTATGTCTTTCCATCTACTTCTATTACGAAACCAGAAAAAAGACGTAGACTTGACAATCTGCGCTAGCTCGATAGGTCTTCGACTCTTGTTAAAAACGCGAGCATTTCTTTCATTCCAAATAACCCACATAGCAACATAAACGATACCCCGAACGATATATTTCGCATTCTTAGACAGGTTATAGTGTTCCACCATTTGAATCGCGTCCATAACATCAAACATAATCGTCGGAGCCAAACCACACCAAACCTCAATTCTATTCCAAAGCTCGAAAGCGAACTGGCAACCGGTGAACAAGTGTTGGGCCGTTTCTAGATCCGCATCACAGAAGACACAAGAGGAACTTTGCAAATTAACACCTCGTTTAAGGAGTTCCGAGGTGGTAGGCAATCGGTTGCGCGCCGCTCTCCAAACCATAATTTTGCATTTGAGTGGAACCCAACATTTCCATTTAATCTTTGGAGGGTTGTCTTCAAAATCATTTTGCGTGATGATGAGCTTAGCCGATGCCACAGTGAAAATCCCATTATTAGATTTCCAAACCCAAACATCATGTCCACCCCTCCAATTGAAATCATGAATGTCTTCAAGGAGATGGAATAATTCGGTCAGCTCATTATGAGTGGACGGGGGTCTTCTCCAATCCCATTGCATAGCTTTAATATTGTTAACTACTTTAATTCTTGCTGCTACCTTGACCCATTTATTTCTTTCTAACTGGAACAAGTGAGGGTAAGTATACCGCAAAGGTTCTTCTCCAAGCCATTTATCACCCCAAAAAGAGAATGTATTACCATCGCCTAGCAAGCCGCTGAAAAGAGAGTTATATTTCAGACCGTTTGGGAGACGTTGTTCCCCCACTTTGACTATTTCTTTCCAACACCCTTTCGCCGACCTACTACAAGGAAGCATCGCCCAAGGGCGACTTGAACCATGAAAGCCCAAGATAACTTTCTTCCACAAGCTATTATCCTCCTTATTAAAACGCCATGTCCATTTTAGAAGGAGAGCGTCATTAACATATTGTAGTTTAGCTACCCCCAAACCTCCTTCTTTCTTTGGATTAGTAACAACACTCCATGCAACCCAAGGAATTTTTTTCTCCTCACTAGTTCCCGCCCACAAAAAACGCCGCATAATATTTTCTATGTTATTAATCACCGTCTTGGGAGCCTTGTAAAGAGAAAGATAATAAAGGGGAAGACTTGAGAGAACCGAATTAATAAGAACTAACGGCCACCGATGGAGAGGGTTCTAGCTTTCCACGAAGCCAAGCGATTTTTAACGACATCAATAATCGTTTTAGCATATATAACTAAAGTGTTTTTCTTTTCCTTTAACATCTATACCTATAATAAACCAAAGCCATTTTAATGACATGTCACTCAAAGAGGGTATTCTCTTCATTGAGTGTGCCATGTGTCATCCTATGTGGCAAGACCTTTATTTTAGGAAAATAATAATTTAAAATTTAAAAACAAAATTAGATTTTTATCTCTAATGTTTTCTCTCATAACTTTTAAACGTTAATATCTGCTATATACAAGATTTTTTAAAGAAAAAAATTACGCCAAATTAACGAGTGTTTTATTATCTTTCCAACGGGTACCATAGTGCTATATAAAAAACGGAGAAAAAAACGACTATTTTTTTGTAACCCGACAGGTATTGTGTCAGGTTTGGAATTAGTTTAAAAAAATTGTGGGTTTGGGTCGGGCCTGGGATTAGGTGATACCCGACCCAATTACCCTTTTTTTTATATTAGAATATGATAACTTATGGCAGAGATTTGTTTAATAATAATAATAATAATAATAATAATAATAATAATAATAATATTCATTAATCATATATTGGCAGATGCCATTTTCATAGTTTAGATACTTCTAATTTTATTTACTTTACTTAGATTTCTCAACCCGGGACGCTCCCGGGATATAAACTAGTTTTTTATCTATTTTATCTTTATCACGTCCATATAAATATTTGTGCTTGCTTCTTACGTTAAATATATATAAATTTTATAAATTGTTGATAAAATCATATTTGCGAATACAATATATACTAGCTGATTACCCGAGAGTGTCCCGGGGTTGAAAATGTAAAATGACTTAATATAATATTTTTTTTATTTACATCTCATGTATCATTTAGATATGTAACTCAATATTTAAACATAGATATGCTGAATATAAGATTATGAAGAAAACAGCAATGGTGTTCTTCTGGACTTCTTCTCTACATGGCGTTGGTCAATCTTCGTGCAGCTAAATTCATGGGTTCAAAACTTCATGACCATTTGATCTAATATCATAACATCCTGCAACATACACAAAAAAGGAAGCTTAATTCACAAACAAAAACAAAAAAATAAAAATAAGAGAATTAACTAACCTCAAATCGCAAGGCTTCACCCCTGAGCATAAGATCCAGTACGTTGCGAATCTGCACAAAAATAAAAATAAATAAATAAAACAAAATGTGAAACAAAAATCCAAAAATTTTGTGGTAAATTAACGTATAAGATGATACATAAAGAATAAACCTCAGATTGTAGCATCCCTCTTCCTTCACTGCCAGGTGTCGCGGTTCGTGAAAGATACGCGCCCTCAAGCTGTCTACCGAGCAATAAAGACGACCTTGAGTACGAATGATGATGATGATAACCTGGAAGAGTTCCAACATCTTGGGAGGAAGATGATGAAATATTCGAAGCCGGAGGGATTATTGGGAAAACATTGCCATTCTGCCCTCCGCCGCCCTCTGAATCAGCAGCTGACAATAAAGACCGTCGAAGAAATGCCGATAATCTTCTATGATTATAATTTGGTGACGGTCCAGAACTTGGTCTGGCTCGAGAACTGGCGGCATTGTCATTCCCACCACTACCGGTTGAACTCCAGTTGAGTTCGGTTTGGGCAGCGGTTCTTATGTTACTTGGTGGTGGAAATACAGGATGATCAGAAATCGAACCAAGTTCATTACGATCACCTGAAATGCCAAGATTGGGTGATCGGGTTGCTCTCGAGCTAACATTCTTATTCCATCTAGATGTTGATTGAAAATTTCTTCGTAATGCAGGAACCCGTAAACCAGGCTGGCCCTGATGATTTGATGAATTCTCGGATAGCTGGAACCCTGAAACGGCATCCACATTTAGGATACATACAGTATTTAACACATCCTATATAAATCTTATATCTCCTTAACACACCTTGATGTTCCTTGAGGCAATGGGATTGAAGTTCTATTAGTTTGATGACAATTAATTCACATGTTATCAGACCTAATGATCTTTACCTTTTTTTCTTCTTTTTAAAAAAAGACTATAGTAGTAGTCCAAGTAGATTCTACACATAAGAACATAAAACTAACAATTCATGAAAATTCACCTCAATTCATTCAAATGTATCAGTAAACACTTCAAAAAAAACTCCTAAATCCAACAATTAAGAACCTGTCAACTTAATAAACTACTAAACTATTAAGTAAAAGCCTCACCTTTTGATGTGTAACCTCCAACCTCTCGTTAATCGACTACTTCATCGACCGAACCCCCAACTTCTATTCCCTCAACCTAAGCTCCTCAATAACCGTCCACCAACTTCCCCTGCCTTCCGCCAACAATATTAGGAGAGCCTTAATGATCTGAATTATGTTCTCTATGATATTGATAGATAAGTTCAGGCATTCAGGCGCTCAAAAACTTCTAATTGAAATTATGCAGGTTAAAACACACCATATTAGGCATATAAACCAAATACTTATACATCTAGGAGCACTAATACTAATCTAGTTATCCAAACTATGTTCTTATATATTAGATTAGTTCACCTACTTCTTATTATTAAACCTACGCGGACTAAAACACAAAATAAAATATTAATCATACAAACTAAATATTTATACGGAACAAACGCAAACAAACTTCCCGCCAAACAGTTCACAAACTGTTTGACCAAAGTTTGGTTCATTTACAGCCATAAATGAAACCAATCAAGAAACATATTAACAAAATCCCAATACTCTGTTTCATAAAATCAATCAGAATTAAAAAAAAAAAAACAAAAAAAAGAGTGAAACATTACACTTAGAAAAAGCAGCAGCCGACTTCGTATCGAACCCAACAATCAACGTAAGCATAGGAACAAAAATGACACCACCACCAACACCTCCAACTGTTCCAAACGCATAGCCAAGAAACCCGATCACCGTTGCTAACAAAAGTCTCCAATTAAGCTCCAATTCCTGAATAAAACCAATCAAGATAACTATTACAACATGGGTTCGCTTAAAACATGAATTAACCAACATGGGTTCATAATAAGTGTTACAATGAGTAATCTTACAGGCTAGTTTTTGTCATGGGGTTCGAGGGATTGGGTATTTGTGGAAGACCAGAATAACGATTTGTGATTGTAAATGTGTGTGGTGAGGATGTTAACGGTGAGGGTAATAAGGGAAAACATGATTAATAAGAAGAAAGCAAAGGCTCGGGTCGTCATTGATGTTAGTTGTTGATGGTGTAAAGGTTATGGTTTTTGAATAATGGCGTCAATATATGGAGGTTATGAAGGGCGGTGAGTCCCGTTTGTATATACAAGATAAGTTCAGCAACTTCTTATTAACACACAATATTATTGAAAAGCATCCAGGATATAACATTGTTACATATAATAGGCCTCCTCTCGCCCCTCTCCGCCTGCTTCCAAGAAGCTTCATTGCTTTAGTTCCACTTCTCTGGTCAGGTAGATCAATTAGGTTGAGAGAGAGGATTAGGGTTTGGGGTGAGAAGATAGATGACAGGTAGGAGTTCCGTGAGATTAGAATAAGTTTTTTTTTTATTTTAATAATAAAAACAAAAAAATTAAAAAAATAATAAACTCTTTACCTCATTATGCTACGTGGCACATTCAAAAGGGGGGGGGGGGTTGAGGCCACCATTGAATGCCACGTCAGCTGATTATCCCGGGAGTGTCCCGGGTTGAAAAATGTAACATGACTTATAAAAATGATAAAAGTAGAAAACATACCAATCGCAAACTCAGTACCGTCAAAAATTACCTGTTTAAAACAAAAAACACAAAATAGATGAATAATCTTTTGCTAACTTCACCTTAGTAGATAATAGTGCTGAATAATACCACACGGTAATGAATCGCAGTGTGTACATAGAGCATGATCATATAATAGTTCGGTAATAAAGAAATGAAACATACGGATACAAAAGGGCTACTCACCAAAATATTGTGATAATGAAAAGCTCTAGGCTCCCAAAAGAGAATCTCATTATGCCACTGATCTCCTCTTTTTCCAGCCCCATCACCATCAATGTGACCTCTGCATTCATACCAATTAAGTTTAGTTATATTGCATAAATGAGAAGATAATAGTGTGAAATAAAATTCAATTTTATCACATATCACATAAAGACTTGTTAGAGAATTAAGATGTCAAAGTCTCATAAAGACTTGTTAGAGGGTGTGTAAAATCAACAACTTACATATACTATAGCTTCTGAAATGGGTACTTGGAAGTTGAGCGTCTTAATATTGAGTGCCTTTTATTCCTGCAACATTTAAGCTAACTAAAAATCCTGCACAAGTCATACTGCTTGCCAACAGAAGCATGTGCTTCTTCAGCATGCCTTTAGTAACCATTGATACTAATGTTGAGAGGCACTACAAAAATAAGAAAAAATGGGTGACTCTTCAGGAAATATATAATCTTAGAATTGCCGAATCAAGATAAGCGGCACCCACCATGGTTTGTTTAGAATCAGCATATGCATAAGAAATAAAATTCAACAAAATAATTTACATAATCAAACTCCAAAAAGAATACACACAATCGCTCACACGCTTTTACTTCCACTTAGACGGACTCATCCTATCCTTCGAGAAGATAACCATATAATCACTGCCAGGTCAGTTTCGCCTCCTGATGCTAATTTACACTATTGTTTTGAAACTGTACTCCTTGTTGCCATTGGTTTTAGCATAGATTATCATTATCACTGAAACAAATTACACTATCTGATTGCTTAAGATGCTACTTGGTTCTGTATCTATTTGAAGTATCTTGGGATCGCTTAATGTGTTTTGAACCATCTAATTATAAATAAATGTATGGAGTTGGTAGAACAGAAAAAAAGTAATTAAAAAAACAAACAAAAGATTCACCTGTTTAATACTTGGAAGAATCAAAGCAATAATGGAGAAGAAGAGGAGTTAGGTGAAGAGGAATAGGAGGCACGATTAGCAACTGATAAAAGGAGGGTTAGGAGAAAGAAAAGCTTGAATATTGGGAGGAAATCACGTGAATGAGATTAGGGTTTGAGAGATAGGGTTATATATGAATTCAAAAATAATAAATTATTCACCTCATTGTGCCACGTGGCACGTTCAAGGGAGGGTTGAGGCCTCCATTGCACGCCACGTCAGCATATACATTTTCTTTTATATATATTAATAGATAATAGATACGTACTCATTATTCTAGATAGCAGTGAGCACTACTTAATTATTATTATTTTTTTTATTTTCTTTGAATTTCAAATGTTAAATTTAGTGTGTCACGTTTTAATTTGGTCAATTTTAATGTTTGGTTATTTTTATTTTTTCATGTTAATAATGTTGTTGGGCTTAATGGACTAATGAGGATGTTGTTGGGCTAGCTGTTGACTTGTTGTGTGGGCTAGCTGATCTGGAAGCTTATAAGAGTAAAAGCCAGTCAAATATGGTTTATAAATTCAAGTTTAATCATGGCCGTGTATAATGCTGATCTGTGTGCTCTGTACATCCAAGTAGAGATGCACAAAAAAACCGGAATCGGAATTGGAACCGAAAAAAAAACCTGGAACTGGGTATACCCGGAACCGTACCCGACCCTACCCGCCGGGTACGCATAGGGTATAGATTTCTATGTAAAAAACCGGACCCGGAACCGGACCCGATTTATACCCGGTTGTACCCGGTTTTTTTAAATACCCGGAATCGGGTTTTTAGAATACCCGGCACCGGGTTTTCCGAATACCCGAAACCGGGTTTTCCAAATACTCAAAAAGTATGTGTCAAGCGACGAGCCAATTTGGCATTTTGATGTTGAGGCGGAACCTGGCATTAAAAAATCGGAACCGGGTTTTCCGAATACTTAAAAAGTATACTCAAAGAATTCTATAACCGCGTTATAAT
The DNA here is from genome assembly GCA_030844895.1 of Ambrosia x helenae. Taxonomy (NCBI): domain Eukaryota; kingdom Viridiplantae; phylum Streptophyta; class Magnoliopsida; order Asterales; family Asteraceae; genus Ambrosia; species Ambrosia x helenae. The sequence goes on along the minus strand of CM061225.1, from coordinate 112,911,961 downwards.
CATCTAAGTCGCACTACCCTTCGACGTGATTGTATAAAAAGAATTCAATACCCAATATACCCGGGTTTTTTCAATACCCAGTGCACCCAATTTTTTTCAATACCCGATATACCCGAAACCGGGTATTGAAAAAACCGGAACCGGGTATTTAAAAACTCGAACCGGTATACCGGGTATGGTTTTTTATGCTAGGAACCAGAACCGAAACTGGAACCGGTTCTTTCAATACCCGGTCGAAGTAATACCCGACCATACCCGGAACTGGGTATTAAAAAAACCCGATTTGTGCACCTCTACATCCAAGGGTGGATATTGGATGATTTTGTGCTTTCTCTTTGAAAGCTTCTAGGGTTGGTATATAATGTCATTCTCTCCCATCCATTAAAGAGTTTAGATCATTTTTCGTTTTTAGTCGTCCAGGACTCTCTAACTTCTCTCTAAAAAGTTAGAGTTTAGATTTGTGTTTAGGCGACTGATTCTTCTCGAATCAGTCTAGTCTTGTGTAGATCCTTTCGTTGTCTATTAGATTATTAAGTTAATAATCTGTGACGAGTGTGAGTGTTATTGTAGTGAGGTTTCTTTTGTACTTGTATATTTCAACATTTTTACGTCTTCATTACGTCCACTTTTATTTTCTTCGTTTTTTATTTTTTGTTTTACGAGCTTTTCACTTTTAGTGATCGCTAACAACAATATGACATCGATGGCTACTTAACGCTTACATCCCTTTTGAGACACCTACTACTAGTTACACAAAATACCACCCACCCTTGTGGTGGAGTGGTATTGAGAAGTGAGGGAGAGACACTTGATCCTTGTGGTCATGGGTTCGACTCCTGATACCTTCAGGTTTTACCGGTTCGCTACCGTCGTGCCTTCGGGCGGGTATGCGGGCCGGGTTTTCCCTGGAACAGGAGACAGGTGGGCTAGAGGGCTTCGTGCATGCGGATTTGGCCACTACAAGATACGTCTTGTAGGCTAACTTTAGCCAATTGGGGCCGCGTACGGAGTACCCGACAATACTTTAGTTGGTCGTTAAAAAAAAAAAAAAAAAAAAAAAAAAAAAAACAAACAAACAAACTAGTTACACAATATAACCAATGTCAATATTGCCGGCTAAATGGTCCATTGATCCACCAAACAACAAAATCAACCCAAATCAACTCCTTTCTAATTTCTTGACACCAAACATCACCATGTCTTTCTCTTCCTCTTTCCGTTTGTTCTTCCCCAATTCTTTACCAATTTTCAAACCCTAACCCTCTCTTCTTTCCCTCTTAAACCCTTTAAAAACCTTTCACTCATTAAACAAATAACAATTCAATCAATACCCACCCAATCATATAACTCATCCCAATCCTCATCAAACAATAATATTAATCTATCTATATAATAATTGAGGTCACTTGGGTTGAATCAAGGCTTTAGAGAGGGCCTTTATGATCCAACAACTAATATGGAGCTTCAAATTATGACTATAAAAACCTTTTTCTTTTATTTTTTTTCATTCTCCATATCAAAACTCTCCTATTCTTCCTAATTCCTAACAAATCTTTCAATCTTTCTTCTTCACCTTGCATCATTTGTTGATTATCCACAACTGATTAAAGGTAAACATCCATACTACTCTTCTAATGTTGATTCCTATTATTATTTTGACTTTTTTTTATTGTTAACATTATTAAGAACAAATCAAACCGAATGAAAATTCTTATTCTTTTACGTGGAAATCATTTTTCTTAAACACATGTTCTAATGAAACGGATTTGTGATAAATGGATTTGTGATAAACGGATTTGTGATAAACACATATTCAATCGGATTTATTATAAAGTGATAACAAAGATACTATCAATTCCTATTGTTATTTTTTTATTCTTTTTAAGATTTCCTAATCTAATAACCATTTGAAATCGTTCTGGTGTTTATCACATGTTCTAATGAAACGGATTTGTGATAAACATATATTCAATCGGATTTGTGATAAAGGGATAACAAAGATACTATAGATTCCTATTGTTACTTTTTTATTATTTTTAATATTTCATAATCTAATTACCATTTGAAATCATTCTTGTGTTTATCACATGTTCTAAGGAAATGGATTTGTGATGAACGTATTTGTGATAAACACATATTCAATCGGATTTGTGATAAAGGGATAATAAGGATTGCGTTCAATCAGATTTATGTTAATTTTATTATTGTCATCACGGTTTTTTTAGACATATATTGAATCGGAATTACTATTCGATCGGATTTAGTAATGCTATATTTTAACATTTGAAAAACAGGATTTGATCCGAAGACACAAACGCTATTATGTCTTATCATAATGGTTCTCAATTCTTCAAGGTATTGCATGACCCTTCGGCAACAGTTTTGGTATATTTGTTATTTTCATGTACATATGCCTATTTAATTTTCAAAAATGATTCTTAATTTTTTAATGTTGTTTTTAACGTGTCAATCCAGACTGTGCTGAAGGCCATGAACAAATTTCTGTTGTCTAAAAACATACATAACAGGGACGTTACAGTTACCACATACGAAGGACAATCTTGGTTGGTACGATTTTTAATGTTTTTAATGTAATTTATTTGAATTACTGTTTTTCGAATTTATGTTTAATATTATTGTAATAATTGACTGTTTTTCGAAAAAAAATTTAATCACATTTATTTATATTACTGTTTTTCGAAATTATTTTAATATTATTGTAATATTAGACCGAATTTAATGTCATCGATTCTGAATTATTGTTATTTATTTACATTAATAATAATTAACCGAATTTAATGTCATTTAATCTGAAGTTTGAATGTGAATTATTGTTATTTATTTACATTAATAAAAATTGACCGAATTTAATGTTATGTATTACTATCTTTTAATAATTGACCGAATTTATATTAATATTAATATGAATTTCAATTTACCATAAGAAGCCTTATTTATTTTTTATTATGAATGATTGATTATTAATCAATTTAACCTTTATTTATAAACGAAATAACTCTCATTTATTTTTAATATTACGATTTTAGTTTTACTATTTGTAATAATAGTATTGTTGACCGAATATATTACTAATACTAATTGACATTAATAATAATTGACCGAATTGAATGTTATTTATTACGAATTTTTAATCTCATTTATTTATATTAATATTACTACAAAATTATGTTTAAACTATCTTTATGAATTATTATTGGTCTTGCCTGCAATTAATAGGATTTATTTTGTTTTTTAATGTTATTTAGTATGAGTTTTAATGACATTAATTATAATTGACCGAATTTAGGGTTATATATTATGATTTTTAAGCTCATTTATTTATTATTGACCAAATTAAATTACAAATATATTACTAATACTAAAACTAATATTACGAATTATTATTGGTCTTGTCTGCAATTAATAGAATTTATTCATTTTTTAATGTTATTCAGTATGAGTTTTAATGACATTAATAATAATTGACCGAATTTAGTGATATATATTACGATTTTTAAGCTCATTTGTTTATTATTGACCGAATTGACCGAACTAATTACGAATATATTACTAATACTAAAACTAATATTACGATTTTTAATTTTAATCCCATTTATATCTTATTGACCGAATTAAAATTTTCTATTACTATTTTTACGAATATATTACTAATTACTAATACTAATACTAATATTACGATTTTAGTTTGCTTCAATTAGAAGTTATTTCCATTGGCGAATATTGTGTCTTTAAATGGTGTTCAATCCAACACAGGCTGTTTGTTACAAAGGTTCCAACACAAGAAGTCATTGATTTTCAAATTAAAATTACGATTTTTTATCTTTGTAATGTAATTTATTTGAATTATTGATTACGATTTTGTGGTTATTTATTAAGATTTATAATCTCATTTATTTATATTACTATGTTTACGAATTATGATTAGTCTTGATTGCAATCAATAAGATTTATTCATTTTTACTGTTATTTATTAAGATGTTTAACATTATTTATTGACATTAATAATAATTGACCAAATTTAATGTTATTTATTAAAATTATTAATCTCATTTATTTATATTACTTTTTTTGAATTTATGTTTAATAAGATTTAATTATTTTTAATGTATTTTTAGTATGTTAGAATTAATGTTATTTATTGACATTAATAAAAATTGACCGAGTTGAATGTTATTTATTATGATTTTTTAATCTCATTTATTTATATTAATATTACTACAAAATTATGTTTAATCTATTTTTATGAAATTATGTTTAATCTGTTTTTATGAAATTATGTTTAATATTATTTATATTGCTATTCATTCAAATTATTATTGGTCTTGCTTGCAATTAAAAGGATTTATTTATTTTTAATTGATATTTATTATGAGTTTTAATGACATTAATAATAGTTGACCGAATTTAATGTTATATATTACGATTTTTAAGCTCATTTATTTATTATTGACCGAATTGACCGAATTAATTTACGAATATATTACTAATACTAATACTAATATTAGGATTTTTAATTTTAATCTGATTTATTTATTATTGACCGAATTAAATTATGAATATATTACTAATACTAAAACTAATATTACGATTTTTAATATTAATCTCATTTATATCCTATTGACCGAATTAAAATTTTCTATTACTATTTTTACGAATATATTACTAATTACTAATACTAACTAATACTAATACTAATATTACAAATTTAGTTTGCTTCAATTAGAAGATATTTCTATTAGAGAATATTGTGTCTTTAAATGGTGTTCAATCCAGCACAGGCTGTTTGTTACAAAGGTTCCACCACAAGAAGTCATTGATTTTCAAATTAAAATTACGATTTTTTATGTTTGTAATGTAATTTATTTGAATTATTGATTACGATTTTGAGGTTATTTATTAAGATTTATAATCTCATTTATTTATATTAGTATGTTTACGAATTATGATTAGTCTTGAATGCAATTAATAAGATTTATTTATTTTTACTGTTATTTATTAAGATGTTTAATATTATTTATTGACATTAATAATAATTGACCGAATTTAATGTTATTTATTAAAATTATTAATCTCATTTATTTATATTACTTTTTTCGAGTTTATGTTTAATAAGATTTAATTATTTTTAATGTATTTTTAGTATGTTAGAATTAATGTTATTGACATTAATAATAATTGACCAAGTTAAATGTTATTTATTATGATTTTTTAATCTCATTTATTTATATTAATATTACTACGAAATTATGTTTAATATGTCTTTATGAAATTATGTTTAATATTATTTATATTACTGTTCGTTCGAATTATTATTGGTCTTGCCTGCAATTAATAGGATTTATTTATTTTTTAATGATATTTATTATGAGTTTTAATGACATTAATAATAGTTGACCGAATTTAATGTTATATATTGCGATTTTTAAGCTCATTTATTTATTATTGACCGAATTAATTTACGAATATATTACTAATACTAATATTGCAAATTTTAATTTTAATCTGATTTATTTATTATTGACCGAATTAAATTATGAATATATTACTAATACTAAAACTAATATTACGATATTTAATTTTATTCCCATTTATATCTTATTAACCGAATTAAAATTTTCTATTACTATTTTTTACGAATATATTACTAATTACTAATAATTACTAATATTAACTAAAACTAATATTACGATTTTAGTTTTACTATTCGTAAAAATAGTATTGTTGACCGAATATATTACTAATTCTAATTGACAATAATAATTGACCGAATTGAATGTTATTTATTACGATTTTTAATCTCATTTATTTATATTAATGAAATTATGTTTAATATATTTTTATGAATTATTATTGGTCTTGCCTGCAATTAATAGGATTTATTCATTTTTTAATGTTATTTATTATGAGTTTTAATGACATTAATAATAATTGATCGAATTTAATGTTATATATTACGATTTTTAAGCTCATTTATTTATTATTGACCGAATTGACCCAATTAAATTACGAATATATTACTAATACTAAAACTAACATTACGATTTTTAATTTTAATCCCATTTATATCTTATTGACCGAATTAAAATTTTTTATTACTGTTTTTACGAATATATTACTAATTGTATCTATATTAAGTTATCGACACTTGAACAGTGTCTAATCTATAAAATACGCAGCTCAGCCGCAAAATTGAAGGGAAGTAATTGACTTTTGTCTTTGCTTTTCTTTTTTAATGGTTTTCGAAATGTAATATTACTCAGAGCAATATTTGTTGAAATTTGAAATGGGATCGTAGAAGTGGTGTTTGGGATATTGGTTTGAGTTTAGTAGTTTTTTATCTGGAAAGCGGTTATATAGCACTTCTACAGTATCGTTTTAATATATATACTGGCCACTAACTTTTAGGTTAACTTTATTTTCTACCATTAACTTTTAGGTTAACTTTATTTTCTTCCAATTTGACCACCAAACTCTTAGCTTTTAGGATTTAAAACTTTGCCCACTAACTTTTAGCTTAGCTTTATTTTCTTCTAATTTGACCACTAAACTTAGACCACCAAAACTTTGACTTTTAGGATTTAAAACTTTGACCACCAAACTTTTAGCTTTTAGGATTTCAAACTTTGACCACTCAACTTTTTTTTAACTTGTATTGAACTTTCACCAAACTTTTAGCTTTTAGGATTTCAAACTTCGACCACCAAACTTTTAGCTTTTAGCCGCGAGTAGTTTTTTGAAGCTCATGCGAGAATAACAGTCACTTAATATTATATTTTATATCCACGAAACTCTCCACGCAACAGGAGCTCCCACAACGACGCACGATCTTTAACATCCACCAAACCCTCAACGCAACAGGAGCTCCCGCCGCGAAGCGCGGGTAATAGAATCCTAGTTACTAATAATTACTAATACTAATACTAATATTACGTGCAGAAATTGTTTCACAAGTCGCTAGGTTTGTTATTTGCATATTCAACATTTATGTTTACAATATTCTTATTTTATAATTAGTTACACATTTTAAATTTTCTATACATAATTCTTTTGTAAAGGTTTACTGTGATTGGATGACCTGATTTACTTCAATCAAAAGTGTCACACCACGACAACGGCGGAAACACGTGGCGCGACGGTTCAAAAGCATAAAGTCAAGGTTATTGCTAAACACAAGTAATTTAAGAAAATGGGTCATTTATTATGACGTCAAATCTGTTTCAAACATTACACAAAAGTAAATTGTTTTTGAATTAATCATAGAGGTTTCTCATATATATCCCAAATGCCTTGGGAAATAAAAGTGAAACCCCGCAAAAGTTCGACGTCGCATTGGAGATTCTCCGACCCAGCTCGCCTGATCCTTCTTCATCTAGTTACCTGAAAGATATGTTTAAAAAGTTTCGTCAATATAAATATATTGGTGAGTTCACAGGTTTTCAGTTTCTAAAACTTGAATACTTGGGATACCATGTTATGACAATGTATAGGAGTTGCAAATTCCTATAACTCTACTTGAGACTATAATCAAACCAAGACGTATAAATAATTATGCCCCGCTCCAAGTCGTTACTCGGTTTTCCCACGACTTAAGTTCAGAATATATGCACCCCAGGCATAACCTAATGCATAATCGACGCTATCGATTAGGGGTGGGCCTTGTCAGGCACCAATAGTACTATTCAATATTCCTCCGGTTTCATTTCCCTGAATAAATGATTATAGAGGCGAGGACTCAACCCCGAGTGGCGGTCATACCTCAAGTAATAAACCCGTCAAACATTTCCCTAACATATCTTTCCCCCGAAAACGTAAAAATAGTTTAAAATGGGGCCGTGAAACTCACCTGAAACTGCGTCTGGCTCAAAAGGTAAATAGCAAGTGGGTGGTCTCGCACCTACAAACGTCCTAGACGTATAAGTCACTATTCCTATAGTGCATGTGCCTTGGCAAGTTGTACACCCAACTCCCGACCACAAGTTGTTCCAAATCCCGTTTAATTAAGCGCGTATCCTAGGTTTTGTTGGCGTTACATTACCCTTTGTACTACAAGTTATATATTACTCTTGTTAATATTTCCATAACTTGTATCTTATTATCATCGACTCGACTTCACTTAACATATAATTATTTTCCCATTTAAATAATTATACTTAAGATCGCATCGCTCGATATAATATATATTTCAACCCTCGACCCGACTCACTTTGCCGCACATTTGTTTTCCCATTTAAACAAATATACTAAGATCTTGTCGTTCGATTGTATATTCTTAACGTCCCATTTCAACTCACCATACCGTATATTTATTTTCCCATTCAAATAAATATACTAGGATTTCGTTGGTACGGCATACACATATATATCTTTGTCTTCTCGTCGCGGCTTTCCTTCCCACATATCTACTTTCCCATTAAGTAGATATACTAGAATTTTGCCGAGACGAGCGTACATATATATATAAATGTGTAATTTTTCTCGTTAAGTATATACGTTTGTTTAACGTCTTATTTGTTTATGTCATGTGTTTCTCCCACGAATAATTCTCTTAACACTTAGGAAAGTGTTTATTAGTTTTCACCCAATGTATATATATATTTTACTTCTTAAAATATATATTTTTCTTATCTTGCCGCAATGGCATTTTTCTCATGTTTTGTCCGTGTATGGTTCGTTAACGCGTCTTAGTTCGATATCTTAACTCGATTAGTTAATTTTTCCAAGTTTTTCCCAACATGTATTTTATAGAAATATTATCCATATTTCTTCCTATTTTCACATGTTACTTGGATGGTTTAAAATACTTATGTATTTTTAACCCAACTTGTTAACTTAACTACAAAAATGTTTCCAACACTTTTATATTCCCATTTATATAAAAGTATTCATTTTTGTATAAGTTTCTCAAGTTTGTTTAATATTTTTATAAAATCTCTATTTTATAAAAATCCTTATGTTAAAACCCTTTATATTTTTATAACTTTCAAAAATACACTTTTATACAAAATACCCAAGTATTTCTACTAGTATTTACAAAAATCATCCTTAGACTTTATTACTTACATTTTTGACACCAAACTTTCCATACTTGTATTTTTGGACCAATAGTTTCTAAAATATCCCTTTTAGTCCTCTAACTTTCAAAGTTACAATTTTAGTCCCTTAACTTACAAAAGTTGCATTTTTCCACTCTAACTTCCAAAGTTAACATTTTTCACTCAAAATAGTAAACTTTGAAGATTCAACTTTTTATTGGTAAGTTATTTTTGTATCAAAACACTTATGTTAGTCTTGTATTTCATATGGAAGACTAATTATATGTGTGTTTTATGTATTTGTCCATTTTATCAAAATATCATTCATCTAAGTAAGCTAACTTAGGTTTTCCATTTTCTTCATTTATGAACTTCTAACATGTTTTACCACATATTATAACTTAGATGATCATAATAAGATGATTTAAAGTTACTTTTATCATATTCAAGTTCATTCCATAATCTTAACCAAAACATCATCCTACTTAGCTTTAAATGAAATTTTATATATCCTCAAGACTAATACATCATCATCAACAAATCCATGGTTTATTTTCATATCTTTAATCTTCCATTTTACACATGAAAACCTATTAAAGATTATGTTCAAAACCATTTTTAAACCCTTCATGTACAACTTGCTACTAGGAACACATACATGAATAATAACAATCAAAAACAAGATTAAGAAGCTTACTACTAGCACAAGGCTAGGGAAGACAAAAACCTTGGATTTGAGAGGGGTTTAGTGTGTTCTTCCAAGTGATTTAGCTCCAAGCTCTTGAAACACACAAAAGGGGTTTGGATGATGGATTGTTTTGAGTAATTTGGAGATGTAAAAACTTGAAAGAAATGTGTATGGGGGAGGTATGAAATCCACGGCCCAAAGAAGGAAGAAGAAAGATGTGTTTTGCTTTGTTATTCAATCTTCTAACACATGTTTATATATAACTATCACATGTAATCTTCCATAGATTATGTAAGATATCATGGAAGATTGTAATGTGTACTTGGGATCTTTGGAAGGATATGAAGTGTGTGTGTATGTATATAGCCGTGTATGTATGTGTGGGTGTGTAAGAGTTTTGCTTGCAAATCTTGCTAATATCTTGTAATCTTTTATAATGTATCATGAACCCTACATACAAGACCCATCACATACATGCATACACTAGTGTAATGATGTTTAAGTGTTGTCTTGGATCTCATGGCCATATGGCCGAAATTTTGGCAAGGGGAGACAAGAAAGTAGCTTGCTTTTGTACAATGTTACTTACACATTTTGTCTTTACATAAAGCATGCTTATTACTAGGCTTTAGGAGATTATTATTATCAAACACATGTGTGGATACCACAAGGCCATCTAGGCCGGCCCCCAAGTGGGTTTGGTGGGGTCCACAACTTCAAATATTTACCCAATAGTTGTTATGTTTAATCCCCCGTCGTTCGGGCGTCGTTCGGGTATTTTTCGGGTTTTAATCACGCGTTATCCGGACATTAAAAATACCTTTAATAACCCTTAAATATAGTCTATTTTAAGCGTTGATAGTTATTTAGGCTTTTGCCGGGTGAAATTATGAGTTATACGCGTATCGGGTGCGGTACGCGCATTTTATTCGTTACCGGGAGATTTGTACAAGATGTTTTCATTTATGGTTTTGGAGTTCCAAAACTCATTATATCTTATGAAAATACCCTTTATTTTATATCCTGGGTGTCCGGGATCCGTTTCGTTTATTTAATTATTACCAGGTAATTGCCAACGTCCATACCGGATAGCTTATTCGCACATGATCCAATCATGCTTTACCATTAAACGTATGCATTCCTATGCACTATTTGGAAATTGCTATCCCCTAAGGCCTTGATAATTAAATCACACATAATTGCATTTAATTACGTTAATCATATATTAATTAATTTGTACGGAATTACCTTATTTTTGCCGGTTGTTACAAAAAGATACTTCCATTGGCGAATACTGTGTCTTCAAATGGTGTTCAATCGAGCACAAAATGTTTGTTACTAAGGTTGCACCACAAGATGTCATGGATTCTGAAATTAAATTATGATTTTGTTGTTATTTATGAAGAGTTTTAATGTTATTTATGATAATTTTAATGTCATTGATTTGAATGATTGATTATGATTTGGTTGTTATTTATTAAGATTTTTAATCTTATTTATTGATATTACTAATATTACGAAATTCATTTAATATTGTTGACCGACTTTAATTTTGATATTACAACTTTCCTTTAATCAATTGTGATGAAACGATATTTTTTTTAAACATATACGACTTTCTTTCAAACATTTATTTAAATCTATTTTATAGTTTATAATTTAAATATAATCCGAAGATAACACTCTACATTTATTTTCCTACACTTTTATTTTTCTTTTAATAATAAATATAATTTAAATATAATTAACAGTTTCCTAAAATATATATAATGTATTCAAAATAATTTTCAATGCTATTACTAATATTACGACCTTAATGTTAATATTGTTGACCGAATCTATATAAAAACTTTTTACGTTTTTGTTAAATTGATGGAGGTCAATTCTTTGACTATATGTCTTTGAATTTGATTGTGCTAATTTTAACCGTTGTTGACCAATTCACGTCAATTACCAATCCTTCCCATTTTTATAATTCAAAGACTTTCCTTTAATCATTTGAAATGAAACGATATTCTTTTAAACATATACGACTTTCCTTTAAACATTTATTTAAATCTATTTAACAGTTTATAATTTATATATAATCCAAAGATAGGAGTGTACATTCATTTTCCTACACTTTTATTATTCTTTTAATAATAAATATAATTTAAATATATTTAATAGTTTCCTAAAATATATAATGTATTCAAGATAATTTTCAATGTTGTTACTAATATTACGACCTTAATTTTAATATTGTTGATCAAATATTAGTAAAAACTTTTTACGTTTTTGTTAATTTGATGGAGGTCAATTTTTTGACTTTATGTCTTTGAGTTTGATTGTGTTAAATTTTAAGCGTTGTTGACCAATTCACGTCAATTACCAATCCTTCTACTTTTATAATTCAAATATATAAATAAATATTCCTACTCGATCACGTCAATCGAGGCACATTATTTCCGATTTTGTAGAGCGTTCCATAACAGGTTGTCGGTAGTATTTAACATTACACAACACATACTCGAGTTTCATGGTAAAGAGCGTTCCAGCCTTCCAGGGCTTGGCCCGTAACCTTTCCAAGGGTCTCATCTTGATTAAGATGGCCCCCGGTCATGAAACCGGTTAGGCCTGCCACGCCTCGAGGTGTTGACAGGTTGTGTAAATGTGTCATAATAGGCTTAATAATGATCCTCAAGCGTTTCGTCCGCTGGAAATCAACCACCTATCGGGTTGGGTCTAGTTTGCATTATCAAATTTTCATTGTCGAAGTTGTTTCAAACAGATCTTTAGTTTGTGGGGACATTATCCTATATATTATCCTATATATTAGTTTTACAACTTTGATGAATAGTGTTTGCGTTTTTAAAGCTATTTGGGTTTGTTGTTCTGTTTTGTTAACAAATTAAGGGGCTGTTTGGTAGCCTCTTAATGAGGCTATTAACCATTCAACGCTGAATGATTCAACATTCAGCGCGTTTGTTTCAGCTTCTGAATGGAATGGTTAAGTCTGAATCATTAAGATTTGGGATGTTGCTGAACCATTAAGCATTGAACTATTAAGCACGGAACTAGACTGAACCTTAATGAGACTCCCCTACCAACATGGGATAAGAAAACTAACCATTAAGAGGTCCAACTTAATGATTCAGCGCTTAACCATTCAGACCTCTTAACCATTCAGATCTCTTAATGATTCAGCACTTAATTAACCAAACAGCCCCTAACTTAAAACATATTTGTTATGTTTTCTGTGTATAAAACTAAATTTGGGCCAAGTTCTTGCGTATAACGGGCTCATTTTGTTGAGCCCATACTGAAGCCTCGAGCAATGTACTATTATTATTATATTGTTCACCACTCGAAAAACTGCCCAAAATGTCACTTTTAACTATTTTGCGATTGATCTGGACCGTTAAAAGAAGGTGGTTACTTGTGAGATTAAATCTCAGCCACAATTAATATGCAGTTACCTAGAAATTTGGCAGTTTATTTTTTGCTCGAGCAGTTTCACGGTTACATACACGTTCTCTGTAGTTTTGCCCACGTTTCCCCCATTCTTCACTCTTTGCTGGTAACTGGTAACCGGTTCGCTACAGTACCACTTCCTGGCCGAACCGGTTTCGGTTCCAAACCGGTTCGGTTTTTGACCGGTTTTGTCGATTCGTAAGACCGGTTTCGGTTTGGTTTCAGTTTCGGTTTGTTTCGGTTTCGGTTCTTAATCGGTTTTTCGCGCACTTTTTAAAATCTTATAAATTACATAAAATTTAACTTTTAGTAACTTTTAGGGTTTTTTAAAAAAGGAAATTGAATATTAATAAAAAAAACAAAGTTTTATTTGTGTTTATGGCCAAAAAATGTATTTTTCTTAAACCAGTTTCGGTTCGGTTTCGGTTTTTTATCGGTTTCGGCCGGTTTCGGTTCCGGTTTGTGTACCGATTTCGGTTCGGTTTCGGTTTCTTTTTACCGGTTTTCGGTTTGGTTCGGTTTGAGATTTTTTTAGTACCGGTTTCACGTGAAATCGGTTTTGACCGGTTTCGGTTCGGGTCGGTTTTACCGGTTTCGGTTCCCGAACTGATTTTTTTGCTCACCTCTAAATACCATCAACATGTTATGGGCCTTTTAGTTGTGGAGGAGAGGCCCACTTTACATTTAAACATACTTGGTTGTAGAAATTTCAGGAGTGGTGACCTCATAGGAAGCCTCCGCTAATATAGTTGAAAATAAACTCTAAGGGGCCATGATAAACAAAATAGAAAATAGATTCATATGAGAGATCAAGTATTACATAGCAATACTTTCTTCCTTCTTATCAATGCTCACACATTACACATTTCATCTTGACAAAGGTATATCAACAAATATAAGTTTGTTAACACTCACTTTTTTTTTTATTATTATTTCATGATTTGTATCACTATGGGTCTAAAACTTTTCTTATATAAGCTTTTAAAGTATTATGAGATGTGAAATAATATCTTGTGTACAGGACATGTTTGTCCATCAACACTCAAGGCATTTGAGAGACATGGTCATTTTTAATTGGGCGAAATTGGGCAACAGTTTGTGAAGCTAAAGTGTCGGTGGTGAATACTAGTTAACAATAACACAAACTCATAAATTATTAAATATATTTTTATGTATCAATGAGCATTATGCACAATTGACAATACATATTTTTGTAAGTCTGTTAATGTATATAAATCAGTTATAGGATACAAACGAACAACGAGATATTATTTCAAAACACACAGAGATATTATTTCAAAACACAATTGACAATATATCTATATATATATATATATATATATATATTGCAAAGGGATTAATCATACATGTCATACTCTTATGCAATCTCTTCTTTGAGAGATGCCACATAGGATGTGATGTGGCAAGTGTAAACCAATTAAAAAAAAGAAATAAATATGATTTAACCTAATCTATTATAATCTTTAACTAATCTATTAAATACCTAATCTACTAAATCAAAATATTAAAACTTTATTATTTTTTAACTCATGTTTCCTCCCATAACTTTTAAACGTTAATATCTTTTATATACGAGATTTTTTAAAGAAAAAAATTACACCAAATTAATGAGCGTTTTATTATCTTTCCAACGAGTACCATAGTGCTATATAAAAACGGAGAAAAAAATGACTATTTTTTTGTAACCCGACAGGTATTGTGTCGGGTTTGGGATTAGTTCAAAAAAAATTGTGGGTTTGGGTCGGGTCGGGTCGGGTCTGGGATTAGGTGATACCCGACCCGATTACCCGAAACCACATACCCAAATACCCGGACTATATACCCGTTCATATACCCATGAATTTTTTAACGCATCACATAACCCTTAGACTAATGCGTTCGATATTTAAATAATTAACTTTTTTTTTTTCTTATTTCATGTTAGTTTTTTTAGAATGATCGATTACAAACTTCCGAATTCATTTGTAATGGCAATAGATTTATACATCGGCGCAGAGATTCGTTTTTTTAATATTTGAATATGATAACTTATAGCAGAGATTTGTTTAAAATAATAATAATAATAATAATAATATATTTTATTATTATTATTAGATATTTCAACCCGGGACGCTCCCGGGATAAAAACTAGTATTTTTATATATCCATCCATCAATAAACCAACCAAAACATTCATGAGCTAACTTTATACATGTAGCATACTAGCATATATACTAGCATTATCAACAAAACACAATTATAATTCAAATAATCTTTACTTACATTAAATAAGTTGTAATAACCATATTTAGATCAATCAGAGTCTTCATATTAATTAAAAGAAGAAAAAAAGAAACCAAGTTGTTGTGTAGGGTCCAATATATATAGATATTTCCAATGTTGATGCCCCTGAAAATGAAATGTGCTTCCTATACATTAATGGTCAACACATCAATTTGTATATATATGCATACAGTCCTTCAATCATTTCAAAACACACAGACACAAAATGCACACATCAAGGACATGTAGTTTTCTCCTCATTATTTCAGTAGCAGTTTTCAGTTGGGGTGTGGTGGTTTCCGGCCAACAGCCGCCGACAGGCCAGGCATTGCTCGAGCAAAATGCTGATCGCGTGGTTGGTCTTCCGGGCCAACCTCCTGTTGACTTCGGTCAGTATGCTGGATATGTTACTGTGAATGAAAGCCATGGTAGAGCACTGTTTTATTGGTTTTTTGAAGCTGCCAAAAGCCCAAAAAAGAAACCTCTCCTTCTATGGCTAAATGGAGGTAACATTAATTAATACTCTTTTGGTACATTTTTTTACCATGTTGAATTACATGACATACTATTTAATATTTATTTATTTCAACTTGTTATTGTTGATCCCTATACTATACTATTTCTATACCACAAATACCTTGGAACGATGACAGTATTAGGCAAGAGTATACGTTGATATATGTGTAAATAATTAATATAATAAGGTCATTAGGATTCATACACCCCCTATTTAGAATTCATACACCCTGCCCCACGTCACATACCAATAGCATGCTGCCACATACCTCAAAATGTGATGTCACACCCCCATAATATGACGTCACATGGTGTATGAATCCCATAACCCTATAATAAAATAAATTAGATTGATACCTAATATTTATTTATTATTCACCATTGAATGTGATATGCAAAACAATTATCATACTGTAACTTTTTCTCTCACTATTTTTTATAAAAAATGGATTTTTATAATCTATGATTTGGCGTATGTCGGGATTAATCTTAACTCAGGAAGTATTTAACTAGAGTCCCAACTTTGAACATATTTTCTTTCAGTGATTTAATACTAGCTAAAAGTTAACCGAGTTAGTTTTTACTGACTTACGATAGTCATGTGGCAAAAAAATCAATGTTTTGATAACATTGATTGCTTATGTGGCAAATAAGTTAAAATTTTGATAATGTGGACTATTTATGTGACAAAGTTTTGATAAAATGGACTGCTTATGTAACAGTTCACCTTAAGAAAAAAAACTAATTCGCTTAACTTTTAGTTCGTTTAGATTACTAACAGGAAATATGATTAAAGTTGGAAGTGTTGATAAACTTTTAGTGAGTTGAGATTAATCTTGACAATAGATGTGATTATTAAAATCTAATTTTTTAATGCACTATATGTAGTAACTAGCTGATTACCCCGGGAGGGTCCCGGGGTTGAAAAATCTAATTTTACGTCATAACCTATTGCAAATGGCTCAAGTTAACTAACCACAAAATCTCTCAATTATTGCATGTTCATATTATTCTAATCAGTAATAACTCATATTCCCTAATCTAAAACCTAATCAGTAATCATGTAAAGAATCACTTATGTAAGCTGCAACTATTCAAAAACTCATCATATCTCTTTAATTTCTCACATTCTAATGGCTCTTATAATTCCTAACCTTATCAACTAAACAAACACTTAAGTTGGAAGTTGTAACCATTGCATTTCATTATGCCACGTGACATAATTAAGAGATGGTTGTGGCCACCATTGAACGCCACGACAACAACTATCAATTCTTCCTGGGAGCGTCCCGGGGTTGAAAAATATAACCATTCTAATAATACTAATACTAATAGTAATAATTAATACTCTTGTAATTAAATAAATAAAAAAATAACCTTGCTATAAGGTGACACCATGTGTTGCAGTGTTGCGCGATTTTTTCTCATAGCTTCTCTTGATGAAGTATACCTAGTAAAATTCCAATGATAACATGGCGATTGGGCTGATTTTCAACATCGTAGTTAAGAACCTAGTTTAAAAGAAAAACATGATTAATGAATAACATGAACACTTTGTGTGTTTTTTTCCTGTATGAACGAAACCCCACAAAAAATAGTCGATTTTTTCTTCGTTCTTTATATAGCACTATGGTACTCGTTGGAAAGATAATAAAACGCTCGTTAATTTGGTGTAATTTTTTCTTTAAAAAATCTCGTATATAAAAGATATAAACGTTTAAAAATTATGGGAGGAAACATGAGAGAGAAAATTTTAAATTTATTTTTAAATTCTTTTTTCCTAAAATAACTCAATTTAATTAAAAAGGAAAATAATTCAAAAACACTAAAATATTTCATTTATGATGCCACGTGGCAGTTTAATGGAGAGGTTGAAAGCACCATTGGACGCCACGTCAGCAATGTTCAATTCTTTTATATATATTAACTAGCTGAATACCCCGGGAGGGTCCCGGGGTTGAAAAACTAATTTTACGTGATAACCTATTGCAAATGGCTCAAGTTAACTAACCACAAAATCTCTCAATCATTGCATGTTCATAGTATTCTAATCAGTAATAACTCATATTCCCTAATCTAAAACCTAATCAGTAATCATCTAAAGAATCATTTATGTACGCTGCAACTATTCAAAAACTCATAACATCTCTCTAATTTCTCACATTCTAATGACTCTTATAATTCCTAACCTAATCAACTAAACAAACACTTAAGTTACAACCATTGCATCTCATTATGCCACGTGGCATAATCAAGAGATAGTTGAGGCCACCATTGAACGCCACGCAGCAACTATCAATTCTTTCCGAGAGCGTCCTGGGGTTGAAAAATATAATCATTCTAATAATACTAATACTAATAGTAATATTTATTACTCTTGTAATTAAATAAATACTCCCTCCGTCCCATTTTAAATGTCCTCCTTTCCTTTTTTGTTTGTCCCAAATTAAATGTCCCTTTCCAAAAATGGAAATGTAATTTCCAGTTTTGCCCATAAAAGACAAAACACAATCACCACTTTTGAGGATATTATTGTCATTTTACCACATACAAACAAAAATTTTCTTAAAATGTGTGTTTTTGGAAGTGGGACATTTAAAATGGGACGGAGGGAGTAAAAAATAACATTGCTATAAGCTGACACCATGTGTTGCAGTGTTGCGCGATTCGTTCTCCTAGCTTCTCTTGATGAAGTATACCTAGTAAAATTCCAATGATAACATGGCGATTGGGCTGATTTTCAACATCGTAGATAAAAACCTGGTTTAAAAGAAAAAAACATGATTAATGAATAACATGAACACTTTGTATGTTTTTTTCCTGTATGAACGAAACCCCACAAAAAATAGTCGATTTTTTCTCCGTTTTTTATATAGCACTATGGTACTCGTTGGAAAGATAATAAAACGCTCGTTAATTTGGTATAATTTTTTTCTTTAAAAAATCCCGTATATAAAAGATATAAACGTTTAAAAATTATGGGAGGAAATATGAGAGAGAAAATTTTAAATTTATTTTTAAATTATTTTTTCCTAAAATATCTCAATTTAATTAAAAATGGAAATAATTCAAAAACACTAAAATCTTTTAATTATGATGCCACGTGGCAGTTTCATGGAGAGGTTGAAAGCACCATTGCACGCCACGTCAGCAATGTTCAATTCTTTTATATATATTAATAGATAATAGATTATATGTAGTCTGTACTGATTACTCCTCTATCAATAAAATATTGATGATCAAATCAATCAAGTACATTAATTCTTACTTTAAAATTAAAAGCATCTTAACATTTTACGTACGATAATTTCTGTCATATACTTTGATTAGAAAGAACGAGAATAATGTAGGTCAGATAATAATGATAGTGTAAATGTTTAATAGTTTTTTGTTTTGATGCTATTATTATGCAACTACTCTCATGGTTGAGTGGTTGGGTCGCCAATTTATGATTTAATCAATGACTTCTAGTAGACTATGAAGACAATATAATCCTAATTAAGTTGTATAATTTGTAATTTTGTATGATTAACTTTTCATACAAAAATATTACTAGACTTAGTACCATATATATTCTTATGATTAATTTAAAGTATTTAACTTTTATTTAGGTTATTTGAGAACTTAGACTCTTAGAGTGTTACCAAAATATGAAAACAGAGAGCTATTTAAAATCTAAAGTGATGTTTATTAACAGTTACTACTTACTACTGATAGCATATTTTTATTGGTCATAGTTACATTGACCAATTCTATTTTATGACCACTAACTAACCAAGCAACCCAACCAAGCAACCCAACCATGCCATAAGACTATAAGGAGTGGTGGAGGAGGAAGAGGGGGATAAAGCGCCATGTGGCACTTGTGAGACCCTTGTGGGGGGGAAAATAATTGTGGGGAGTGGAAGGGGGGAAAGAGGGGAGAAGAAAATAATATTATATTGTGTTAAAGTTAAAAAAAATAAAAAAAACTGACCAATCGCGTTGTGCCACGTGTCCCACACAATCCCCCCACGCCGGTGAAGCCACCCCCGCCCCACCCCCCACGCCAGCCTCCCGCCCCTACCGGCGGCGGTGTTCCCCCCTCTCCCGCCCCTCTCCCGCCCCCCCTCTTAGCCTAAGCAATTTCCAAATGCCTTTTTTTAACATGATGTGGACAAAGAGATGCATTATGGGCTCTATCCGTTGGACCTCACCAAGGGGTGAGTCCCCTGGAACCCCATCATGTGCCTTGCTCCTTTGAATCCTATGTTCGTTAGTTTTTTTTTTAGATTAACTTTCATTAAAACCACAGCAACCTATTCCAAGATAGAATAGGAAACAAAAACGAACAAACAGTTACATTACATTAAAATTACACAATTTCTCCCACTCTAAAGAACCCCTACGCGCCCTATACTTATACCAAAGAAAACCCAAGTGTCGGATATTTTCAGAATAGTCTTACCTCTAAGTAAATCCAACTAAGTAAAATAAGTTTATAATGCTAAAATCACCGACAATAATCGAGTTTTTTAGATTCGTTTGAGTGATATGACACTACGCCACATCGTTATACGAATAATTATAACTATAAGAGTTGAGATTGTAAGGTCTTAAAATAAAATAAAAAATAACATCTTACCTAATTTTTTCTTTCTTTTTTGAACAACTTATCTTACCTAAATAATGATTTTCATCTAGATGTTATTTAACAATTTTAGGATTGTTGCCATCGTATCTGTCAAACCCCTTTTGTCACGCATGACGCAATGTTCTTTTATATATGACAAGAATTATAGATTTAACATGTTTAAAACTAATAAAATAATATATAATTAACAAGACAGATTATTAGGTGAATTAACTTGTAATTAAGCATTGTTTTTGTGGAGTTCTTACAAGTATGATTATTTTTAACATTTGTAGTTACATTTTAAATAAGTATTAAGCGTGAAAAAAAGGCACTTTATGCTAGAATGATGAAGTATTGAAGTTTAGACTTTAGATTATGCTAAGACTGCCTGTAGTGGAAAACTCATATAGCGCCCCCTCTTTTTTTTCTATTGGCTGAAATTTGGTGGCACACCAACCAAACAAAACTGGCGCTATATACATAATGCCTGACACCCATTTTTTCAATTTTAAAGCAACATAGCGCCCCATAAAGCCCCACCGTAGCGGTGTTTGGGCGCTAAAATAGGATTTCAAATTGTATATATTTTTAGATATTAATAACAATAAGTGTAATAACTAAGTTGAAATCAGAATATTTGATGCTACAAAACACGTTTACTAGAAAGTGAGAGGGGGAAAGAAGCTAGTGGATTTATGGTCCTAAAGTTGGACACAACAGAATGTTGTGGAAGTCAATTTTTGTTAAGAAACGTATGAGTTAAGCAAAAAGCTACGTATCATTGGGGTTAGAAAAAGCAAAGCTTCTATTGAGTTTAATTCTCGTAAAAATGAAATTTGTTGTTCAGAAAGCAGAAAGCAGAAAGCAAAAAAGCTATATGCAAAAGTAACTTAAAATATGAGAATATATCATGATTGCTTTGATGTAATACATAGATTTTATTATTGTTGCTAGTATTAATTTTCATTACCTTTCATAAATATATTAGAGGGATATTTATAACTAGATTTATATCCTGGGAACGTCTCGGTTGAGAAATCTAATATTACATATTAATTTTGCATACGAAATAGACTGATGCGCTTTACAGTTACATGCAGGAAAGCTTCGGGTAGCACCTAACCTAAAACAATTAACAATGTATCTCCAATGTTAACGCCTAACCTTAAACAATGTATAACTCTAATATTAAAACCTAACCTAAAACAATGTAAAACTCCAATGCTAACACATGTTGTAAATATAATTCATATATACTAGTTTGAACATAATTAATAACGTGTCAATCCATGATTAATGAAAAACTGAACACTTTTTGTTTTTTTTTTCTTGTAGGAAAAAAACCCCATGTAGGAAAAAAAACCCCACAAAAAATAGTCACTTTTTTCTCCGTTTTTTTTATATAGCACTATGGTACTCGTTGGAAAGATAATAAAACGCTTGTTAATTTGGTGTAATTTTTTTCTTTAAAAAATATCTTATATAAAAGATATTAACGTTTAAAAATTATGAAAAAATCATGAGAAAGAAAAATCTAATTTTGTTTTTATATTATTTTTTTTTTCCTAAAATCACTCATTGCCATAACAGTTGGTCTGTTTATGTTTTTTATATATTTTGTTGATAATAATTGTTTTAAAAAAAGATACATGATTCGCGTGTTTTCAGACGTGGTTATATGTAGACATTAACAGAACTTACTAAACAGATTAACTGGTATCTTGACAGGAACAGATGTTACTAAACAGATTTTTCTTATAACAGACGATTGGCTTCTTGATTTTGTCTTTAGTAAACACTCCTTAAAATATGATATAGGATTCCCGTGTTTTCACACGGGATTTGACCTAATGGCTATATGAGTGCCATGTAGGATTTAACCCTTTGAAATAGATATAGATATAGATATAGATATCGGGAAGAGTTAATTACTTGTTCCTTAAGTTCGCATAACCAATCAAGAACGCCGAGCATGGGCCTATGATTCCATACGAGCTAAACTTGTAATTCTAGGTTTGTTTGCTCATCAACGCATAACATAGTCTTTGTAATTTGCTATTGCATAAAGATGGTTTATACAAGTTCTATATTGATAGTCATAAAAGCTGACTTATAGAAAATATCAACATAATTTATAACCATATGAACGTGTTAAAACCTCCTAAGACTGTCCGTTGTGGCTAGAGGTGAGCCATCACTCTATCCTCTCATACTGTATCATGTCAGCGCCTAGTTGGCAGAGTGATTAAGCTGTTGGTCAATGGTCGCTCACCTGATGGTGTTGTGGCTAGAAGTGAGCAGCAGCTTTATTCAGATTTTTTAAACATTAATAAAAAATATAAAAATAATTATATGACATAAAATTAAAAATCATAAAAATAATATGTCATAAAAAAACTAATAAAAGACAAAGTAAATGAGTTAAAAGAAAAAGTAAAAAAAAAATATATATAAAATAAAAAAGGGTGGTCTTCTTCTTCTTTACAACAGCCAAGCCAAGAACCCTTCCCCCACCAAACTTAAAACCTGCAACAGGCAGCAGACAACAACCGTCTTCTTCTTCGCTTACTCTCATCAGAAATAGACACCCATGTGCATCATCTTCATCCTCCATCCTCTTCAAACACCAAAAATACAGCAAAAATAAAAATAAAAAAACCTGATTTTTCCTCGCTAGCCCACGTGATCCGGCTCACGTCTGCTCGCTCGCGCGGTCGTTGAAGTGTAGGTGTTGTGATTTCAGCGATCCATGTGGCTCGTAAGGTTGTTCGCGCAGATCTGGTCGCGCACCACAACAGACAGTCTAAGGTAATATATTCCATCACATTTAAAAAAATATAATTGATAATTACTTATCTAAAGATACTAGTATTAGCCCCACGGGCACGTATCTAACTCGGTAAAAATAAATATGACTGCGCAAAAAATGCCATACGTGGGACCTAAGCGCACGAACACGTGGTTAAAAGGTAGGTGCGCGATGAACTGAGCTAGAACGAACGATAGTCGACACACGATTCGTACACAATGCATAAAAAGTTCTTACCTAAGAATAAGCACGCAAGGAAATCGTTTTCTAGTAAACGAGTTAACATTATTATTTTTTAACCAGACTAATTTTCGACAACGTTATGTCGAACGTGAATTTAAACTGTTTACGTCGAACCCTAAAACGTGATTTTCTACCGCTTACGTCAAAACCTAATGTTGTACCGACACCTACATAAAAAAAAGCACGTGACGAAGTTTTTATTTTAGCGAAATAATTAAAATACGGTGTGAAACTAAAATGTTTGAAACTAGAGGGGTCTAAACGACGTTTTATAAAGTTGTTAACCGACACCTACATAAAAAAAAGCACGTGACGAAGTTTTTATTTTAGCGAAATAATTAAAATACGGTGTGAAACTAAAATGTTTGAACCTAGAGGGGTCTAAACGACGTTTATAAAGTTGTTAAAAAATAGGGGACTAAAAGTGTAAAATCTCGTTTTTTAATTAGGGGTGGCCGTCTCAACCAATCGGTGCGCCACCAACTTTGTGTTTTAATAGATATATAATATGTGTGAAAATTGAATAATCTCTTGCAGTCTATAATGAGTAAAGGAATCCAAAAGTATTGGACGTAAGTACTCGATACTCTTATGTAATTAAAGTATGTACATCTAGAGATGTTATTGTCCTTTTACTCTATACCATGTGCTATTATGACTTCGATTCTAAGTACTTGCATGTTATTTTCATAATTAGATAGTCCAAACCACATGTTACCTGTATCACTTATGAAAATCGTACACACGTTATGAAAATACTAGTAGGAATGCCCGCGCGTTGCCGCGGGTATTTATGATTTTTTTTGGGATCATTGTGTGGCAAGTTTCACATAACCAATTTGCTAAGACAACTAATATATCAATTCACAAAGAGCAATTGAGTATGAACAAAAGAATTGTCATAAGAAACAACATATGAGATGGTAGACATCATTACGGATACACCGTTACGGATACGTAAATCAGTACAAGACTGCATATCATGTTTTTGTTCCTGTAGTTATTAGTTTGGTAAAATCTTTATGTGTATCACATCCCTTAGCAAACACATCTTGGTGAATCTGGTGAGACTAAGTAATGGGTTACGAGGAAGAAGAGTTCGAGTCAATATGAGTTTCGGTTAAAAAGAGTATCAAAATGAGCAAGGGTTAAAAAGAGTGGATTGAGGAAAAAAGTATCAAAATGCAAGACTTTGGTGGTGGGCATGACGACCAAGTTGGTGTTTGTGGCGGTAGTGGTATAGGTTGCATCGCAGTGGTGGTGCGCAGATGAAGATGGTGGGATGGTCTTAGTGATAACGACAACAAATAATTGTCCTGGTGGTGTTAGACCACTTAGACCCATCTTAAGTTAGAAAGTTCTAAAAAAGGAACACATTTAAACCTTTTATGTGACATGGTATACCCAAATTGACCCAATTTAAATTTAAACCCAGCCAAATGAACCAATGTCCAAATATTTTTAACCCAAATTAACCTATTTCACAAGGATTAGTCTACATATCCAGATATACTATATGCTTATAAATAAGTTTATGCAACAAACTTATCTTTTAATTATCAGGAATCCTCACCCTCTTAAATAATAGATATATAAGATATGTGTAAAACTATATGTGATATTAAACTTTGTTTTTTAAGGTGAACTTTTGTCACTTAAAAACATCAACATAAACCTAATAAGAAATTTTTACAGTCACATTTCTTCTATCTCATGTAATATAAAGTAAGTTTTCCTAACATATAGTGATACATACCCTTTTTTGGACCACTTAATTACCTTAACTCTTTAGACTACTCGGAGTGGTGGGGGAAGAGAGGGATGAAGTGCCATGTGGCACTTGTGGGACCCCTATGGGGGGGGGGGGGGAATTGTGGGGAGTGGAAGGGGGGGGAGGGAAGGAAATAATATTATATTGTGTTAAAGTTAAAAAAAAATCTGGCCAATCAAATGGTGCCACATCACCATCACCCCAATCCCCACGCCAAGGACTCTGCCCCCGCCCCCCTCCTTCCTGCCCTCTCCACGCCACCCTGGCGGTGGTGTTCCCCCCCTTCCCGCCCCCACTCCGAGCACTCTTATAACCATGGAAAAAATCCAAATCAAGTAGTTACTTTTTAAAATGTAGAAAGCCAAAAAGAAAAAGAAAAAAGTATCATGATATTCGTAATGCAAATCCAGGAATTATTTGTAGTTACAAGCCTTCTCAAGACAATCTACTCATGTACTGCATTAATGAAAATAGCATGTTAAAGTATCTAGTGTAGTGTCATATGAGTTACTTAGATTGGAAAAAAAGCATGTCAAAATGTGGTGTTCAACTCTTCCATGATTCCATCATTTTTCAAAAACTTGAAAGCCCCACAGACTTGAGAGATCAGTGTATGCTCCTGATCCAGTACCACTAAAAACAATATATATTCACATTCCCAAAGCCAGTGCCCCTGAAGATGAATAGAGCCCCTTAGTAAAAAAGATCAACAAACGAATTTTAATTTGGCAAGAGAAATTTGACCTACATGATTTATATAATGTCTAAAAAAAGGAAGGAATGTTTCATGAAACCTAATGTAATATTTACCAGAAATCTTTTAACATGGTGTAATTAGTCATTCCTTAACTTTGCACATTTTAAAAACAAAAGAAAATTCACTTATTTTATTTCAAACATTGACGCCTGATTTTTCAAGCCTAAAAAATAGCCAAGTTAATTTATTTTAGGTCGTCCGGTTCAAAGCTGCAATGCAAGATTGTAAACTGAATACGCAACCAATCAGTAATAGAACAATACGAAAACCTAGTTAAAGCTAGTGACAAATTTAGGAAAATATTAAGGGACTTTTTAATATTTACATGAAAAACCAACAATTAACATAAAAAGCTAACCTGATATGAAGGTAGAAAATGGTCAGCTACTTCAAACAGGTTAAGTATTAGTGATTCATACAGAGTCTGTTGGGCAACTCTATATACTCCTTCATCATTACAAACTGTGGAGAGTGAGGGAGTCCAATCCACCAGCATGCCAACATAACTTTATCGATATAGCAAATTTTGTATAAATACCAGTGGAAGTTCTATTAGACACAACACCTAATTCAAAGTTTTGACATATGCCTGCAGGACAAAAATTGATGAGATGTCATCTTTACCTGGATTTTCGATTAGTTAAGTCATTTACTCTAGGATGATATTGAATGGCATCATGTTCCATGACTCTCATCTCTTGAACAATGCTTTCAAATACCCAGTCTAGCAGATGTATCATGTCTACCAACACCTGCAACATCTTAACTCATGATCCTTGGAGTTCAAATTCCATTTCCTTGTTAATTATATTGATAACAAATAAAAAAATATAAAAAAAAACACAGTAAAGGCTACCGTATATTATGAAATCCTAAACATAGTGATCTCCAATTGAGCCCATTCCAGATGAAGTTTTGTTCTTGTTAAACCCTACGTCAAAGCTTGTTCTGAATTATCAGTAGATAGCTCCACCTGATAACAAAGCGTCAAAAGATATAAACAGAACAACAATTGAAAAAACCCAAAATAGAAAAACAACTAAAAGACAAGATGATTATATTTTGTCAAGATGATTAGATATTTAGACTACGTCCAAATTTTAATATTGTTTTTGCACGTTAAACAATTACTTACGAAGCATGGTCATACGAACTGAGAATGCCTTGGTGGGGCCATGGATAGCTAGCTCACTCTAAGCCATGTTCTGCCTCATCAGCAGCATAAGCTAAATGTGAAAGCCTAATACCCTTCAAAGAACAGTTTTACAAACAGGATGAGTAGGGGCAGGATGGGAAGAAAATTGATTTTCAACATGGATTTGAACAGAAACCTTCATATGCCATCTTTATGAATGTAGCTATTGTTGTTGTTTCCCTGTTAAAAATCAAGTTATTTGGACCATTAATTTTAAAGAAAACTTACTTTGATTTTCATGCGAATACCTTGTGTGATATGTGGATTACTAATTGAGCAAACCTCAAGATATAATAATTGTTAAAGAGGAAGAAGATGACTGACAATGGAAGATAATATCTCCAATTCAGTAGCTAGGGTTTCCATCAAAAAAATTTGAACAGTGTATAGTGACGGTACCTGGATTTTCAAACAATTGATTAAAGAGATGGGAATTAATGTTAGCTTAAACCCCATTAACAAGAAATGTCATGAACAATGGAATAATAAACAACATATAGATGAAAGAGTAAGCAGAATCTAACTTGAATTTGTGATGTCTATGGAATCAACATTGCCGATCATAAACACAAGGGTATTGTAACAGACATTCCATTGAATGGGCTTTGAATGTCGAATTGAAGAAAATGAAGGTTATAGACGATTAGGTTTCCAGGGGTAGGGAAGGAACATTTTTTTCATACAGGAGAGGAGAATGTGGATGAAATACCTATATTACCCTTCTAGGTGTCTTAATTGTCACCAACCTTCCTATAATGCCCTTAAATATGTTGCTTAAATATGTTATACTTGTTGCTTTAAAAATTGTACCCATGTCAAAATTACAATATGGTACATCACTCTTCCTTTATAATGTATTATAGATTATAGATATGACAAAAATGAAGGAAGAAAATATGACAATAAGCCTAGAGATACCATTTCTCTATAACTCCTTAGTTTAATAATGGTTGTCACGTTTAACCAACAATGTGTTGGTTTTGTCAAATAACAAGAAAACTCACATCGCATATTAACAAATCCAAAATTGTTGTTTTCTCTAAACATTTTTCTTAATCAATTTTCATACTTCTAAGTACCACAAAATCAACTTACACACTTGTAAAAATTTAAACCTTCACCGTACCCCCCCCCCCCCCCCCCGAATTTTCGCTCAGAAGTTCCGCTTATATAGTATTCGTGTAGAAATTTTTTGGTATAATACGGTTTCAACCCCCCGAAACTAGTGATTTCCGACCCCCAATATTTCGGGTCAAACTTTAATCACTAATCTTACTAGATCAGAAGGATATAGGCTTCTGACCACTCTGTTCTTATATCCTAGGATCATCAATGTTACATTTGCTCCCACTTGCATTTATCTTTATTGGATTTATAAACAGATCTTGAAATATTTTAAATGAAGAAAAATGTTATCTCGTCGTGATGGCACCATTCATCATTGATAGAAATGTACAAACTACAAAAGCATTTGGTCCCCCTACCCTCACCATCACTCCGTTTTATTGAGACCACTTTACTTTATTCCTCCATTTATGACTTTTATTATACGTAATACTTATTTAAAAACATAAAATCATTTAAATTATTAAATTTTCAAGCCACATCATCATTCCCTTATCTTGTATTCTCCTAATTCCCTCACTCCTCCTTCATTTTTTTTATTATATAAAGTTTAATTAAAAAAATGAAAAAGGGTCAATCATGTTACAAGGGGAGAAAGGGGAAAATTTCCCCAACTCACCGAAATTTTATGGGGGGGGTGGGGGGGTTGTTCCCCTTGAGGGAAAGTGACAACTCAACTCCCCTAAAGCTTTCCCCGAAGGCACACCATATACTCTAATATAATCTTAAACATAACTATGTTGTCAATGATGTCATTATGATCATCTTGAAGTATTTATTTATTATATTCCTTTATCAAGAAAGCAATTATAGAAATACATTTCTGTTTAAGAATCTTTAAGCATGATGAGCATGTGATGCAACACGACGGTTGTTATCACTTATCAGTTATCACCACTTGATAATATTCTTTCAAACTGGTCATATGAAGCCAATAAAGGGACGTTTCTTTTAAATAGCCTTTTGACCCAATATTCCAATAAAAAGGTTGTCAGCTTTTAGGCCCACCCAATATCGGATAAAGGCCCAGCAAGCCGCCAAGCCTCGTCTTCTTTTTTTGAACGGTTTTTTTTTTTTTTTTTTTTTTTTTTGAACGAAATCCTCGTCTTCTTAAAAGTTAAAACAACTCATCATTGATAAATATGTATTTTGTTTTATTTAGATTATATATGTTAGAATAGGTTACAAAGGAGCAATGAAACGTAACAATAAGTAAAATTTCGTTGTTTTATATTATTTCTAGATTAATTACTTAATTAGTTAGAATGTGCAAATATTATTTTAAAGTTGAGATACATTTAATATTGTTACATTTCTTATAAGTTTTAATTAGGAATTTAGTCAATTGATGCTCCAAAAACATACTAAAGAAAAATCGTAAGTAATACCTTGACATTGTTTGAAGTTGAAGTGTATACAAGTATACAACAAACATATCAAACTTATAATAGAGATAATCGTTACATTGTCTGCTTGACGGAAACGCTGTTATATAAAATATTTTGCTTTTATGTTTATAAAATTGTTCATGATATTTAAACGCAGGTTTTAAATTGTAATACAGGTCCTGGGTGTTCCTCTATTGGATTTGGAGGGTTGGAGGAGTTAGGACCTTTTGTAGTCCAAAAGGGCAAATCAAAACTCCTTTTAAACAAAAATGCTTGGAACAAAGGTAATTTAAATGCAAATGTTAATTAATGAATTAATTTCTATATTTTAGTAATCATATCAATCTCATCAAGTTGAATGAGTTACGATCAAACTATAACAAACTTTTCTTTTGTTGTTTTGTTGTAGCTGCCAACTTGTTTATTTCTTGAGTCCCCGGTTGGTGTTGGGTTCTCGTACACCAACACGAGCAGTGACATCAAAAAGCTTGGTGACAAAGTTACAGGTATACTTTATACACACATATACATGTCCACACGCAAACACATATTAAATAAAAGTTTGTTAACTAGAAAATACAAGATGGGCAATAAAAACAGAATGGGAGTATCACATATATAGTTGTATCTTTTTTATTTAACCGTAACACATATATATGGTAGTTGTATCCTTTTATAAATTTTGCTTGTATTTTAAAAAACACACTTTTTTTTTCGCGGTGTGGGTAACAATGTTTGTTGATGTCTTATCAGCTCAGAATGCGTATACATTTCTCCAGAAGTGGTTTAAAAGGTTTCCACAATACAAGACCCATGAATTCTACATTGCTGGTGAAAGCTATGCAGGTAATATACATAAAACAACGATATCCAAAAAATCCCACAATAAGCAAAATCATTCATAAATTAGGTCCATATGGTTACTTGCACTCGTTACAAAGTACAGTTTTGTGTGATTTTGTTTTATCCCGGTCATACAGTGATGGATTTATCTTGTACTAAAAAAAGTCACAAAATTTCTATACATAAATTATTATTTTTTTAAACTTCTTTTGTATTTTTGAGTTAATTTGGAGTACATTAGAGGTACTCTGAATTTGACGGGGGACTTAACTTTCCATAGGCTATAGGGAGTAAGGCGCATAGAAGAGGGAGGGCAAACCCATCCACGCCACCCACACCACTCTACCTTTCCCTTTTTCTAGGTTTTGCCCATTTCCCCGTGGGAATTCTCATGGGTGTTGCTTAGGGATGAGCT
Organism: Ambrosia x helenae; assembly: GCA_030844895.1. Classification (NCBI taxonomy): domain Eukaryota; kingdom Viridiplantae; phylum Streptophyta; class Magnoliopsida; order Asterales; family Asteraceae; genus Ambrosia; species Ambrosia x helenae. Next base: position 112,880,807 of record CM061225.1, on the reverse strand, counting down.
CGGGACGGTATCGGTACCGATCCTGAAAAAACTGATACCGAAAACTCTCAAAACCCAATACCGATACCGAACACATACGGTACGGTATGGTTCGGTATCGGTACGGTACCGGTATGGTATCGGTAATACCGATCCCGTACCGATACCGATAATACCGAAACCGAAAAACTCTAAATGTGGGTACCGATACCGAATACCCTCGGTTCGGTACGGGATCGGGATCGGAACGAGACGGTATCGGTATTCGGCCTTGTATGCTAATCCCTAATCCTAAACATCTAATACATCATTTTCTCACCCATTTTGTCTGTTTTAGCCCCCTTGTATTTGTTTACATTAAATTACATGTTTTTCTTTGACTATTAACCTTTTTTATGTTATTTTCTATAATGTTTGTAATCGTTTTATTTTTTACCTAGCACAATGTTGTTCCAAGCGTAGAATTTTTGTATTTGTCATCGTCCTCAGTTATCCGTCAGTAAAACTTTAATATCTAAAAATATGTTTTATAGTTTCTTGAAGCGAACTGATATACGTGTATTTTTAGGACACTACGTTCCACAGCTAGCAGAACTCATATACGATAAAAACAAGATCATTCCCGAGCAAGACCGTATAAATTTCAAGGGATTTATGGTTAGCATACATATAGTTTCTTCTTAAACAAATTTAGTACTAGATTTTGTCAAAAATATATTGAAACACATGAAAATGTAGATTGGAAACGCGTTGCTGGATGATGAAACAGATCAAACGGGAATGATCGATTATGCGTGGGATCATGCCGTGATATCGGATCGTGTTTATCACGATGTGCAGAGCAAATGCAACTTTAGCAACCCCAAATCATCTAATGCTTGTGATATAGCGTTAAGCGAATATTTTCAAGTTTACAAAATTATTGACATGTATAGCTTGTATGTGCCCTCCTGTGTGGATGCAAGTTCCAATTCTACTCAACGTGTGCATATGCAAGGCAACGTTTCCCCTCTCACATTCTCCAAACATGTGAGTACTCATTCAGTAATAAAACTTAACTTTTTAATGTTTAGTTGGTTTAAGAAATTGAAAAGTGTTTCTATGTGGTTTTTGGTGTTCATCTTGGTTTCTAGGGTTGGCTTTTGTTTCCGTATGGACTTTTACAAGTCTGTTTGTCGAAGTAGTAACCTTTAATATTAATTCATTTTTATTTTTTTAATAATTCAGTTTACATGTATTTTGATTAATATTTAGTTACTTATAATATCTTACATTAAAAAAAAACTAAATGCGCAATATTGTTTAATTAAATTTATTTTCGACATTCAATATAAATTCTATTAGAGAATCTGAGTTCTTGTGAAATAAAATATTTTTTGTCTCGTAAACACAAGAAAAATACTTTTGACAGTTTTAACCTGATGCACAACTCGAAATCATTATTTTGTTATAGCCTAAATAGCATAATTCAAGTACTTAACCTAAAAGATTAGTGGGTGAGAGAGTCTATTTTAACTATAAATCTAACATTTTATTACCTATACAAGTGATTTAAGTCATATATCTTGCAATTGTTACAGTCCATAACAATCGACTCTCCTTAACGGCCAACATCCTGGTGGGCTACGACTGACTCCCTCAAGGTTATCACATAGTGAGCCACCACTCCGACTTCAGCTCTGATATCACTATTTTAGCGCAACAGGAGAACTTAACTCAAAACTCAAAAGATTAGTCTAGTGGGTGAGATAGTTGATTTGGACTACAAACCCCGCGTATTTTGCCCATATAAAGTCTCATATCTTTGCGACATTATTATATATTGCAAAAGTCTAAGCGATGGATTAACGACTACTAAAATAGATTTAATAATTCTTTTTCTAGTTTATTGAGTCATTACTTTATGAATATATTTTTAGCTATTTATAACTTATACATTCTGTTTAAACTTGATTACAGAAAGCATGGCACTCTAAACCAACCGGGTACGACCCATGTCAATCAGAATACACCGAGTCGTATTTAAACAAGCCGGATGTTCAAGCCGCGCTTCACGCAAACACCACGAAAATCCCTTACCCGTGGACACATTGTAGGTAACGTTTCACCAGTCCCTTTTTGTTCAACATTTAAACTTACATTTTTCTTTTGTTTCTAATAATTAACGTAAATGCTATCTAACAGTGACACTATAACATTTTGGAACGATGCTCCTGCTTCGGTACTTCCAATTATAAAAAAACTTGTTGCTGGTGGTATTCGTGTTTGGGTTTACAGCGGAGATATTGATGGAAGGATTCCAGTGACCGCTACAAGACTCTCATTGAGAAAACTTGGATTGAAAACAGTTGAAGAATGGTCTCCATGGTACAGCAAAAGTCAGGTAACGGAAATAATTTTGTATTCGCTATTTATTATTTTTAGTGGTTGTTTTGTTTTCCAACCAAACAGCCCCTGAGAATTACGATAACCGCATAATATATTTATACATTTTGCTTAAAGTGTGATGTATAAATATATTATGGAGATGTTCTCGTTGTAACATTGATAATTTAAGATACAGTGGAGTACATAATTATGTAATCTCTTATACATCACACTTTAAGCAAAATGTATAAATATATTATGCGGTTATCGTAATTTTCTAACTGTGGGGTTATTTTTTTATGACCAATTTTATGATGAGAACTATGTAACCGCATAAATCATTTGTATGTATTCTTTTTTGAAAATTTACAAAGTTTATGAATAGTAATGGATCACATTACTATTCATAAAAAAAAAAAAGTAATGGATCACATTTTTGTAATATATTGGAAGTATGGAGATGTTCTCGTTGTAACATTGATAATTTAAGATATAGTGGAGTACATAATTATGTAATCTCTTATACATCACACTTTAAGCAAAATGTATAAATATATTATGCGGTTATCGTAATTCTCAGGGGCTGTTTGGTTGATTAAGTGCTGAATCATTAAGAGTGTTGAATGGTTAAGAGGTCTGTATGGTTAAGTGCTAAATCATTAAGTTGGACATCTTAATGGTTAGTTTTCTTGTCCACATTGGTATGAGAGTTTCATTAAGGTTCAGCCTAGTTCAGTGCTTAATGGTTCAGCAACATCCCAAGTCTTAATGATTCAGCCTTAACCATTTCATTCAGAGGCTGAAACAAACGCGCTGAATGCTGAATCATCCAGCACTGAATGGTTAAGAGCCTCATTAAGAGGCTACCAAACAGCCCCTCAATGTATTCTATTCTTATTTTCAAAATGATCTCTCCTCTTCTCTTTATGATCTGATATTAACTACAAACTATTTTAAAGTTTTGTGACCAAAATTATTTTTGTGGTCCGTTTTTTTTTACCAAATACATATTAACTTTAAACGTTAACTAATTAAGTTTATTTTTGTTATGGTTAGAAATAAGTTTTAAGGTGCTGTTGGTAGCCTCTTAATGAGGTTCTTAACCATTCAGCGTTGAATGATTCAGCATTCAGTGTGTTTGTTTCAGCTTCTGAATGGAATGGTTAAGTCTGAATCATTAAGATTTGGGATGTTGCTGAACCATTAAGCATTGAACTATTAAACACTGAACTAGGCTGAACCTTAATGAGGCTCCCCTACCAACGTGGGAGAAAAAAACTAACCATTAAGAGGTCCAACTTAATGATTCAACGCTTAACCATTCAGACATTTTAATGATTCAGCACTTAATCAACCAAACAGCCCCTAAATCTTAATCTATACATTCCTTTTGTTTGTAACCATTTGTAACCGGATAGAAAGTTTTAATTCAATTTCTTCTGTGACCATGTTGCAACCGTTTCTCAAACGGATGTAATTTTGCGACGAGTTAATGACTAAAATGATTGTTGTTGCTTCGGTCGTTAAATATAGGACTTTTTGGTTGCTAATACCCAACATCTATATTTGTTGTTTTAGGTTGGTGGATGGACAATTGTATACGATGGATTGATGTTTGTAACTATTAGAGGAGCTGGACATCAAGTACCTACTTTCAAACCCAAAGAATCCCTTCAACTTGTTAGGCACTTTTTATCCAATCAAAAGCTGCCATCTGTGCCCTTTTGAACCAACTACAAAATCCTTATATAACCTCAATTAATTTATACACCCACAAAATGCATTCGCGTGGGTTGGCAATTTGGCTTTTTTTCATAGGTGTCGTTGAATCTGATGCAAAAAATAAAAATAAAAAAAAAATCTGAAATTTGATTCAAAGCGAATTCAAATAACAAATTTGAATCCAGGTTTTGAATACAACGACAATTGTGACTAGTGTTGTAACTCATCAAAGAAATAAAGTATCACATTTTTCTTTTTGAAATATATTCAAGAAATATAATTGTACCTTTTCGGCATCTTATTCATGTTACTATAAATAATTGGACTAGTTTCATGGATGTGTAATTATTTTAGAGATAACTACACAGAAAGTCTTTATGGTTTATAGAAAATAAGATTTTAAAGTCCTAACTTGTTTTTTTTTAAACATTCAGGTTTATTGTAAGGAAATTTGAGTTTCTTATCTTATATTTTACATTACTAGAAAATTGGCTATTTAGACTCACTTTTTCGTCAGAAATGTGTTGGAAAGTGAGATTTCTTATGCATTTGCGACAAAAAAAATTACCCTGGAAAAACCACGTATTGGAAACTGTTTCCTACGCTACTTTTGACGCATTTCCAGCAAACTAGTATTGTCAGAAACCAAAAATAATAAAAAAGGATGGTTTATTTTGATTGTGTCGCAAATTTGTTTAAAAGTTAATGTTTTTATTTCACGGGAAATGCTCATATATGTGTTGGAATCTGCAACACATTCTTTTTATTGAAACTATTTTTAGAGAAATGACCACGTTTCTAGTATTATAGTATGAGTGGTCTATCGATCTCATAGAAATTTTTCAGTTTAAAATCACATTCAAAATGTAAATTTGAATATACAAGGTAATCATCATTATTAATTAGGATTTAATGTAAATTTGAGTGGTAGATCTCATTGAAATGTTTTTGTTTTACCTATGCTTACTACTGTTTATTGAGTTTGTTCTTTAATATATATGGTAATTCTTTAATATATATGGTAATTATCGTTATTAATTAGGATAAGTTACGCATAGAATCGTCTTTCTGATTATTTCATGGCTTCACTAACTCTTTAATAAAAGGATAGTCATAGAATTTTTCAAGTTATAACACAAATGATTTGTTGAAAATAATAAAGTGTTTCAAACCTTTTGGGCTAAATATTTTGGACTTTGTTTTTATTAGTACGGTTGTGGCTTTAGGCTTGTTTACATATGGGCTCAGGATTGATGGGCTTATTAGAAGGTGTTGGTCTGAGTTTGTTATAACAACTTCTATGTTGATAAGAAATGGACGGTTGTGATTGGATGATCTGGATTACCAGCTGGAAACTTCTCGAGCCTTATATATAAGCTCATTCCCGCACTTGTATTATTATTATTGTTATTTTCTCTTTGTAGTCTCTCTGTATTCTCTAGGTCTTGGTCGTCTTCTTCTTTTTGATTAGGATTAATCACTGTAAATATGTATCTTCTGTAAGTCTGTATCTTGTTATCATTTGTGGTTGTGACAACTGATCTAATCCATCAGTAGTCATAATCTAACTTTGTATCTCTTTCTGGATTCTTTGATTGGTTGAATCCTTGGGTATTGGGGGTAAATCTTTGGGGTTGGATAAATAAGATTTTGTCAATGTTTTCGTCGCTACTCTCTTGTGTTTGTATGTTTGTTCATGGTTTGTGTGATTTTTGATTTTGTATTAGTATAGATCTTGTATTTTTAACATGGTATCAGAGCCATAAGGTTCTGATATCATTTTCATCGGTTGATCTTGTTTTATTTCCGTTGTAGTCTCTGATTTTGTTTGAGTCTTTTCTACCTGGATTTGATCTGTGTAGATCTGATCTTGGTTCTTGTGTTTAAAAGTAGATTATATCTTTCTAGATCTAGGCTACTGTTGATTGTCTTGTATTTTGTGTTGGTGAGTATTGTGGCTAAAGATCTAGGGTTTTATGACCTAGATCTGTTGTCAACGTCTGTTGGCTTGGATCGAGGAGTTCAAGTAAGTTGTTGGATTATGCTTGGAAGCTGTGCTAGGGTAACGTTCAAAAGATTCTTTTACCATTCTTTCATAAAATGTAAACAAAACAAAAATAAAACCACGATAATATATAAATTTAATCACATAGCTAATAGATTTCTCCTCTTAGGTTTTTAAAAGGGAGTCATAACATTATCTGCTTTTACTTTATCCAAAGTTTCTCTTTCGATCGCACAAATTAGAGCACTGTGCAAAAATATCTCTTCCAGATTGATTACCAACACTTTCATTAAACAACTAACAAGATAAGAAGTATGTTTTTTTCTTGTTTAATGCAATACTCTAACCAATAATCTATACTATCTATATTATCTATACTACTATATAATGGGTTTCGAAAGAGCAAAATAGTCATTAATATTCATTTAAATGGTAAAATTGTAATTTTATTCACTTAGCAAGACAAATTTAATAGTACAACATTAACTGGGAGGGTTATCCTCCTTTTTTAGACAACCCAAAGGGGGTAGAACAACCCCCACATAAGCTGTCACATAAACTGGGAGGGTTATCCTCCTTTTTTAGACAACCCAAGGGTGTGGAGACAACCCTCCCCCTTTTCTTATTAATTATTTATTTTTTTAACGGTATTATTATTTTTATTATATTTCAAAATTAACAAATAATTAATATAAACTTAAAATAAATACTAAATTAGTAAAACAAATTACAATAAAAAAAACAAAACGTCAAAAAAATACACGATTTCCTAAACTTTTAATAATCTACATCCACTTTTACCTTTACCTTTAGCTTGGGGTGGTATAGGTTGAGTTTCCAGAACGATCTCTTCGTCGTCACTATCCTCGTCGACGGGTTGAGACAGACCGATAGGTGATGATGTGGGAGGTGCCTGTGGAGAAAATTGTTGGCTTGTTTGAGAAGGAGTGGGAAACGATTGTTGCATTTGCATATATTGTATTGGATTAAATTGGGAGAAAGCGTTCAAGCTTTGTTGGTATTGTTACAACACCCTAAACGGTGGTACTTGTTGCGAGATTGGTGGATCTAGTATCGGGGTGTAACAACCCGACGTTGTATTTAGGTTTGGATTCGGGTTATTTGGGTTGAAGGGGTTGAATGGACCCATGAGTATTTTGTATAAAAATGGTTGAGTTTATAAAAACTAGAGAGAAATAGGGTGAGTTGAGTGAGCTTTTGAACAAAATTTGGTTAGAGAAGTTGAATTTATAATTTGAAAAATAAGTATTTTTTAAAGGGGAAAATGGATTTTAATACTCTCAACTATCGCCTGTTGGCGGATATCACTCCAAACTTTCACTTTGGCCAGTAGCACTCCCAACTTTCAACTTAGTTTGTTCCATCACCCCCAAACTAAAGGAGGTCTAGTGATGGAACAAACTAAGTTGAAAGTTGGGAGTGCTATTGGCCAAAGTAAAAGTTCGGAGTGATATCCGCTAATAGGCGATAGTTTGGAGTAATTAAATCCATTTTCCCTTTTTAAAGTGACCGTTGTATTCAAACGGTCGAATATTAAATGTTAAAATGGTCCGTCTCCAACGTCTTGTTTGGGACGATTGAGATGGAGACGACCGCGGGAGTGGTGTTTGCCGTTCTAGACGGCTCGGGACGAGGTAGGACGAACCACCACACCCATTAGCCTAATTAACCTAAAAATTCAAGGTCTGACAAATTTAAGATAAGTAATTAATCAACTATACATTTATGAGGGGGTTGATGAAACTAACATTTAATGAACTTGGGCTAATTAATTATGTGAGATCAAATAATATATACATGACATAAAAACTCTCTAGGGTATGACGGGAAGGGATCGCTACAAGGAAGGGCAATGGTACGACGCTCCGTCCAGAAACAACAGAAGACAGAAGAAACAAGATGGGAATGGGGCAGGGATTCAGATCACGAAGATGTTTGTATCTAATCTGCCTTCGAAATGCGCGTCGGCAGATTTGGTGCAAGTTTTGAAGGGGTATGGGAACATTCAAGGGACGTATATTGCAAGAAAGTACGATAAACTGTGGAAGCGATTCAGGTTCGTGTCTTTTGCGAATGTGAAAGATCCGGATATGTTGGAGAATAATTTAAAAGATGTGTGGATCGGGTCCTACAAACTCTTCATTAGTATTGCTAGATTTGTGGATGGAAACAAGGTTCAAGAGAAGATGGAGAAGGTATGGAGACCGGTGCAAGAGCATACGGTGGAGAGTAATGTTCATGATGTTCCAGATCCGAAGGTGGTACATGATAAACCAGGGCCTAGCTATGTTGCTGGGAGAACGTTCAAGGATACTTTGCTTGATGTTGAACTGGTTTCGGATACAGTGGAGATCTCGGTTCCAGATGATCTTGTTTGTTGCAATGCTTGGTATGATCTTGGTTTATTGGGTAGGCTTATTGATTTTAAGTCCTTAACGGGGCTGAGGTCCTGGTTTCTTTCTAGTATTAATAATAGAGTCACTATAAAATATCTGGGTGGATTTCATGTTATTGTGCTTTTTGATTCGGTGGAAGACAAACATTGGTTCTTCGACAAGAAAAATTTGTGGGGATCAATTTTCAGTTCTTTAGAAGATTGGGAGGGTCAAATAGTCGATTTCGAACGTATTGCATGGATCAAGGTTTATGGACTCCCCATGTGCTTAATGACGGATTCGGTTTTAAAGGACATTGGCAATTCCGTTGGTGAAGTCTTTCAATTCTCGAGTCTCGGCGATAGTGATGATTTGTCCTATGTGTTAATGGGGTGCTTTGTAAATCGGTTCATCGTGTTCGTCGTAATGTTCAATTGCTTTGGAAAGATAAGACTTTTCCGATTATCATTGAAGAAGATTCCGGTGACTGGGTGCCAGATTGTTTGGTTGATGTTGATGAAGTTGATCCGAGCGAAAATCTGGTTAGTGATGACATATGCATGGAGAAACAGGAAAATTTGAATGCTGAGGTGTCAGTTGAGGTTGATGAGAGAAATTTGGAATGTGCTGAAATTGAGGAGAATAGTCAATAACCCATTCTCTCTCACAATGATGGGGGCATTTATGATTGCAATAATGGGGGGAATTCTGTTTTCTTAAATGAGAATATTCCTCAGTGTCAGTTGGTTGGGGATATTAATAGTTTTGTTTTGAATAAAAAAGTAAAGGGGTACAAAAAAAAGTCTAGAAAAAAATTATCGGTCTCCCCAGTAGGACAGGACAGGCCCAAGAAGAGGCCCAGAAGTGATGAAGATTTATTTGATTTAGATAGGTTTATTTATAACGTGTATGGATCTCCGGCCCAAGATCAAGAAGCTAGACAACCGGCCCAAGATGTGTTTTGTACCCCTGATTTAAATAAGGATTGTAATAGGGATATTTCTAATATGGGCCTTGAGGACGTTAATGTTCTAGCTGAATTTGAAGTTCAAAAGGAAGTTGAAGAAACAATTTCGTTAGGTGAAAAGTTGGGAGCTTCTAATATCGAGTTGTTTGAAGATTCGGTTTCAAAGATGGTTCGGGAAGAAGGTTTTCAAGGGGTTAAACAATGAATGTGTTATCCATGAATGTGCGCGGGTTGGGGGAAAAGAAAAAATGGGATTGGGTTCGTAATTTACGTAGAGAAAATGAAAGTGGTATGGTGTTGGTTCAAGAAACACAACTCGTCTCTATTGATGGGGTTAACATGGGAAGGTTATGGGGTAATGACGAGTTTACGTTTGATTGGGTTCCTTCCAATGGGAGGTCGGGGGGTCTTCTTACGATATGGGATTCCAAGTTGTTTACCGATGTTACAATTGTGAAGCAGCAGAATTTTATTTTTGTATCCGGGACTCTTAAAGATAGTGGTAAAGGGATGACATGTGGGAACATCTACGTTCCTCACAAGTTGGAAGACAAAAGACGTGTGTGGGAAGCGGTGAAGAATGTCCATGTGTTTAATGATGAATACGTGATTCTAGGAGGGGATTTCAACTGTGTTCGGAATAAAGAAGAGCGAAAAAATTCTAAGTTTAATGCGGTGGCTTCGAGAGAGTTTAATGAGTTCATAGATGATATTGGTTTAAGTGAGTACATACTACGGGGTCGTAAATTTACGTATGGGGTTGGAGATAAGTTTAGTCGTATTGACCGTATTCTTGTTTCCTCGAGCGTGCTTTTTGATTGGCCTAATGCGGAGTATCGGGCGTTAACTCGAGAGTTATCCGATCACTGCCCGTTAGTGTTTAAAGTTTTGTCCCGGAATTTCAGACCCAAACCGTTTCGTTTCTACAACTCTTGGTTAGGAAGGGATGGTATCGATGAGGTTGTTAGTAATGCTTGTTTGACAGAAGGTAACATTGACACTCCTCCGGATATTGGGATGATGAACAAACTTAAAAGGATTAAACAGAAGCTCAAGTCTTGGATTAAGGATGTGAAACTTAAAGAAACTGAAGAGGAGACTACTTTGAGAGAAGAGTTGGATGCGCTTCAAGTCATTATGGAGGACCGGACGTTAACAGAGGAGGAGGTATGGGTGTTTGAAGAGGGTTCGGCTCGACTTCGTGAGTTAGAGTGGTGGAAAGCTAATGACGTCAAACAAAAATCTCGGGTCAAGTGGGCTGCAGAAGGAGATGAAAATACTTCGTTTTTTCACGGGGTTATAAATACTAGAAAGGCGAGTAATGCGATTCCGGGTTTGGTGATTAACGGTTTATGGGAGACACGTCCTAATGTGATTAAAACCGAGGTCCTTCGGTTTTTTCAGGATAAATTTGCGGAAGAGATGGTGCAACGGCCAGCTTTACAGTGTTATGGTCTTCAACAACTGTCGGAGACCGATGGGCAGTTCTTAACAGCCCCTTTTTCAGAAGCAGAAATCAAGGAGGCCACGTTTTTATGCGGGAGTGATAAAGCACCGGGTCCGGATGGCTTTAACTTTCGTTTTATTAAAAAGTTTTGGTATTTAGTTGTGCAGGATTTTACTCTTATTTTCCAAGACTTTTACAATAATGCTATTATCAGGCGCGGGGTTGGATCGTCATTTATCACCTTGATCCGAAAACTAAAGATCCAGTGACTTTGGGAGAATACAGGCCTATAAACTTGATAGGGGTGGTAAGTAAAGTCATCTCTAAAGTTCTTGCTTGTAGGCTTAAAAAGGTTATGGATAAGGTGATAAATGAAACTCAAACGGCGTTCATAGCTGGGAGATATATTTTAGATGGGCCTCTGGTTGTTAGTGAAGTATTGGCTTGGGCGAGACGATCCAACAAACAAGTGTTTATGTTTAAAATTGATTTTGAAAAGGCCTATGATAACATTAATTGGGGTTTTGTCGTGATGATTATGAGGCAAATGGGCTTCCCCGAATCTTGGTGCGGATGGATTTACGGGGTGCTATCATCGGCTAGGTCTTCGGTGCTTGTTAATGGATCGCCTACGTTCGAATTCTCGTGTGAGAAAGGTATGCGCCAAGGAGATCCTATTTCCCCATTCCTCTTTATTATCGCCATGGAAGCTTTATCGGGTATTATAAAGAAGGCGTGTGATGATGGGATTTTTATGGGTATTAAGCTTCCTAATGGTGGTCCATGTTTGTCCCATTTATTCTTTGCGGACGACGCCATGATAATGGGTGAATGGTCGGATGATAATTTTAAAGTCCTTAAAAGAATTTTGAGGATTTTCCATCTTTGTTCGGGGCTCAAAATCAACATCAACAAGTCTACTTTATATAACATAGGGAAGGATGGAGACGAGTTGAGTCGGAAAGCGGAAGAGATGGGTTGTTCCTCGGGTGTGCTTCCTTTTAAGTACCTCGGTATACAAGTTGGAGCCAATATGAATAGGATCGCGAGTTGGGACCCTATTGTCGATGTGTTCAGAAAACGGCTCTCTAAGTGGAAGGCGAAGGTGCTATCGATAGCCGGGAGGGTTGTTTTAATTAAATCCGTGTTGGAAAGCCTTCCGACTTATTATTTTTCCTTATTCAAAATGCCGATTGGGGTTAGGAATGTTCTTGAAGCGATGGTCAAGAAGTTCTTATGGGGAGGGAGTTTGGATAGTAATAAGGTGCATTGGGTGGGTTGGGAGGTTGTGACTAAAGCGAAAAAGAACGGTGGTCTTGGGTTAACTAGGTTGGATGATGCCAATAATGCACTTCTATTGAAGTGGATATGGAGATATAAGACTCAAACTAATGCGATTTGGCGCAAGGTGATTGACTCTGTTCATTGTTCTAATAGAAGATACCAAATGATATCGTGCAATCCGAATATTAAGGGGGTCTGGGCTATCATAGTTAAATGTGGAAACAGGTTGGTGATAAATGGGTCGACATTTAATTCTCTCATACAAGGCAACGTGGGGAATGGGGACGAGATAAAGTTCTGGATCGATGCTTGGGTTGATCGGCTTCCTCTTCGGATGCTTTTTCCAGATCTGTTCCGGTTAGAAAAACATAAATGGTGCACCGTCTCAGATCGTATCGGCCAAAACAACCTGTCTGGAGTTATGACATGGGACTGGAAACATTATCCAACTTCGGTTAAGGAGACGCAGCAGTTGGTCCTATGTTCTCGGATGGTTTCAGGTATCACTTTGTCTGCGAGGAGTGATGGATGGACCTGGAATAATGGAGCTGTGCAGAATGCGAGTGTCAAAGATACGAAGCAATGGTGCAAGAGTAACGATCAGCCAGATAACTCTAGTGTGATGCGTTGGTGTAGATGGATTCCAGCGAAGTGCAACATATTTATGTGGCGCTCTTGGTTAGACCGTATTCCCACTAAGGTAGCGTTAGCGAGAAGAAATATTCACGTGGAAGACAAGCTGTGTGTTATGTGCGACTACGCAGAAGAAACGAGTGACCACTTGTTTACAGGATGCCTCTTCGCGAACGGGATTTGGACTGCTATTGCTAATTGGTGCCGTATTCCGCAGCTGATTTTGTTCTCTGTTCAGGATGTCCTGGTTGTGGCTGATCAGTTGGGGTTATCTACAGCCAAGAAGGAGATTATTCGCGGGATTTTGATGGTCGCGTGCTGGTGCATGTGGAGGACAAGGAACGACAAGATTTTTAAGGGGATTGATGTTTCGATTACCAAAGCAATTTCGGATATTAAATCCTATACTTTTCTTTGGCTGAATAGCAGGGGTAAACACAATAGAATAGATTGGAAGGGTTGGCAAACATTCAGTTTTGATGTAATGTAATGTTTTTGTTGTTGGTTGCTCGGGTTTCTCCGCCTTGGAGATTCCTGTTGCTGTTTTTAATGAAAGTCGCCCTTCAAAAAAAATATAATATTTTGAAACATTATTTATTTAAGTAAAATAGAACTAAATAAAAAAAAAGCAAAAAATTAAATTAATTTTCTTTATCCCCATCAACTAAATTACATGCAAATGTTTATAAAATCAACATGAATTTCTTTTAGAATGAATAGTGGTAGAATACTTATCTAAAGTTTGAATGTAAAAACTAAAAATATTATAATCACTTCTTTATTACCCGCTAATACAATAGAATACTAATAACACTTGCTGAAATTATTATTGCCTAAATTTATTATGATCATAAGCTAATTCATATATGGTGTCAGTATGTTGGAAATGTCACAACAGAAACCTTGTGATTCACTATTTACTATTCTCAAAATAAGCGGGTGACGCTCTTTAATATGTAGATAATTATACACAATATTCTTGTTGTTTTATTCTATATGATTAAAACACGACACTTTAGAATTTTAAAATCTTTTAAAACTAAGAGTATATCTTCTATAAAAAGGCAAACATTCAGAACGCTTGATAATTTTAATATTTTAATTAGTTCAACCCCATGGAGTGAGATTGATTTTGTATTGCCTATTTGGCTATTCCCCTTAGTAACCCTCTTGCCTGAAAAAAAAAACGGAAAATTAATATGAAGACCAAGTAAAAAAGTGGAATCTTTGTTTATTTTTTTTTTTAACATACAATACCACAATTAACAAGAGGGTTACTATGGCTGTTCATTGTAACTTGTTTGGCCAGTTTGGCCCATAGGAAAATTTCAATAGGTTTGTGTGGAGTACAATTAAAAACGATTAAATATCTGTAATTATAATGTTTTATGTATTTAGATGGTATCTTTGGAACATAAGTGTGTTGGAATTGGTTGTAATGAATAAAGAAAACAAGATGTGTTGTTAGAAAGAGTTGTGTAATGGTTCAAAACAGGTTCTGTCAGTTTTTAGTATTTTACTAATGCTTCTAACATTTTAATGTGTATTTGAGTACCGTGCCATTTTCATTGTAACGTATGTCAAGCAGTTTGAAAACCCAACTGTATGATACACGTATTACCAATCTACATGTTTTGCAACATTAATACCTTTGTGAATTTTCAACTACACCAATATATGACACTCACTTCAAATGCTCTTGGCCACACACCTTTATTATGTATAATGTAATATTTTTTTACAACTGCTTCTAACACATACAAACGACATGACATACGACTAAGAACCCCATCTTTATCTCGATCTAAACATGGACCCTCCAGAGCATAACGAGGCGCCTTAAACATCCCACCACAAACAATGTTTTCCTAATCCAGCTACATCAGATTCGTTACGGAGAGCATGCACTAAAAGATACAATGAGACATACAATTCCATAAGGCGACCACGTAGTACATTAAAGAGAACCCCTAGGAAACACCTGCAACAAGGGAATACCAATCGTCCCCTTAGTGAGAGAACATCGGCACCAACCTCCTCTTATATCTTGAAGTAAATATTACCCCTCCTGATAATGACGATGCGCTAGAACATTCAGAAGGTTTATTTTGATATACCTACCACACAACTTCAGTGTATTGTAATTCTTTTTGTATCTGCACTGACTACATATCATTACTTAGGTACTCCAACCAAGTGACATTCAGTGTCACTTAACTTTTCATCCATTAGTGATGATGAATCGAATAGACGTGATAACGAGTTAACAAAATTTCGGCATCAACCTTCCACCTTGATCTTGACCTAAAAGTGCCCCATCGAGACCATGACGATTAGCCTGAACATTCAGATGGTTCATTTTGAAAGATCTACCATTAATTTTCTATTAGACTTTTATATTTGCACTAACCATGTATCATTACTTAAGTACTCCAACCAACCGACATAGTTGTCACTTCATTTTCTCAACCATTTTGATGGCGCTTTGAATCAAGCAAAAAATAACAGTGAGACGATTAACCAAATGTAACCAATTTGTGGAGCCCCGCCGCAACGCGCGGGTTCTACTAGTATCTACCAAAGCATGGTGCAAAACTTGCACTGTCGCAGGACAGAGAGAGCGTAGCCGCGAGCACCATGTAGGGATGCGGTAGTGGGTGATCAGCCGACAGTGGCTACAACTGTAGTCATGGTCGCCGAATGCTTCTTGTCGATTGTTCTATTCGACATTGCTTCTTTTCATTTGTTTTTTCTAGGGTGCAAAAAAGCTGAGATACTCGATCTCGAATGAGCTGAGCTCGAATGAGCTCATGCCTGAGGGTTGCTTATCGAGCTCAAGCCGGCTCGCGAGTCTAAACGTACCTGTTGTTTATATAAATTTTAATTAATATATTAAATAATAATAATTAATATTTATAGAATGATGAGCAATAACTAAATTATATATAAAATAATAATTATAATTAATACAATTTACTTAACAAATAATAAATGAACCGAGCTCGAGTTTGAAAAAGCTACCTACGAGCTGAGCTCAAGCTTTAGGCACAAAGCTCGAATCAAGTCGTTCTCGAGCTTGAGCCTTGATAAGTTAAACAGGCTCATGCTTGGTTTAGCTTGTTTGCACTCTATTTTTTTTCCAATTCAAACTTTGAAGAATCTAATTGGGCTTAAGCCTTATGGGCTTCAGTCTTATAGATAATAGATAAAATGGATCAATGTGTAACAGATTTATGGGATTTTATCTTTTTTGTTGGGCTAATAATAAAACTTTCAGGATGTTTTGGGTTTTAAAAGAAATTGAGGGGCAACGTTATATAAATTCAGGGATAACGTAATAAAAAACGTAAAAAATAAATTAAAATTGCACTACTCCAGAAAAGTTGAGGGGTAGCGGGCGCTACCCCTCGACATGCTATATGTCAGCCCCTGTCACCGATCTTCAGTAATCACTCACTAAGCGCTGTCGATACCCTTTTCCCACAAACTTGGGGAGAGACCACCATTAAAAGTATCTTCCCTTTCACATAGAGGTATTTTTAGTAACACTGATATTTAAACACCCTTATTTATTTAATATTTTGAAACATATGTAGATCAGATTCACTTCGCTTGCTAAGCTTCACTTTCAACCCATGTTTCATGTACATAGTGAGTGCAAGCTTTGGTGCTACTGGATGATTTTCAACCACTTCCACTTTATAATGGTATAAGATTGAAGCTGCAGCAAATTTCATTTGGTAGTAGGCAAAATCTTTACCCAAGCATAACCTCGGGCCTCCGTTGAAGGCGGTGAACTTGTAGGCTGATTCACTCATGAACCGCCTATCCTTCAGCCATCTTTCTGGCCGAAATTCTCTACAGTCTTTTCCCCATATTGCTTCCATTCGACCCATTGCGTAGATTGCATACAATACTTTTGTTCCTTTTTTCAATATTGTCCCATCTGGAAATACATCATCTTCAACAACCTGTATGTCGTATTTTTTTAGTAAAAATGTACAATATAGCCTTTTAATATTTTTACTAGTAAAATTATCAAAATTGTTATTAAATTTCTTGGGAAAAAAAAATCAAGACATATTTAAGAATTTCTTATTTTGTTAAATTGAAAATATGATTTAAAAAAACAATGAAATACTAATTCAGACTAATGATACAATGATATGTGTTGTCATCCACTAATCACACGACATTGCATGCGCTCACATGCTTCACAATTTAACGCGATAGCATGGTTCTTTTGCGTTGGGCAATACATATGATACGGTGTAAACGAGAGCTAGTGGAGCACAACTCACTAAAAACTCGAATAACACTGAATTTTAACAACCACGTGCATATAAAATAAGTTTGTTTAATAAACGATCCAGAACACGAGTTTCACTTATAAAGCTCAAGTAGTCTTGTGAGCCTAAACGAGCCTAATACTTTGCTAATAACTGTTAATATATGTAAATTTGTGATAAAAATAACAAAATAATATATATTATGTTATATATAAAAATAAAATTATAAATATATACAAAAGTAGTTACATATTTATAAATTAACTAGGTAACAATCTCATATATTATACGGGGTGAATATATGCAATTTATTTATTAAATAATAAGTCAATTACATCTTTAAAGAACACATGTATAGCATGGGCCGAATAGTACAGGTTAAATAAATATAAGACTATCCGTTGTGGGTAGAGGTGAGCGAGTGATTTATCCACTAATATTTTACCACGTCAACGCGTACGTGGCACTGGTTAGCGGCCGGCGATTGCTCGCGTGAGGATGTTATGGGTAAGGGTTAGCGGGTTTTTTTTTACCAAATATGTTTAATTATTTACCACATTTTTTAAAAAAAAACATTAAACTAAAATAAAATAAAAATTACACTAAAAAAAGAAAATTACACTAGAAAAAAAATACACCAGACAAAAAAAAAATTACACTAGACAAACCACATGATCATAAAAAAGAACCTGGCCACGTAGGTGATTTCCCGAACGCAACATTTGCCATGCCGAAACGTGGTTAAACGGGTGGCCAACCTTGCGATGGTACTCCACGTGGGTAAACGCGAGGAGCAGGTCTTCTTTCTCTCCCGGGAGATCTCTCCTCACCTCCCTGTACGCGAGTTTGAAGTTTTTACACTTCGATTTTAAGTCCCCAAATTTGTGGGAGATGAAGTCGTTGGTACGGTTTGTACCCCCCACAAGGAGACCAAACTCATGTAGCACCCGGTGCCACTACTGGCCGCGTGAGTTCGGCGAACCACCGCCGGTTGCACCAAGTTCGCCGTGCACCTGTTGGTAGGCGAGCACGAGTGCTAGTTCTTCTTCTTCGGTCCAAGGAGCCATGGTTGAAGGTTGAAGGTTGAAGGCTGTGAGGTTTTATTTGAAGGTTTGTTGAAGAAGAAGAAGTTGAGGGTTAAATAAATAGGGGAGGTGGGTGAAAAAATTTAATAAAAGTAATTAATTTTTGAATTTAATATGTTTGGCCAGCCGCTAACGGACGCGAGCTAGCTCACGTCTAATCGCTCGCAGCAGTCATCGCGTCAGTCTGTTGTCGCTAGCGAAGCCCACGTGGATAAAGCTGTGGCTCGCGGCAGGCTGCTCACGAGCCACAACAGACAGTCTAATGTAATCAATTAACATAAACAATCGTCACGATATACTTTGATGTCATATTTACTTATTATAACATTTTATTTACTTTTTATTTATTATCTTAGAAAAATGTGTAATGAATCAACAAAATATTTAATGATTACTAATACGCAGAAAAATAAAATATTAACAAGAAATAATAATTAAAATTAATAGGAGAAAAATGAAAAAAAATATGATTAAAATGAAATAATATTTAAAGATGGAGAACGAAGTTGAGTGTTTTGTTATAAAGATTTATAATAATGTTTTAAAAATTTATAATAATAAAAAAGGGGTATTAAATAATCCAAAGTTTTTTTCATTGGCCAATAATAATCCGAACTTTAACGTTTAGTCAATAATAAACCTTTTTTTTCTGACATGATAATAAAATATAATAATTCCCACGTCATCATTTTTGTACACGTCAGCATGCCACGTCATCTGCAACGTCAGCATATACTAACCAAGTTAGTTCAGAGTTAACGGGGGTCCATTTTTGACACCCACATGTCCACCTGGGATTATTCTGGGCCAACGTTAAAGTTCGGATTATTATCGGCCAATGACCTAAACTTTGGATTATTAAAATCCAATACCCCATTTTTTTTGTATTTAACCCTTCAACTTTTAGTATTTGCCCTTACACCCCCTTAGCTTTCTAAACAATTCGCAAAATGTCATTTTGATCCCCATGAGTTTTATGTGCTTATTTTCATGTATGTGGGTCAAATATAATACGTTTTTAGGTTTATTTTTATGCACGTTTTTGGTTTGTTTATGTTTTGATATAAATTTTGTTTGGAAACGATACGTTTTCACTAAGCGATATAAACTCGGGTTACTTTACGTTTCGACTATGCCTCAACGCATAGTATCATTCTTACGTGCTTATTCTTAAGTGTGTTTCATTATAAATCCAAGTTAGTTTACGTTTTAACGTAAATTTTTTTTTTGGCAATGAGTAAGGTCAAAATTCTGTTCGAAAACGAGTTTGGTCAAATATTTGATGGTATAAATTCGAGTTACTTCAAGTTTTGACGTCATTTCAACGCGCGACGAGTCAAAATACTAGTTATAAAACATTAAATTTATTAACCCGCGTTGTAACCTAGTTAATAATAAACCATTACGTTCAGCCTCAAAATACTATTCACAAGCCAAACTTGAGTTTTATAGACACAGCAGCATGCAAATACTCAATGATAGCAAGAGATTAGTTACCTCCTTATGATCCATCGGCACAGGAGGGTATAACCTCAACGATTCAGACAAAGCAGCATGCAAATACTCCATCTTCTTCACCTCTTCTGGTTTAAACACCATAACTCCCTCCTCATCTTCCCTCTCCTTCACAATCCCACATATCTCACACAATATCTTCTCCTCCACCGTTGGATTCCGATCAAGAAGCCAGAAAAACCAACTCAAAGCCACTGATGAAGTATCCCTTCCAGCCAGTATAAAGTTAACACATATGTCACGTAAAAACTTGTTTGAAAAAGCCTCTCCATTTTCATCCTTTAGTCCCATAAATATTGTTAACAAATCAGACCTTTGAGTATTATTATTATTATTATTATTATTATTATTATTATTATTATTATTATTATTATTATTATTATTATTATTATTATTATTATTATCATTATTATTAACATGCAACGAGAGTTCTTTCTTTCGGGTTCGAATGACTTCATCTGCAAAACTATCTACACCCTTTATGGAATGCTTCAGTTTCTTTTCGGATCCGAGGTTAAAATGGCGCATGATCTTCCAAACTAGTGTTGGAGTGACGAATCGAAGGACTGTTGCTTCTGTCGCGGCTTCAAAAGCTGTAGCGAAGGGGATTTTGGGGAGACCTGGGCTTAGACAGCCTGGGTCTACCCCGAAAGCGATCATGCAAACGTTGTCAAACGTTAGTTTTAAAAGGATGTCCTGTAGATCGATCTCTATGGATCGGTCTACAGACGCCTGTAAGACTGGCAACAGTCGTTTTTGGACTAGTTCCAATAACGACGTGGTCGTCATGTTTCTAAATTTGGATGAGTGAAACTCGAGGCTCGCGGTTTTTCTTTGTTTTTGCCATATATCGTCATCTGCGTTGAAGATTCCGTTGCCAAGAAGATCGCGGAGATTATGGCGGAAATAAGGGCCTTTCGGGTATGCATTAAACTTGGTTTTGAGAAGATGCTCAAGGTTACGAGGATCGGAAGTGAATACACAGTTAAGATTAGTAAACCATGGACCTTTGAACACAAAAGTCCCATTTTGTCTACAAATAATTTGGGATATCCATTCGTAGATGTCAAACCGAAGCGCGAGGACTAAGGATGGATACATGCCAACAAAGGGCCACACTGGTAGCCCTTTTGGTTTTCGTTGCCTTAGGGAATGTATGGCAACGAAAACCAAAAGGGCAATGAAAAGCTCTAGGATCTGAACTTGTGACAATATTTGTCTGATGTTAGCCGAAAAACGAGGAATAGAGGTAGTGGGCATGGTGGTGTTGAAGGTGGAAGATGTAGAGTGATGTTTCATGTTTAAGATATGTTATAAAAAGGGGAGTCAAGTCATATGTTATATGAGGGTGGAGGACTGGAGGGTGATAGGTGCATGAGAATTGGATTTGGTGAACACAAGTTGGATGATTTAGGGTTATCAAGAATTTGGTGTTTAACTTTTTTATTATTATTATTATTATTATTATTATTATTTTGGGATAGTCACAAAAAAAGCCAAAATAAACACCTGATGCGTCTAAACATTAGGGACCAGCCATTCTGTCGCGTCTACCAATCAGAGGATTACACGTGTAGAGTCCTCAGAAGCCTTAATTTTAAGGTCTTTGCGTCTAAACTTTAGATGCGGGGCTGTTATTTAGACGCAAAGTTCTTTGTGTCTAAAGAAAAGGTTAGCACATTTGCGTCTAAATAACAGCCTCGCGTCTAAAGTTTGATGATTATCCCTTTTTTTTTTGGGTGTGTGTTGTGTGGTTTTTTTTTTGTTTGTGTTTAGGGTGATGTGGTATTAGTCTAGAAGATTAACAACAACCAACGGTTTGTCGGTATGTACTTTTTAAGAATGTTTTATGGAATAATAATTGCATTGTATTGTATACAATTTCTAGATGGATCCTCCAGTGTATCTAGAACAAATTATATAATGAACTGATGGGTAATATTTGAGACGTATGGCATTTTGGATAAGGGTGGGGTGGTTCGTGATGGCTATCGTTTAATCGCACCTAATTAGATTGTGTCATTTTAAATTTTATCATTTCATCACACCCATCACTAAATAAATGAGGTGGTGTATCACACCATCACACCTCATCTCCAAACAAACAGCCCCTCTTTATTTACTTCTCTCACTATCATGATGGCTGTCACGAAAATTGTTGGTCGCAGTCGTGATTAAATGGTGGGGGCGGTGGTCGTGATGGTCACGGCCATCACGAAGTGATCATCACGGACCACCCCACCCACTCTAATGCGTTAATATATGTGATTTTTAATGCATTAAATTAGGTTAGATTAAGAGATGTTACCTAAGTTTTTCTTTTACATTTTAGGACGTTAAATGGTATGTTAATTCTCTTATTCACCAGCTCCACGGCAAGTCACATTCTCCTCTCATTTGATCACTCCACTACATATCACATTCACCCAAGTTCATAACATAAAAAATGATTAAAGGACATAAAAAAAAAAAAAACTAATCCTCAATGACCAAGTTGCCAGAATATGTATCGGAATCGGGTTGCCGAACAAACCCTACGTCAACTTGAAAAAACTCTTAGCATTTGTCACGACGAAATGTGGTTGAATACATGACCATGTGTCGTTTGGTACACGTGAAGTGCCTCGATCATAACCCACTCCTTGGTTAGTGGATCTTTGAGATTCATGGCACATAAGAATAGTTGCCCAAATACCGTAACATATCGGTTCAATAGCCTCCATTTAGAAATGAGTGCTTGTTTGTTACGATTGGTTTCACCCATTTACTGACGGAATTTGTTAAAAAAATCACTCCACCATAAGTGATTTGTGTCAACATGAGGAGGGGTAGCATATTTATTCACTCAAATGTGACCAAAGCGATTTTTTCCTCATTGGTCCAAACCCGTCACCCCATTTGAAAAAGAACAAATAATTTTTTAAAAATTTGAAAGGTTTGTGTGAAATAGTGAAGTGAATAAAAAATGTAAGAGATTTATGAATTTAAATCGGTATATTAGGATTATATATATATATATATATATATATATATATATATATATATATATATATAGGGGAAGTATTGGGAGTAAACCCTTCAAAATGAGTAAACCATAGTAAACTCAACATGTGGCCTACATTAATCCACATAACCCATTTGTAAATATATTATTTTATGTCTCTAGGGTCATTTTAGTCTTTTTAACATTCCCCCCATTTTCTAATTTTTGAATTCCCCCCTCACCCTATATAAACAAGCATCATCATCGTCTCTCTCTCTCTCTCTCTCTCTCTCTCTCTCTCTCTCTCTCTCTCTCTCTCTCTCTCTTCAACCATAAACATAATCCCTTCCACCATAAACAAGCATCATCTTTTCTACCATAACAATATTAATTGTTACAAGTTTGCAGAGGTAATTTAAAGATGAAGCATAAATTGAAGCGTGGGTTTGAATCTGTTGTTACTCTACTCTGGTCCTCTTACCACAACTAATCTTCAATGGCTTTTGCACTATATCTTCCACGTAAGTAGTACCAAATTTCATAGCAATGATTTAGTTTTTTTTAAAGGTAAAAACTTTTGCCATGGTTATTTTAAATGTGTGAAAATGAATAAGAATAGTCTATTTTACGAATTCCCTTTGGGAAATACAAGAGATCTAGATCACAGTAGATTTTTTCAAGTGTTTTTAGACATAAAGCTTATTTTTTAATATTTTCAATCATGAAAGCTTATGATTAATAACTATATTATCTTATAGATATAATTGATAATTGTTAATATATGATGATGGTTTCAGTTTTGTCATAGTATTCTTGCTGTTGTTTACATATTTTTTTATTTTTTTAATTTAAAATTTGTTTTTTATTAACTTTTTGGTGACACCTACCTATGATATTTAAATGATAATCTTGTTTGTCTATTTTGCTCTGTTGATGGATTAAGGGTATTTTTTTATTTCCCCCCTTTGTTGATGAATTAAGTGAATTGAAAAAGGGATTTGAATTATTCATGATAGCATTTATTTTACCGCTGTTATAATATAGAATTAATTTTGGGGATAGTTTGTTTGCACACCAAGTATTTGATCGAATGCTTAAATGAAAAAAAAAACTTATGTCAACGTTTTTTTATTTTTTTTATTATTAGTTTTTTGTTTAAGTTAGATTGGATGTTAGAAAGATCATATTTTTTGAATTGGGTAAATGTGTTTTTTGTTAGTTCTGAATTAGGAGCTGAATCTGTCCCAATTAACATGTGTTAGGGTTTAATTAATATGTGTTAAATAGCAAATGGGTTTTATTTTCTTGGTATATCTTTTAATTTGTTTCTATTAGTTTAATTAACATTTTTTTTTTGTTTCTTAGGGTAATGTGTTTTTATTGCATAATATAACTTGGTATATCACTGTTTTTTTTTTCCAAATATAACTTGACTGTTTATATCTTTCATAAAAATCTATGTACTTGTATATATTAAAGTAAATGTTTGATTTTGGTGAAGGTTTTGAATATTAGTATTGGTGCTTACTGATGTGTCAGGGTTAAATTAACACATGTTAGTGATTTTAGCACATGTTTGTATTGGTGCCTACTAATGAATCTATCCCAATTGACATGTGTTAGGGTTCAATTAACATGTGTTAGTGATACTAACATAGGTTTGTATATGGTGCCTACTGATGAAGGTTTTGAATTTTTGTATTGGTGCTTACTGATGTGTTAGGGTTCAATTAACACCTGTTAGTGATGCTAACACATGTTTGTATTGGTGCCTACCGATGAATTTTTCCCAATTGACATGTGTTAGGGTTCAATTAACATGTGTTAGTGATGCTAACACCTGTTAGTATATGCCCAACTAACACGTGTTATGGTTCAATTAACATGTGTTAGTGATGCTAACACATGTTTGTATATGTCCAATTAACACCCAAATTGACCCAGTTAACATTTTCTAGTGATGCTAACACATGTTAAAAATAATTAATGTAGGAGTATCTATGAACAACCACCGAAGTTCAAGCCGGTTACTCCGCACAAGGATCGACTAGAGATGTAGTGCTAAGGATTGAAACATGAAGCTGAAGATGCCTAATAAGGAATGAAGCATAACGCCGAAGACGACTATTAAAGAATGAAGCATAATTTTAAGTTTCATGTGTTTTTGTTAGTTTATAATAGTTTTGTATCATCTTTTTAATTGTTTAGATTTATATGAAATTAATTTGTTACACTCAATGTCGATTGCAATAAATTTTTATATACATGTGTTCTTTTATGTTGTTATACTAGTCCAAAATTAACGTGATAATTATTTGAACCAGTTACACGTGTTAGTGATGTCTGTGAAATGAGTTTGTTTGAAGAGACCAAGTAACATGTGTTAAAGGGCTCGTGTGGCATACGTTATTAATAAATCTGGATCTTTAAATTAGGCCCTGTCTATTTCAACCCCCCCACCTTCTATTTTCACCCCCTCAAAGCGCCTCGCTTAGGCCTAAGCGAGGCGCTTTGCCCCCATTTCGAGGAGGTCAGTACGAGGTCAGAAAAAACTGAAATTTTAAAAGCGAAGCGCCTCGCTTAGGCCTAAGCGAGGCGCTTCGAATCTAACTTTATTTTTTGGTAGTTTTTTGGTGTTTTAAATTTTAAAAGTGAAGCGCCTCGCTTAGGCCTAAGCTAGGCGCTTTACCCCCAAAGCACCTCTCTTTGGCCAAAGCTAGGTGCTTTGGCCCTTTTATTTAAAAAATATATATATTGTTTTAATTAAATTTAAATAGTTTTACTTAGAGTTAATAGCCATTTTCGTCCCTGAGGTTTGGGCCAGTTTGCCACTCCAGTACAAAAGTTTTTTTTTTTGCAATTCCTTCCCCGAGGTTTGGATTTTTTTTGCCAAATTCGTCCTTTTCACTAACCCAGTTAAAAAAGGTCGTTAGTGTCAGGGGTATTTTTGTCTTTTTAGCTCAGGGACGAATTTGGCATTTAAAATTCAAGGATTTTTTTTTTGCCAAATTCTCTCTCTCTCTCTCTCTCATTCAATCTTTATTCTATATTCTATATATACAACATTTACAAACGTGAACAGTAAACGTTTGCATCTTGGCCATTCCTTCTTCATCCAACGTATATATTTTGTCCACCTACACTTCGTTTCTCAAATGTTTAATAATTCAGTACTGGGCCCACGTGGACGTCGCTTGCTGCTTCTTTTGTTGCCATGAAGAGGAATGCTTATTAAAAGTTTAAAACCAACAAACCAGTTAATGGTTTTGTCAAATCTTCCACTTTTAAAAACCAAAAAAAAACCACACATACACATATTTATAAGAGAATGAGAGAGAGCAACGAAGAAAATAGAGAGAGAAGCAGAGAGGCCGGAGCTAGAGAAAGAGACGGTGGGTTCCTACCACCGTGTATTGTGGAGAACCGAGATCTAGTAGAGAGGGAGGACGAAGATTGACGGACTTGACCCTCACCCATCGTATATCTCGCACCTACACCTCATCCATTATCTTTGTAGATCACAAAACGAACCCTCAACAGCTTCTTAAAACACTGCTGTCCGCCGCTCGACGATGGATCAAGGCATAGACACGACGGCGGCGCTGCTGGATGTGGAATTCCGATGGGTCCCAAGGTGATCTCCGGCGACGAAGATAGACCCGTAACCTCTGCTTCATTGAGTAGTAATTAGAATAATGGATGATGCTGATGTCTAGATATTGGTTATCAATAGATTATGATTAACATATGTGGTAAATGGTGTTGGTTCATGTCAAGGTATAGTGTTATGGAGGAAAGATGCAGACAAGCTAAAAGTGGAGTTGGGGTTTGGAGGTAAACTAATGATGACGATGACAATATAGGATGTTAAATCTGGAAAATGGTGATTAGTGGCGCTGGTTGTTTTGTTGATGTGGGAGCTCGGGTCAAGAGAGAGAGAGAGAGAGAGTGAAAGAGAGAGAGGGAAAGATATAGGGGGTGGGGTGGGGAAAGAGAATTTGGCAAAAAAAAAATCCTTGAATTTTAAATGCCAAATTCGTCCCTGAGGTAAAAAGACAAAAATACCCCTGACACTAACGACCTTTTTTAACTGGGTTAGTGAAAAGGACGAATTTGGCAAAAAAATCCAAACCTCAGGGAAGGAATTGCAAAAAAAAAAACTTTTGTACTGGAGTGGCAAACTGGCCCAAACCTCAGGGACGAAAATGGCTATTAACTCGTTTTACTTAATTAAAAAAAATATTTTAATTCATTTTTAATTGTTTTAACTAGTTTCCAATCAAAGAAAAATTAGTTTGGCGTGTTTCGGTTCGTTTATTGCTCGTTTGTAGTTTTCAGAACATACAACCGAGAATGAACAACTTTCATAAATATATGTACGTAACACATGAAGTGTGCAATCAATACCATGTTTTACCAAATTTCAAATTTTACATCTCTAATCGATATACTAGACTTCCGGACATTGTTTAACGCGTTTTGATTCGTTTAGTTGCTCGTTTCAGAGCAAACAACCGAGTATGAACAACTTTCATAAATCAATGTACGTAGCACATGAAGAGTGCAACCAATACGATATCTTATAAAATTTCAAATTTTACATCTTTAATCGATATACTGGACTTTCGGACCTTGTTTGACGCGGTTTGGTTCGTTTTAATTGCTCGTTTGTGGTTTTCAGAAAAAACAACGGTGAATAAACAACTTTCATAAATAATAATATAACTTTTAAAGTCAGGTGCTTTACCCCCAATTAAACTATCGTTACCTGATCAGGTCCGGTAACGAACCGTACCGGTTTCAAACTGACCGCCCGGTAACGAACCGTATCGGTTTTGAACTGACCGGCCCGTTATCCACCTGGACCGTATCGAACTGATCAGGTCCGGTAACAAACCGTATCGGTTTCGAACTGACCGGACCGTTATCCACCCGGATCGTATCGACCTAATCAGGTCTGGTAACGAACCGTACCGGTTTCGAACTGACCGCCCGGTAACGAACTGTATCGATTTCGAACTGACCGGCCCGTTATCCACCCGGATCAAATCAACCTGATCAGGCCCAGATACGAACATTACCGGTTTCGAACTGACCGGCCCGTTATCCACCCAGATTGTATCGACCCGATTAGGTCCGGTAACGAATCGTACCGGTTTTGAACTGACCGGACCGTTATCCACCCGGATCGTATCGACCTGATCAGGTCCGGTAACGAACCGTACCGGTTTTGAACTGACCGCCCGGTAACGAACTGTATCGATTTCGAACAGACCGGCCCGTTATCCACCCAGATTGTATCGACCCGATCAGGTCCGGTAACGAACCGTACCGGTTTCGAACTGACCGGCCCGTTATCCACCCAGATTGTATCGACCCGATCAGGTCCGGTAACGAACCGTACCGGTTTCAAACTGACCGGCCCGTTATCCACCCGGATCGTATCAACCTGATTAGGCCCGGATACGAACCGTACCAGTTTCAAACTGACCGGCCCGTTATCCACCCAGATTGTATCGACCCGATCAGGTCCGGTAACGAACCGTACCGGCTTTGAACTGAACCGCCCGTTATCCACCCAGACCGTATCGACCTGATCAGGTCTGGTAACGAACCGTACCAGTTTCGAAATGACCGCCCGGTAACGAACTGTATCGGTTTCGAACTGACCGGCCCGTTATCTACCCGGATCGTATCGACCTGATAAGGCCCGGATACGAACCGTACCGGTTTCAAACTGACCGGCCCGTTATCCACCCAGATTGTATCGACCCGATCAGGTCCGGTAACGAACCGTACCGGTTTTGAACTGACCGGCCCGTTATCCACCCGGACCGTATCGACCTGATCAGGTCCGGTAACGAACCGTACCGGTTTCGAACTGACCGGCCCGTTATGCACCCAGATCTTATCGACCTGATCAGGTCCGGTAACGAACCGTACCGGTTTCAAACTGACCGCCCGGTAACGAACTGTATCGGTTTCGAACTGACCGGCCCGTTATCCACCCGGATCGTATCGATCCGATCAGGTCCGGTAACGAACCGTACTTGAAGACTGGATTCGGTGCAATCAGAATCTGAATATTATATTACAATAATATTATGTTGAGCATACTTGAAATCAATGGAAAGGTAAACAATTCCTGCTCATCTTGATGAATATCTTCATCAATCTCCTTGATCTACGCATAAGTGTTAGAGTCGATCCGACTGTTGATTTCTTTTTGCAACCGGTACAACGAACTCTGAAGGTTTGCGCGTTAGCGCCGATCCGATTGTTAAAAGTATCAAGACTATGAAATTAGTAAAACAACTTTTCAGTTGTTATCGGAGAGATAGCTGTCAACGATGAAGGCAACCTGATAAAGGCTGAACACGAGTGTAATCAAACAAGGTGCTATGAAAACCACCAACGATCAATTATAATATAGTCCGGAAGTCAAGCATATAAATTAAACATGCAAAAATTATGTTCTGAAAAATATGGGTATCGAATGTATAGTCGGAGTACCACGTACAATGATTCATCAAAGTTGTACAAAGCTGGATGTTTCTACTAAAAAACCCAAACGAGCAATAAACGAAGCGAAACGCCTCAAACAAATTTTCTTGACTTGGAAACAACTTAAAAGAACTAAAAATGAATTAAAATTATTTTTTGGTCAATAACAGATAATTTTAAATAATTAAAAGAAATTCATTTAAAAAAAACGATCATTACCAATTAACGAAGCGAAACGGAGAGAT
Organism: Ambrosia x helenae; assembly: GCA_030844895.1. Classification (NCBI taxonomy): domain Eukaryota; kingdom Viridiplantae; phylum Streptophyta; class Magnoliopsida; order Asterales; family Asteraceae; genus Ambrosia; species Ambrosia x helenae. The sequence goes on along the minus strand of CM061225.1, from coordinate 112,851,386 downwards.
ATAATTTTCTTGGCTTGGAAACAACTTAAAAGAACCAAAAATGAATTAAAATTATTTTTTGGTGATTAACAGATAATTTTAAAGAATTAAAAGAAATTCAATTTTTTTAAAAAAAAAGGCCAAAGCACCTCGCTTTGGTCAAAGCGAGGCGCTTATGGTCTAATCAAACCACTCAATCGCCTAGCTTTGGCCTTATTTTTAAAAAAAATTAATTTCTTTTAATTCTTTAAAATTATCTGTTAATCACCAAAAAATAATTTTAATTCATTTTTGGTTCTTTTAAGTTGTTTCCAAGCCAAGGAAATTATATCTCTCTGTTTCGCTTCGTTAATTGCTCGTTTTGGTTTTCCAGTAAAAACATCCAGCTTTGTACAACTTTGATGAATCATTGTACGTGGTCCTCCGACTAAACCTAACTCGCAACAATTGTTTTTAATTCATTTTTAAGTGTTTTTAATTACTTTTTGAGAAATGATAATTTTCAGATATTACAGATCAAGGTGTTACCAAGCATGTCAAGAAATGATAATTTTCAAATAATTTTCAGTTGTTTTACTAATTTCATAGTCTTGATACTTTTAACAATCGGATTGTTTTTCGAGAGAAAGGAACTAAGTTGCAAATACGATAACAATCAAACTCATATCTCAAGCCGGTGCAAGTTATGTTGTAGCATCTTTGATCATCTTCTTGTAATTACTTTCAAGTTTCTTTATAATCATTGAAGACAACTTTTCAGTTGTTATCCGAGATATAGCGGTCAACGATGAAGACAACCTGAAAACAACCGGATGGTTGGTAGCTATAGGTAAGAACATTGTGGATGAGGATTGTTTATCTTCCCATTGACACACGAAGACGAATGTTGCAACATGAGTTCGACCAAGATGACACACGAAGCTTTAGACTCCAACCGGATCCAAGTATTACTGTAATGATCAGGAACATTCCAAATAACTGTTCAATTTCAGCTTTTGTTTAACTATTTTAGCAACTTCCATAGAGAAGTTATCAATCTCACTTCTCACTGTCCATGTTTACCTTCAACGTCCAACGGTAATGAGTAACCTAGTAACCTCTACAATGATGTGATTTGTTTTAGATAACGAGGTATATGTACAATGAACTTTTCATGCAAGCAAGTAAACTTCAGTTGTTTTACTAATTTCATAGTCTTGATACTTTTAACAATCGGATCGGCGCTAACGATGAGTTTGATGAATCATTGTACGTGGTCTAATCAGGTATATGTACAATGATGTGATTTGTTTTAGATAAGGAGGTATATGTACAATGAACTTTTTACGCTAAATAAAACCGATTAATGTTCTTTATATATGAATAGTGACCCTCTGGCAATCATCGTTGGTATTAATGGCAAGATTGTAACACCCCAACCGATGGCGGAATCATCGAGGTGTCACGTAGTGACGATTGTTCAAAAGCACATGGTACTAAATTGTAAATATATTATTGAATAATTTAAATTGTCTTACTTGGATGAAATGGGAAAAATACAAAAGTATGAACAAAACATGAAATTTAAAATAACTTATTAAAAGCAAGCACTAAAATCCAATGCTATGGAACTAAGATCAAACTGCACCTGAAACATGTACAAAATAGGTTTTGTCAACAAAAGAAATGTTGGTGAGCATTCCTAGTTTTAATACATATAGTAAGTTGGAAAAAAAATGGTATACAATTCAAGTGCAAGTTACAGTGCAAATATGTAAACTATGTATCATACAAATGAGCGAAATCAATCCTGTGACTGTATAATGTACTGTATGAACGGCGGTGTACTCATCCAATAAATGGATAATAACTTAACAGTGGCCACGGATTCTCCAATGAAAAAGGGTGAGAATCAACCTAGGCGGGTTGTCAATCCAAATAGCGCTATCCAATGTTAAGGTCGGCTTGTACCATGTTAATGATTTCACTAAGTACAAATGTATTCTACATGTATTGTCTAAGCATAAAGCACGTTGTAAGCAAATGCACATAGTACTAGAATTGTATTTTGAAAATGTAAACTTGTATTTGTAATTTGTAATAATGTACATGTAACACCCCAAAAATGAATAAAAGCAAAAAGGGGATAGGAAATACTCACTTTTGCCAAATGACTAGATGACTAAGCGAGCGTGAAAATGCGAGCAATCCAAAGATTCAACAACGAAACCAGTCCAATTTAGAAGAAAAGAAACCGAATAGGAAAAAATATCAAGCTTCCAATTCGCCAATTACAAGAGCTTATAATCAAAGCTTCAAATGTAGAAGTAATATACTCTAGAAGAAAGGTATGAGGGAGAGTTTAATCGAATTGAAACAATCGATTTAGAGGTGCAAAGTGTAATGGGTCATAGGTGGGTTTTTATACTAGTTTTGGATTCAATTAAGCTTTAAAATTGGTCAACACAATAAAGTAAGGTTTTAAGATGAATTGACTATTTGACTAGGACTTTGACTAGGAATTTGACTAGGACTTTGACTATGACTTTGACTAGGAATTTGACTAGGACTTTGACTAGGAATTTGACTGGGACTTTGACTGTGACTTTGACTGTCTCCGCGGACCGCGAGAGCAAAAAAAATCATTTTTTTCTAATTTAATCAATTTTAAGTTATAGACTTGTTTCCTTCTGTTTCTAAGTTGGTTTTAGGACCGAAAATTAAGGGCTTTGAGTATCAAGGTCTGAAACATACGTGTTCGAGTGTAGATGTGAGTATAAAACGTGCATACTTTTACTTATAAAAGTTATAAGTTTTATTAAATTGTGAATTTTGGTCCTATTAAAATACGAGGGTTAAAAATGAAAATTTTGAAATAGTTGAGGAAACAATTATGCACATTTATGAAAAGTGAAGGGTGCAGGTTGTCACAGTCTCTCCTACTTTAGAAAATTTCGTCCCGAAATTACTTTCAAGTGAAGGTTTCCATGAAACAAAAGACATTTGTAAAAAGGCAAGTAGATTTTAAGAAATGCATCAGCCATGATTTGACAAAGTTTGAAGTAGTTGTTTAATACCCAAAATAAGAGTTTGAAAATCCTTAAAGTTTGACCCAAGGTTAGAGAATTAAAAGTTTATAATGAGCAAGGTTTGGGAAAAGTATGTAACTGATGAGGGCATGGCAGTGTTATAATAGCTTCCCTTATTTTAGAGAAGTTTCTGACCGAACATTATTAAGGACATGCAACAGGATTTCGACTAACAGAGAGTGTAAGAGTATAGAAAGTTTGTGTGTGGATGGTCCAGAGAAAGACTCTAGGAAGTCGAATTGAAGCTCGTGTAAGAACATTCTTATCGAAAATGCTAGCTATTAGTCAACGATCTAATAAAGAGATAGTAATGGGTAGGTTCTTGGTCAGACTCCTAGTCCGCTCCCGCGGTATCGCTCGTGCTTATATATAGGGTGTACCGCAGCTAACCCACCACACTACTGATACTTTGGACCTTTACTGATTGTCTACCAATAGCCTAAGTAGAATCACACACCACCCCCATGTACCTGTAAATCCATGATTGCGTTCCGGACCGTAATCATCGATTTACCTTACACTAGGGTGCTATGCTTTTCCATAACACTAACATAAGTAATACAAGAAACAATGTGTGCAACCAAAATGTGTTAAGTAGTAGATACTGCTCAAGTATAAGATGCGGTTAGAAGTTCTTCCCCTTTCAGGTTCACCCTTTAACCGTAATGAGATTAATGTGTAAGTATAAGACATGATTAGGGGTTCTTCACCTTTCGGGTTCACCCTTAACCGATAAATTTTTGTTCACATCATTGGGCTCTAAACAACCATATTGATAAACTCTGAGGATTACATCGTTCCCCTTGGGTTAGAGGAATACTCTGAACCGAGTCGTACATGGGAACTGGCTTAGATCTCATACGAGCTATCAATTAGTATGTTCGTTGGTCATGATGATGAACAAAATAATGTAAAGTATAACAGGGTTTTGCTCACAACAAAAAAAATATGCATACCAAATATGCGTTCATGTAAGTATATAAGTATAGCATAAAATTTCGATTGAAAGAATAGAATAACGTAAATCGAGTAAATCGCACAATTTGCACAAAATGAAAGTAAACGAGTTAAATTAATGCTCAAAACTAGTGTTGTAAGAATAACTACTAATAACTAGTGCGAGAATAGTTGCGAATAACGCGTGAAAATAATTACCAACAAAAGAATAATACAAAAATAATAAGATAATGTACGAACGTAACTATAAATAGAATGGTGTAAAAAATAATGAAATTTACTGTAAATGAAGGTGCGCATAACAGACGTATAGTCTACTGGTATGAGGATAACTTTTTGGAAACCGAAGAATGTTTTAAGTTCAAAACAGGTTCACTTGAAAAGATTTCGTAGGTACACATTTTCATGTATTTACGAGAAGTCGAGTTTGAAAAGTGTTATAAGGTATATTATTAGTTGCAAATTCCTCCCGAAAACATATATTGTATACGTTATATGAAAACATGCAGATTTACATTTGATTTGTAAAACATGCAATGCAAGTTTATAAAATGCAAGATGAAACCATTTCATGAAGTGTGTGTAAATCTAATGTGTTTCGAAATACCAAGATTTAAAATGATGTGAAGGCTGTGAATGATCCCAAATGCCTTGACGAATTTTGGAAAATAAAATTTTCTGTATTTAAACATTTCTTTAACTTGTGGTTTGAAAAGTCGGAAATTTTTAATTGTTATGAAATGTAGAGAAAATTGAAGTGTTACCCGTTAAGACTGGGTAAACTTGAAAGCTTTTAAATTTTCAAACTTTTGCGAAATTTATACATTGAAAGATCATTTATTTGCAGGATCGTTAAGGCATCTCTTTGGGCTCATAGCGGACTATTTGTTTCAAGGCACAAGGTGTATGAAAAGTGTGTTCTAATTTGGCGAATAGGCTTTGTGAAAAGACTTATAGAATAAGTTGTCAAATTAATCGTTTTAGAGAGTAGTGTACTAGTGCGTATCGTGTAGGTAGGCATTTTTGTATGAGTTTAGTCTGACTAAGAAGTTCTAACTAATGGTAGTTGGCTATGGCTTAGGAGTAATGGGTGCAGCAATATTAGTATTAGGTATATGAGGATATACTGTGACTTCGATCAAGTAAGTTTGTAAACATGAAGGTATAAAACAGGTTGAAATAATAAGTTTGGAAAAACCATTTTCATTTTTAATTGTATGATGACGCAACATTCCTAAAATCAGGATGTGATCAAAGTTAAACACAAAGTTTAAAACTTAAGTCGTGGGTAAAAATGTTTTAACGCAAAACGAGTAATACCTTATAGTGTAAAAATCATGAGCATAAGTGAAATAGTGTAAGCTTTAATGCGATAATATATCGAACAAAAGTTTTAGTAATGATGATAAGGGATTCAAAAGCGAATGATCAATGAATAATGGCATATGAAACATCAAGTGATTAAATGGAATCTTCAGATGATAAACAAACATAAATATCAACGATATAAAACATTGGAATTGTTTCCATAGAAAACTTTGACCAACTCAAGTATTTGAAATTACCTAGTGACTTGTGGGGGCGTACTTTAGCCTATAAGTGAATGCTCATCCCAAGAGTTCTCAGGTAGGTATACGAGTCCCTCGTCTGATTGGGATTTATACGAAATACCAGGCCTAGACAGAAAACTCAGGATACAGGCGCTCACCCTTCCAGATTGCACGTGCCCCATCACTAGTGAATTCCAAAACTTTAGCGAGATTAAAAACGAGATGCAAAAATAGATCCTTGAGATTTGGATTTCACTCCTAACTCAAAGATGTATTTCAAAATTGAAAACGATTGTGGAATGAAACCAATCACTAAGTTAAGGATATCACTCCCAGCTTAGTGGTTAAGTTCCTTTTTGAAAGAAATACTCTTTGAGGTGTGGATGTCACTCCTATCTCAAAGATATATTCCTAAGATAAATAACATATAGAGGAGTGAAACTAATCACCAAGTTATGGATTTCACTCCTAACTTGGTGATATCGTTTCGTTTGTGAAATACGAGTATCTTCTTCTCTAAACAAAACACCGAGAGAATAACGAGAAAGAATCATAGCGAAAATATCTTGAAAGAAAATAATAGGATAAAAAGAAATAAACACGAGAGGACTCATGAATGTAAGCTTAGTTATAGACTAGGCTAAAAGGCATTCTAATAACCTAATTCCCTATAACCATGGCTCTGATACCAATCTGTAACACCCCAACCGATGGCGGAATCATCGAGGTGTCACGTAGTGACGATTGTTCAAAAGCACATGGTACTAAATTGTAAATATATTGTTGAATAATTTAAATTGTCTTACTTGGATGAAATGGGAAAAATACAAAAGTATGAACAAAACATGAAATTTAAAATAACTTATTAAAAGCAAGCACTAAAATCCAATGCTATGGAACTAAGATCAAACTGCACCTGAAACATGTACAAAATAGGTTTTGTCAACAAAAGAAATGTTGGTGAGCATTCCTAGTTTTAATACATATAGTAAGTTGGAAAAAAAATGGTATACAATTCAAGTGCAAGTTACAGTGCAAATATGTAAACTATGTATCATACAAATGAGCGAAATCAATCCTGTGACTGTATAATGTACTGTATGAACGGCGGTGTACTCATCCAATAAATGGATAATAACTTAACAGTGGCCACGGATTCTCCAATGAAAAAGGGTGAGAATCAACCTAGGCGGGTTGTCAATCCAAATAGCGCTATCCAATGTTAAGGTCGGCTTGTACCATGTTAATGATTTCACTAAGTACAAATGTATTCTACATGTATTGTCTAAGCATAAAGCACGTTGTAAGCAAATGCACATAGTACTAGAATTGTATTTTGAAAATGTAAACTTGTATTTGTAATTTGTAATAATGTACATGTAACACCCCAAAAGTGAATAAAAGCAAAAAGGGGATAGGAAATACTCACTTTTGCCAAATGACTAGATGACTAAGCGAGCGTGAAAATGCGAGCAATCCAAAGATTCAACAACGAAACCAGTCCAATTTAGAAGAAAAGAAACCGAATAGGAAAAAATATCAAGCTTCCAATTCGCCAATTACAAGAGCTTATAATCAAAGCTTCAAATGTAGAAGTAATATACTCTAGAAGAAAGGTATGAGGGAGAGTTTAATCGAATTGAAACAATCGATTTAGAGGTGCAAAGTGTAATGGGTCATAGGTGGGTTTTTATACTAGTTTTGGATTCAATTAAGCTTTAAAATTTGTCAACACAATAAAGTAAGGTTTTAAGATGAATTGACTATTTGACTAGGACTTTGACTAGGAATTTGACTAGGACTTTGACTATGACTTTGACTAGGAATTTGACTAGGACTTTGACTAGGAATTTGACTGGGACTTTGACTGTGACTTTGACTGTCTCCGCGGACCGCGAGAGCAAAAAAAATCATTTTTTTCTAATTTAATCAATTTTAAGTTATAGACTTGTTTCCTTCTGTTTCTAAGTTGGTTTTAGGACCGAAAATTAAGGGCTTTGAGTATCAAGGTCTGAAACATACGTGTTCGAGTGTAGATGTGAGTATAAAACGTGCATACTTTTACTTATAAAAATTATAAGTTTTATTAAATTGTGAATTTTGGTCCTATTAAAATACGAGGGTTAAAAATGAAAATTTTGAAATAGTTGAGGAAACAATTATGCACATTTATGAAAAGTGAAGGGTGCAGGTTGTCACAAAGATATGTGGCTTTAGTCCTTTACGCAGGTTTGCAGAGGGTTACTATTCATACACACAACTTTTTGCTCTAGTGGTGTGCTCTACCTTTTTGACAAACACCTGGCTTAAGAAACGAGCAATTTGACGAACCAAACTGCGTCAAACAAGGCCCGAAAGTCCAGTATATCAATTAGAGATGTAAAATTTGAAATTTGATAAGACATGGTATTGATTGCACTCTTTATGTGCTATGTATATTCATTTATGAAAGTTGTTCATACTCGGTTGTTTGCTCTGAAACGAGCAATTAAAATATCCAAAATGCGTTAAACAATGTCCGGAAGTCTAGTATATCGATTAGAGATGTAAAATCTGAAATTTGGTAATACATGGTATTGATTGCACACTTCATGTGTTACGTACATATATTTATGAAAGTTGTTCATTCTCGGTTGTTTGTTCTGAAAATCACAAACGAGCAATAAACGAACCGAAACACGGCAAACTAATTTTTCTTTGATTGGAAACAAGTTAAAACAATTAAAAAAGAATTAAAATATTTTTTTAATTAAGTAAAACCATTTAAATCTTATTAAAACAATATATTTTTTTTAATAAAAGGGTCAAAGCACCTAGCTTTGGCCAAAGAGAGGTGCTTTGGGGGTAAATCTAGAAAACATGTCCAGATTCATCCCCCCTAGAAAAAATGGCCAAAGCGCCTCGCTTTGGCCTAAGCGAGGCGCTTTGAAGTTGCTTTTTGCTTTTCCCGATAAAGCAGTCAACCTAGTACTACGATTTGACCCAAAGCGCCTCGCTTTGGGCAAAGCGAGGCGCTTTGAAGGGGGGTTGAAATAGAACCCATGGGTGTAAATAGAATGGTCCTTAAATTAATATATGAAATAAGTGGTAGAGAAAAAAGTAGGAGAGAGAAGGTGGAGAGAGAAAAGTTGGAGAGAGAAGATGAAAAGGTGGATAGAGAATGTGACAAGATGGAGAGAGAATGTGAATCTATTTTACCTTTATACCCTTTTTCCTAATATAATACCATTTAAACTCTAGTATTAAAGTCAATATGGAAAGAGAAGGTGAGACCATGCTTCACAACCATTGATCATGCTTGATCAATGGTTGTGGTAAGGTTTATAGAGTTTCCTCAAATATTTGAGGTTTACTCTAGAACCATCCCCTATATATATATATATATATGTATATACACACACACACTAGTAGAAAACCCGCACGAAACGGCAAGAATGACACTTTGCATTGTGATACTTATTTCAAATTCGTATAATATTTGTTTTAGCATCATTGCAGTGGATATACATCATAAGAGTTACACATTTGATAAAATTAAGTAACATACGAAAGAAAAATAAGTATTAATAAACATAAAAGTTGAAAACTATAAACTCAAGTGTTAACTATTTGAATCATGAGATCAATTTAGTCATACGCCTTTCAATTTTGCATGAACTCATCTATATTGTCTGCCCACCATTCGCCATTAAGAGCGGTCCCTAGAATTTCTTGTATATCTTCATATTTGATTATTACATCTTTCGAAGGATGAGATTTATTCCAATAATCCAAATCTAGAATAAATTCTTGCTTCCAATCCATCTTTAACATTTTTAGTGGACACATATATTTTTATTTTCTTGTTGTTGATTTGCAAAATCAAAATGCTAATTAAAATGAAGAAAAATCATATCATAACTGAATAAATTAAATGAAAAGTTACTGGAATGAAAAATTAAAATACAATACTAAAAGTAACAACTTTTAAAGAAACATATAATATTAAACCACATGAAATCGGTTGCGCTTCTGAATTGACACACCATGTTAATATACCACATAAATAACAACCATGTTAATATTAAATAATCCGAACACTATTATCACCGTTATTGTGCAATAAAACACAACAATATACCACATAAATAACAACCATGTTAATATTAAAAAGTAAATATTAATAAATACAACCTTAGATACTACTTTAGACGCTTGTATGGCTATTGGTTTGTTCATTTACATATCTTTTTCATCTAAATGTATCTGCAAAACCATCAAGCTAACATTTACAGGACTAAAATATGTATAAAAGGGTCTAATTAGTAAAATGAGATGAATGAAAACCATAAACTAACAAAGAACCAACCTTAGAAGCTCCAACCTTTGAATTCATATTTAGATCCATGCCTAAGTATTTTAGAAAGTGAAAAAGGTGTGCATTATTGTGTATTTATAAGATAAACTTTAGTAGGTTAATATATGGTTTAAATTATAAAACTCATGATCTTCCCACCTCATTTAAATTAGGAAATTTTGTTTATCTTTGAGTAAAGTGTAAAAAAATTATTATGTATTATATGAACACCAAATTTAATGTTTTTATTTTTTATTTTTCAAACTTGTTAAAAATAACCCCTTTAAATTAGGGAGTTTTGTTGTTATTAACATAGATGTTAATATCACGTGGATATATAATACTCATCAGGTGTTTTCGGATGAATTGATGCAATCAAGGTTTTTAAAAGAAATTTACCTACAATTAATATCTAATATGCATATTTACATTGTCTAAATTTAATTATTTTTTTATATTTAGCTAATTATGTATATTTAAAAGTTTAATGAGATTTCTTTTAGTTAATTATATTTATGTGTATACCTATTAATATATGCATGCACACCCATATACATATGCACATACGACTAATGTTGATTATTTAAACATGGTACTGCAATTGAAACTCTCTGTAGCAAATGCGATAAAGCATTCTAAGAGCTCAGGATTGTGTTGCAGTATTGTTACCGCATGACAAGTTATTTGTCTGCCAAAGCATCGATGAACCATAACGTTTAACAACATTATCATATTTTAAGAATCCCCAAGAGCTGGTTTGTAGATTTCGAGTGCCCTATTTAATTTTTTGAATCACTTCATTTGATTTATGTGATTTTTCATTATTGGGAGAGACAGTATAGAACCAAATTCAATTTTCTGATTTTGAGTTTTACTTGGTCATGAAATGGTGCTATGATTCAATATGGGTGTTGCTAAATGCACTCCCTTTATATTATATTTACTGATTACACTCCCCCTTAAAGTTTTGAAATAAACATAATTAAACCTTATATTTTTTTTATAGAATTTCCTCTTCTATCCTGATCTAAGTTTGTCTCAAACTATAGTAATTAAATCATAAAGATTAAAACTAACAATATTTCAGATGGGGTTTTGTACCACCGAGATGATGACGAGATTCATGGGACGGTGATGCTTCAATTATGTGATGAAGATGATGTTCATGGGGTGATAAACTTAAAAATGGTTGATTACACGAAGAAGATGAGTTACTCAAATGATTTTTTTTAAAGTAGAAGGATAGAATTTGATAACTTTTAATCTGTTTTTTTAAAGGGAGTGCAATTAGTAAAAAAGGGGAGTGCATTTAGCCAACCCCTTCAATATCCATACTAACAATAAACATTCCTAAGTTCTTTAAATGCATCCTAATTATGTTGATCTGTAATCCAAATTTCACCTACATTTTAGTTATTAATTTAATGTCTATTCAAGCTTTATAATGTTTTATCCTAAAATAATGTGTTAGTTGCTTTATGTTTACGTCTGCATTAATGAAATGTACCTTATAAAAATATTAGTTACATCTTTTAAAGTTTTAGCTATAAAGCATTTTGTTGTAGGTAAAATTTGGATTCTTTCAGTTAATTAAGAAATATTGGTTTCTTTTAGATTCTTTTATTTAAACATGCAATGCAATAATCACTTGTACATAGCACATTTCTTTCTTGTACATGTTGATCTACACGTCGATATTGAATAAGACAAACATCGAAACGTCGACAAAAATAAGCAGGTCGTCACGATATTTTTGAATGATTTTAAAACATAATAGTTAAAAATTTATATTTTAATCACTTGTACATAGCAAATTTCTTTCTTGTACATTTTAATCTACACGTTGATATTGACTAAGACAAACATCGAAACGTCGACAAAAATGAACAGGTCGTCACGATATTTTCTAGTGTTTTTAAAACAAAATAATTTAAAAGTTATGATATGATTAAATAAAAGAATTATAATTTTGTAGATGATAGGAGAAAAGTGTAATTACTAACTAAAAATGAGGGAATTAAAGTAATTAAAAGGAGGTACTAAAGTGTAAAAGTATTTGAATGACTATTTTACCCTCATTTTAGGGTTGTTAGTGAAAATAAATTTCTTAACTTTTGGGTATCTTAAACTACCCCTTCCTCATACATTATAATATAGTGTGTGTGTGTGTGTGTATATATATATATATATATATCTTTAAAATTTTTGATCGTTGCAAGGGGCTAAGGGGGGATACCCCTGTTGCTGCTGATATTTGAGGGAGGGGGCAGTGTTTGCCAACGTGTCTGAAAGCCACATAGGCTCCCCTCCCCCTCCCCTACCCCGAATCAATACATCTAGTCTTAGCAAATAAACTTTTACGTTGTGTTCCCGAATTTTCTAACAGAGAGAAAAGAAGAGAAATGAGATTTAGGACAGAAAAGAAAGGGGAGGAAAAGAAATATATAACTTTATTTTGTGTTCCCGAGTTCGAAGGAAAGGAAAATAATACAAAAATTTTATGTGTTCCAGAGTTGAAAGGAAGGGAAAAGAAATTTTCAATTTTACAATAACACCCTTGTTGGGTGTTATATTAGATTAAATAGTAGGATGAAATAGTAAATGACAAAAGATTTTAATGGATAGCTTCTCATTCCTTCCATTTCCTTCCATTTTGGAAGGAAGATTTTAAACAATAATTTTCCTTCAACTTCGTCCCATTCTTTCCACTCCCTTCCTTTAATGAAACATTGGAACTTACTTAATTTTCATTTTTCCTCTAATTCCTTCACTTTCCTTTCAGTTCCTTCCTTTAATGAAACTCTGGAACATAGTGTTAGAGTGTGTAGTGCAATCATGCCTCATTTCATATGACGTGATTGTATTGGTAAAATGCATGAGATCCACACTAGGGGTGCTCTTCGGGTTTGGTTTTTGGTTATCAGGTTATTCGGGTTTGAGGTGATTAAAATATTACCCGACAACCAACCTAATCTATCTAGTTAAATGGTTACTGGATATGGGGTTAATCAGGTTCGGGTTTTTCGGGCCGAGTTAAATGGTTATCGATAAAGTGGTTCGGGTGTTTGAGTTGGTTTTTGCTTCACCTACTTTATACAATAATAATTCTTTGTTTCAGAATTAGTAAGTTTGAATGTTGTGGACCAATTTTAAATTATATATTCTCTTGGTGTCGAATAATGGAACATGCTAACAACAAATATACAAAGCCAAATATACGTTGTGCACAAAATCGTCACCAATCTGTAAGCTAATAATAGATGTTGAAATTCATACACAAGCCAATTGATTTACAAAACCATATACAAGCCATGTGATATACAAAAACCATATCACCATAAACTTTTCTTTTGCAATCATAAAAAAACAGAAAACTTTGAACCCTACTGAGATATAAACAATAGAAAACATTGAAGATGATATAAAGAACAGAAAACTGATATACATGAAAATATGCAAACTAGATGTGTATTTTTTTTAAATGTTCGGGTTATTCGGGTGAACCCAAATTATACAAAACCATCCGAAGACCAACCTTAAAGACACTAGTCGAGTTCGGGTATGGCAAATAATCGGGTTCGGTTAATCGGGTAACGTACTTCTCGGGTTAGATCACTTCGGGTTCAATTTGATTATCAGTTCAAAAGAACACCTGCCTTTCACTTTAACACCTCAATGACACCCATTCGAATGCATGATGATATCATGCATGTGAAGTTGTAATAATTATATATACATACATTTACTAAAACCATTTAATGCTCTTTGGTGCAATAGTGCTCTTTGCACCATTAAAGATTCCTCATCCGTACTTTGCGTTCTTTTATTTCTGTCTATATCTCTCTAAAGCATTATCTTTTCTCCTGGTTTTGATGTTTGAAGTGGATTTGTCTTTTAGCTCTTTTCATTTGGGTTTTCCCTGCTTATTCGACTAAACATTCAATCTATCTAATTTATCAAAAAAATGTAGTTGAGCACCTCCCCTACGCCTTTAGAAAAAAACCGCCGTTGTTGTCTCATAACATACATTACCGGTGAAGAAGATGCATACAAATGGCGGTGGTTGGGGATGATATAGATTCGTCGGGACCGTCTCCGTCATCAATTTCGGCCATCTATGGTGTGGCTATCTCACTACTATACTATCTTTGACGGCGATAGTCAACCAAATGACGTTGCATTTCACGGGAGCATCATCTGTTAAACTAGTAAATATAACTTTAAGTTTTATGTTTAAGTTTGTACATTTGAACATATAAGTTCTGTATTTATGTTTATATATATTAGTCTGTTGAACCTTAGATATAAGTCTAGTCATAGGATACTTTAGATTAGATAATAATATCAAGTATATGGGTAAGACAAGAAGACTGATGCATTCAACTGCAAATATGCTAAGTCAAATGGGTCAGAATTCAAGTACAAGGACAACATCATACATCAACAAAAAGGGCGGGACAATATGTGAAAAGACCATAATACCCTTACAGTTATTTGGCGGCAAAATTGTCAACCGGTGGTAGTTGAATAGAAACAAAATAGACACAATGCTTCAACAAGAAACTGCCATCAACACATGTTGATTCAGAACATATAAATACAAGTGTTTGGATAACATTACTGATTATCAAGATTGTACACAAACAATCCTATTGTCTTGTAATCTTTCTGTCGAAACATTTTTGTCGACATACATTTGTTAATACAATACAGTTTTCTTTCATTTGTTCGATTATATTTAATTGTTGACGTGTATTCTATTAAAACTTCCGCTGAAAATTAGTGTTACGGGCCAAAAAAATGGTATCAGAGCCAAGTTGGTTCAAGAGCTTTAAACCACCAAAGATTGAAAATGGTGGATTGGTTCATTAATGTGAATCTTCGGATTCCCAACATACCAATTCCACCAAAGATTGAAAATGGTAAACATGTTGATCTCCATGATTTATATATCCTAGTAAAGAAAGAAGGTGGACACCGGAGAGTAAATACATACAACTTATGGGTTGTTATTGCCAAAGAACTCGGATTAAACTATGAAGATAAGGACATCTTAAGAATATTATATGCACAATACTTGGATGTACTAAATTGGCAATACATCATAAGAAAGACAAAAATAAAGACCATAGAAAATTCAAGAAAGATAGATGAAGGAAGCAGCAGTGGAGTCATGAAGAAAAAGAACCATAGCAGTCCATTTCTCAATGATAAAGCAACTACACATGAAGAAGATTATGCACTATATGTTGGGGGAGATTGGAATGCAGCCAAGAAGCTTATAAAGAAAAGAAAGTGTGACTTATCTCAAGCAGCCAAAGCATTAGAAGAAGCACATAACACCAAAGATGAATGACCCAAGTTATATTTCAGGGAGGGTGTTAAACTAGTAAATATAACTTTTAGTTTTATGTTTAAGTTTGTACATTTGAACATATAAGTTCTGTATTTATGTTTATATATATTGGGGAAAGATCCTGTACAAAGTGTTTTTTTTTGTAAGAACTGTGAGAATCAAAGGAGGGTATTTTTTTTCGAATTTTTTTTTCCATATTGTTAAACATGTATTATAGTATTGAAATCTAAAAAACAAAAAATAAATAAATCTGGGTGTAGAGTAATTACATAATTACTCTAGAGTAAACTAATGTATTTACTTTAATGACGTAATTACACTAAAATTTTTTTAATTTTTTTTGTATTATTCATCTAGAAAGTATGTTTAAGCACATGGGAAAAAATTTCTATATAAAAAAAAATATAAATCCCCCCTTTGATTCTCACAGTTCTTACCAAAAAAAACACTTTGTATTTGATCTTTACTCTATATATATTAGTATGTTGAACCTTAGATATAAGTCTAGTCATAGGATACTTTAGATTAGATAATAAGATCAAGTATATGGGTCAATTTGGATGGGAAAAGCACTCCAACAAAAGACAAGAAGACTGACGCATTTAGCTGCAAATATGCTAAGTCAAATGGGTCAAAATTCAAGTACAAGGACAACAACATACATCAACAAAAAGGGCGGGACAATATGTGAAAAGACCATAATACCCTTCCAGTTATTTGGCGGAAAAATTGTCAACCGATGGCAGTTGAACAGAAACAGAATAGACATAATGCTTCAACAAGAAACTGCCATCAACACATGTCGATTCAGAACATATAAATACAAGTGTTCGGATAACATTTCTGATTATCGAGATTGTACACAAACAATCCTAATGTCTTGTAATCTTTCTGTCAAAACATTTCTGTCCACATCCATTTGTTAATACAATTCAGTTTTCTTTCATTTGTTCGATTATATTCAATTGTTGTCGTGTATTCTATTAAAACTTCCGCTGAAAATTAGTGTTCTGGGCCAACATCATCCACCAGTATCCGGCCTCTCTATCGACTCTCCTTTGTCTCAATAGCATCTTTCTTACTCGCGCAAAATGTAAAAAAAAAGTGTATTTTAGTGTAGGAAAGTATGTCAGTTTTGTTGTGATGACATTTGGATTGCTTAAAAACCTGAAACCACTATCTCATTCCAATGACTTTGTATAGTAGTCTTATTGAATTATAGGAGTATCGTTCCTGATAATTACTTATTTTTATATTATAATAATTTTTCTTCCGATTTACGTGATATAAAAGATGTGGTTAAAATTAACAAGTGTCATATTTTATGAGTTAAAACAGATACACAGCCTGACTAAATTTACATTTTTAGACCAACCAAAGTGTAATTAGTTATATATAATATTAATATATATAAAATGACATATTATTTTATAATTGTAAATTTAGTTTCAAAGTTAACCAAGTTTTTTAACGGAGTTATGCTAAAGGACCGAGAGTGTAGCTAATTTAGAAAATAAAGGACAGAATGAGTGAAAAATTAAAATAAAGGATAGAGAGTGCAATTTCGATAATAACTAAAGAACAATCTGTGTAGTTCTCTTTAAAGGTTTTTATTGGTAATTCTAGGAATTATCGTATCGCGCGACGATAAAATATTCATATTGGACGTTGGTGATGACCCAGTTAACTTTAAAAAGCCTAGCTTTGACCCGTAATGCTTGGTTTAGCATGGGATAATATTTTAAGAGTGAAAATTTTAGTTAAAACAATAAAAACTATAGTTGATAGTTTTTGTGTCGCGGTTGTCCAATACTTGCGCGTGTTCTAGCTTTAACGCGTATACGAGACCCGATACACTATAGAAATCCCCTAATATAATCAAATTAGCCAAAAATGAATATCTTTAGATGGGGAAATATTATTATTGACCAAATGAATGAAAACCTTAGTTATTTAATATATTGGGGTTATATAAAAATACAAGGTGTGTATATTATGTTCTATAAAATTTATAAAAAAAAAATATAAACACCCAACCCCATATACCCAAACCGGTCCCAACCCTTCCCCATATTATTATTATTGTGAATTTATTATTAATGATTAATAATAAATAAATAAAACCACCTTATTTAATTACCAACACACACACACTTCATTATTCTTACACCTTCATTCACACACATAAAAAACCATCCATCTTCTCCCTCTCTTCCCTTCCCCTTGACCGAAACCCACCAACATCATCACCACTCTTCTCTTTTGTTCATATTTTCTCAAAAATGGACATGGGTTAGTGAGTTGCTTAGTGTGTTTAGTTATTTGGAGAAAAACCTTCAAGAATCTAAGGATTTTTAGAGAAAGAAAGCATCAAAACCCACCATTTTGAAGTACTCTTCAAGGGTATGTTTCTTGAACAAAAGCTTGTATAAAATCTTTATTATTTTATGTTTTGATGAAGTTTTTCACCAAACAAAGATGGGTTTTGAAATGAGTTTTATAAAACTAAGAATGGGAATGAGAAAAATGGTTAAAGATGGTGTAAGTGTATATGTATGTGTGTCGTATATGCGTGTATATGTGTAGGATTGTTTGTGTAGCTTGGATAATGCTTAAAATGTTTAGATTTAGTGATTAATGATACATGCAAAGTGATTTTGATGGGTTTTTAGATCCGATTGTTCTTATTATTTTGACTAAAAAGTCAACATAAGAAAGGGGTTTTTAGTTGCAGGTATTGTTATATGACTTTGAAGTTGAATATTGTGACAACTGCCAAAATTCAGGTACTATCTGTACAGTATAATAATTATTAAACGAATAACAAAAATTGAATGTTAGAATTAATTGGTGATAATTAGAGTCTTTAAAACTACAATAGCAAAGTCCAAACATTTTATAAGATTTACGGTGAATTTTAGGAATTTTTGTATCGCAAAGTGATAAATTACCCGTATTGGACATTGGAATAATATTTCCGGGATGCAAATATTATTAAAACCAACAAAGACTATGATTGATAGTTTTAAAATCTCTATGGTCTAATTATTGCGCGTTTTAGAGTTTAACGCAAGTACGAGACCTGGTACAGTAGGGAATCCCCTAATATAATCAAATTAGCTAAAAATAAATATTTTTAGTTTGGGAATATTATTATTGAACAAATGGGTGAAAACCTTAATTATTTAACATACGGAGGTTTTTATAAAAGGTAAGGTGTGTATGTTATATTGTAAAGTTTATACAAAAAATTATAAACACCCCCCATATAAACCACCCCCATATTATAATTATATGAATGCTATTAATGTTAATGATTAAAATTTAATACAAAAATTCCTTCATTAATACACCTACAACACACACACTTCCTTATTCTTACACCTCCATCTTCACACACACAAGAAAGATCATCCATCTCCCTCCTCTTCCTCTTGACTGTAACCCACCCCAACACCCTCTACATCATTTTTTGTTCATATTTTGATAAAAATGGACATGGAATCATGATTAGTTAAGTGTTTTGGGTGATTTGGAGCAAAAATCCAAAGGTTTCTAGATAGAGATATCGAGTTGAGCATCAAAAACCCACCATTTTTGCAAGTAATCTTCATAGGTGAGTTCTTGAACTAAAAACTTGTATAAAATCTTTATATGTTTTGTTTTGGGTTTAGTTTTCACAAAAAAAAAACAAGGGTTTTGAAATGAGTTTTATAAAAGAAACAATGAGAATGAGAAAATGGTTAAAAATATGGTGCATGCATGTGTGTATGTGAGCCGTATGTATGTATGTATGTATGTATGTATGTATGTATGTATGTATGTATGTGTATGATGTATTGTTTTATTCAATAGATGATTACTATGCTTAGATCATGATGTTTTAGTGACATGAAAGAGAGGTTTAGGATCTGATGTAAAGTGGAATTTTTATGTTTTAGATGATCTAGATAAATGGTATGGAGTTGTATTTGTTGAAATGTGGCTTAATCGATCATTATGTTCATGTTTTGTGCATGTTTGTTGATGAGTTTTTGGATTCTTTTGGAATTAGGACAGATCTGATCATGATTATTATTTGAGGTTTTTGATGAGTCTAAAATAGGATATATTAAACTTAATAAGGATCTACACGCTTGGGTGACCTTGCATGTACGATCAAGACGCGTTTTCCGGCTTAAAACGCCAAAATGCGAACTTTTGAAACGGATATTTCGAAACAGATTTTTATCAGGTTTTCATGACTTATTTTGATTGAAAATGATGTGTGATTAAGTGTTCATGAAAGTCTTAATGTAAAAACCTAAGCGTATTTGCAAAAGATGCGTGACAACGCCCGTTTTCGACAAGTTTTTTGCACTAAAACACTTATTTTCAGGTCTGATGTAAAATAGCTTTTTTAGTGTTAAAATGTGTATAAAAGTCATCATTTAGGATGCATTATAGGTTTTCCATGGTAACAGACACTTACAGTACAAAACTATGTATTAAAAGTCGCCGAAATGTGATTTTTGAGGCGCATAAAGGCTAGATTTTGTGACTGTTTTAGAACATAAAATTTGGTCATGTTTTGTGGTTTATATGCAGGTCCTAGAGGGTAAATTAAGTTCACATAATGTAAATAGGATGATATGTTACATTGGGAACTTGTATGCTATGAAAATTGCTAGAACATGTCTTATAAGGCAATAAGACGTTGTGATAGCATATGTGGATAATTTGGATAGATTATGTGATATGTGACTCGTAAGTTAATTGCTTGGACGATTTCCATGAAACTTAGGCATTCTTTATATAACTTGAGGTTACTAAGAATGGCCGTAAGTTAATTACTTGGACGATTTTGGTAGAAAACGGCTTTGTATGGAAAAACGAGTCTTAAATGTAGTGACTATGTGAAGCTATGTGCTACATGTGTATATTTGATTATAATGAATTGATAGGTTTACTAAGTCGAGTTATGTGGAATTTGACTTGATATGATATACGTGTGAACATATAAGTGTAAACCTAAGCGTCGGGTAATTAGACGCGATATGCATGTACGTGAGGTCTAAAACTTAACCAATCGTCAAGGTCACCAATGGGTCAATATGGTAAGGGTTTATGAAAATTCAAATTTTTTTGGTTAAACTAAATCGAGGGAAGTTTGGTGAAAAACTTGGACATACTTAGAATGTTTGCTAAAATAGATAATAGGGTATTGTTAGAAACGGATTGTGGTTTGGACTAGGAATTGCTTGTTGCTAGGCTTGAGGTAAGTTTTGTCACACTTCTCCAAGGCGAAAACGCGAGATGTAACTTCGAAAGGTTTTCAAGCACACAAGTCACACAAGCATCAATTTCAAAATTAGGAGATATATTGAAAGACGACAGTGTTTAACAAAAAACAAACAAAACATTGTCTTAGGAACCATGGTTTAAAATGATATTGTCTAAAATCATTAAATCAAAATAAGGTTCAAGGTATCCCCGAGATGCTCATGCGCGACACCAAGTTCCATGTTGCTCAACTAATTTCCTGAAAAACATGCAATTAAAATATGACAACAATTAAGTTGTTGAGGTAACGGGTTTTGAGTTCTATATAAACCATGGGTGACTGGATCATTTCCTAGCTAAGACAATAATCATTATGTGCCTATCATGAGCCCATAACCAAACCTTGACGAATGTTGTGTCTCGCCCATTGTACACTAAAGACAATGAGTATAATGTGAAATACAAGCACTCTTTTGATATCTGTCATCCGGTTAGAGCGACTAACTAAGAACGGGGGTGTAACGACCCTGGCTGACATGGCCGGGTCGTCGGGTCGGGTTATCGGAGCTACACAGCGGAATCCAGGGTAATAACAGTCTTTTAGTCTGCCAGGATCCGCGTCATCATATCTGTTGGGTTACCTGAACACATGTCAAAAATAGTTTCTGTCAACATAAAGTTGGTGAGGTCGTGTATTTTATAAAGTGAATGGCCAGTTCGTTTATTGATAATTCTTTTATTTAAAATATTCTTTTATAAACATGCTTTACAGTTATAATTTTGAAGGGGAAACTATATTTCTATTATACCAACTTTATTATAATTCGATTATATCTCAATTCTATCATATCGATTATATTTCGTGCCATTCCTATCGATAGTACCACTCTGATTGTGGTAAAATATAATTATTCCTACCCTCCACTCGGGTAAGACTGGTTCTTGCCCTCTAATCGGTGCAAGAAAGGAAATGGCGGATACCGTCCAGTACTGTCCTTGTAGTTTCTATGTCCCCTTTTCTATTATACTTCTTTTATTTATATTGATAATCTTTTATTATGTAAAGCTTTTCTAGGTTTAATAAATGACATGTATTCCCCCGAAAACACTTAATAAAACAGTAAAAGTGGGGAGTTCACGATACTCACATGTTTGCGTTAATCTCTAGCTAATATTCTTATTACAATTATATTTCATATATATATTGATACGTGTTACGCGTGGGACTTGTTAGATTGTAATACTTA
This sequence comes from Ambrosia x helenae, assembly GCA_030844895.1. Classification (NCBI taxonomy): domain Eukaryota; kingdom Viridiplantae; phylum Streptophyta; class Magnoliopsida; order Asterales; family Asteraceae; genus Ambrosia; species Ambrosia x helenae. The sequence goes on along the minus strand of CM061225.1, from coordinate 112,829,631 downwards.
GGATATATATCATATATATAATTTATATATATAGAATTCAGTATATATTAGATAGTCCTAAACTCGGGGTTTATTATTGACACGACACAGGCATCCTAAATCTAGGCAAAAAGAAATAAAGGTGGCCATTACAGCTTGGCACACGAACCTAAAGAACTCTAGACACGAACTTACCCGGATGATGGCTCGGCGGAGCATATTATTATTAACCCGAGTCTAGTATATCGTCAATATATCAATTTGTGTATATATAAACGTATATATTTTATATATGATTATTATTCTCTTATTATTATTATCAAGTCCGTACGTTATCCGTATTATATATATATTAATATAATTCTAATAATATTCCTCGTCTAGCTATTGGACCGGGTTTTATTCCGGGTGTTGACCGAGTCACTGAGTCGACTCGGTAACGACTGAATATCTTGAGACGGTTAACGGTACCTCGCACAATCATAAAAACAATATTATACTCAGGTATCAAATATTAATACCAAAATATGTATATAATAACTGTTAAGATTATACATTTCGGGTTCTTATTCCGAATCCTATCGTAACCGGACACAAGTCGGAGCGTGACCGGAAGTGGTATAGAACCGGGCATCGGACCCGTACTCCGTATTTGGTACCTATAACAACAATCACAAATCGGTCAATAACAATAATCAAAAGATAATTATCAATAACCAATTCTTAACCGGTTGATAAGGAAACCCAATCAAATTACATGCTTTGTGGGCTTTCATCTCCACACACACATCGATGTGTGTGTGTGAGTTATAATATTATCGGGTGTTTCAACAGTGAGTTCACGAATACCAAACATGAGCCGAAGGGTGATTAAGATATAACCATAAATCTGATCGGAACCTCATCGGAGGTTGACCGGTCCTTTAGTTATTATCATTATCAGCATCAGTTTGTGGGTTATTAAGGACCAAACTGGAACAGGAGGAGGGTTTCGGTTGACGTTTCGGTACAAATCAGAACTGAATAATGGGTTATCGGAACCCCTATCATAAACAGATGGGAGTTGGTTTTACAACAGACACAACGATAAGGTTAGAGTGGTTATCTGTGACAGTGGGTTTCAGCGGTGACAGTCACCCTAACCGGTGACTGTCCGGTTCGTTATCCGGAACAGAGACAGAAGAAAAGGAACATGGCGGTTATCGGCTTACCAGAGAAGAAGGATTATTAGGTTTGGTCAATAATCTGATGGGTATCGGGTCAAATCAGAACAAGAAGAGAGGTGATTACCGGGTTGTTATCGGGAAGAAGGAAGCGGGCAGCGGTGGCCGAAGAGGTTGGCCGGAGACAGCAGCGGAGGCGGCGACAGCCGCCATGGCTGTCCGGCGATGGTGGTCGGGGAGGAGCTCCGGCGAGCTTTGATCAGAGGATTTCTCAACACACACTTTGTGTGTGTGTATATACTGTACAGAGAAAGAGAGTAACGAGAGGTAAGAGAGAGAGAGGTTTTTATAATAGAATTTAAATAGAGGGTGTTTGGCAATGGGGATAATAACTGGGACTCGGGTATTTGGTAACGGTTATAAAAGTAAAATAATAGGCGTTTGGCAGTGAGTTAATAGCAGATAAGGAGCGTTTAACCGAGATAATAAAAGTCCAATAATTATTATCTATATAATCGGTTGAAACGTTTGGCCGCAAGATTCAAACTTGAATATTTTATTAAATAATCGGGTGGTCGGGTACGACCCGACCCGTTTAAGAGACCCGTAACACCTCGAGGTGTTACATTCTCCCCCCCCCCCTTAGGAAATTTCGTCCCCGAAATTTGAGGGATCTTGTCCTTTACACCCTTAATCTATAAGGATGTTACAATTAGAACAAAATACTTGTCGTCGAGACATGATCGATTCTTATGGTTTGCGAGGAAATCGATCTCATATCAATCCAATATTATAATTAATTAGAAATGTCAATCTGTAAGACTACATCTTGATCATTCTATTAATCACGTTTTAACCTTTCTTGCTATAGTCATATTACTTCAGATACATGGATTATCTGTACTATTTCGATATGACTATTAAAGGTTCTCATATTGATACTATATTTTCATCGTTTGATATTCGAATTCATTTACAATGATGGATTCTAGATAGTCCTTAAGAGATAGAAATGCAAGTCCCTTCATTATTTTGACTTGAACGGGATCCGAGCTACTACCTCTTTTGTTTGAACTTTAGAATTTATTATCATTGTAGTTTCGATTCTTAAAGAGTAGGAATAACCTTTGGTAACTATCGGATTATTTCTTACAAATTCTATCCTTTAAGTTCTATCTATATCGATGTAATATAGTTGATCTCTAGGTTATCTCTATTCGTGGATATACTTAGGAGGTTTCTCAGATCACTAGACGTATCTTATACGGAGTCTAAAGGTACCGGAAAAGACTAATTGATCTTGTTGAATTACACGGTTTCAACAATTTCTTTTCATTATCTTGACTTACTGAAATCGGTTATTGAGATTTCTCTTAAATCATTGATAATAATCTTACTGACTATTTCATTGATGATTGACTGCATTGTATCTCATTACATATTATTTGACTTTTCTTATTGTATTATCGTGAATGAGATCTTTCACAATTATACAGTCAATATATGTAACTTTATCTTTATAGTCTCGAAATCTACTGGTAACAGTCGTTGTTACGATTCTTTGACTTAAGATTCTTATGGCAATGCATCAATTATTCTTTCTCAAAGTCATGATTATCATTCGGGATTAATATACTTATTGCATTAACTATTTCTGTAAAATTCTTTCTTAATTCTAGTTCGGGATTCATTGACACTCTTGATAAAATATTCATAATAATTTTCTAGTCGTTTTCGTATAACTTATATTTTTATCTGATAATTTCTTTTAATGTTTATATTCTTATAATATTTTCTTTTGGCATATCTGATGCCTTTTTAATATTATTTGGCACTTCAATTGCCTTCTCGTGATATATGGCATTTCCAATGCCTTTTTATTATTTAGACATATCGGATGTCTTTTCAAAATTATAATTCTTTTTATTTCATGATTTGTATTCTTTTATATCCAAGCGAATACTGATAATCGTTTATAGTAGACACTATAAATCTGTCATTTTTATAATATACATTTGCTTGGAATAATTCTTTCTTATATATATATATATATATTCGATTAAAGTCTATATTATTGGTGTCGGGAAACACATTCCGATAGACTTATATATAGGCAATATATCATATCTTCTTAATCCAACTTATTATAAGCAAGGCTTATTTCGTCGAGTTATTCGTATAGATAGTTCTTGCCAGAACAGTGATTTCTTAAATGATCTCTCGCAGCCTTTAACCCGGAACAGGAATTCCGTTATTCCTTGGCCAGAGAGTTTCACTGGAAAAATGAGCATAATTCTATTCATTTTCCGTTTTTACTTCGATTATACCTTGCGAATCTCTATGCGATTCCGCTTGGTATCAATTATATTTTGATATATATATATTCGTTATAAATTATTTTCTTGTGGATAAATCATTGGATTCCACCATTTCCGGTTTCTGAATCCATATAGATTTTTATCTTTTATATTCTTAAGAATTTTAACAATTCTTCCATGTCTTCGTAAATTTCAAACTTGGTAACACTTGACCGTTTTACCAATTTGATTATACTATAACTCTTGTGAGTTTCTATACGAAGTGACTGTGAAGATTTGTTCATAATATCATATATCCTTATAAAGAATCCTGTGACTTAGGGGCAATTGTCCGGATATACCTTGTGTAAGGGTCCGGATATCCTTTGCCGCCGAGATTGCACAGAGGACATACAACTAGCTTTGATTGGCAATCAAAATCAATATATTGATTTCTTTGATTCATAGAATTTAACCAATCGATGGTTTTTATTCTGCGAATATATTCTTAGTCGTATTCACGAAGGAATTTCAACTATATTGCTAGTTTTGTGGTCGTATTCTCCACATATAAAACGCTGATAATTCAGATTTATATTTCTTATTATTATTTATTTTCTTAGTATTTCTCTTAATATGTTCGTGACTCAACATACTGTGATCTTGATAAACTCCTACTCGAATGTTCATGTGCCTGTGGCATTCATAATTATGTTTGCAACCATAATTACTATTCCACCTCACCTAACATTCCAGTATTTGTTTATTTTAATCACAATAGGTATGTGTCCCTTACATATTATTTTGATATTCTGTTCTTTATTTTCTCTTAGATTCGAAATTATATGATTCCAGAATTAAAACGTGTTGATCTGAGTCTAACGAAATAGACTGTCAATCGTTCAAGAATTTGTTCGTGTCATAAGATATTCAATATAACAATCCAATCTTCTTAATATCCCTTGACTTGTTCGAGTCATAGGATTAAGACGGTAGTTATATTTTCGTATAATCGAACGAGTAAGAATTCGGTTTCGTCCGATAGAATCCAAAGTAGTTTGGTTACGGAATTTCGAGAATAATATTGTTGTCCAAGTTTAATTCGGAAAAGGATCGAGGAGTTATACAATCAAACATAGATATATATATATATATATATATATATATATAAAATTATACCGAAAAGGTTCTTGATATATATATATGAATACGGATTCGATTAATAAATCTCTATGAAAATAACATTAAACGCGATATGAAATATGTTTCGGTAAAAAATAATATAGTCATGGTTCTTTCGTATTAAAACCTTTAGGAACAATTTATAATAACAATACTGATTCGAGTTTTATAATAATATTTATTTTTAGAAAATAATAACTATCTAAAAAGGGTCGTTGTAGAAATTTTTCATAGTGTCGGAATTCTTAAATTTTTAATAAATAAAATTCTTATTATGGATTGATTAAACTAACGTAGATTTCTCAAAATATTGAGATTAAAACTTTAGGATTAAACGGATAAATTTGGATAAAACCTGAGATAGATTCTGGGGTTTTTCAAAAATTATCAATACTTAAATAAAAAAATAAGTTATAATATTAACAGGTTTTCTTAATTTTATAAATTAAATAAATCGTTTATTCAAAATTTTGAACGGAGGGCATTTATATATATTTTTTTACTCAAAACGGATATACTGGTCTAGTATAAAAATGGTAATAACTAAGAATAAATTCAATAAACTTTCAAAATCATACTAAAAAGATTTAAAACAATGCGGAATATATTGGATCTTTATTTAAATAATCGAGGAGAATTCTTTAGAAGCACAATATTTATATGTTTCTAGCACATCAGATTTTATAAAAATTTCGGAAATTATGGTGTAAAAATAATATTTCTGGAAACTCGAGCATAGGAATGTTCAAGTTGGAGCGTAATATTCGTATTCTGTTTATAATTATTGGAATAACCGTGAGGTTAACGATCTGAATAATTATTAAGACTGAAATTTCGGAGAGATGCGACGAATGATTATAATCAACGAGTTTTTTTTTCTAGAGAGTGAAATATGATTTCAAACTCTCGTACAAGTTGATTAAAATATCGAAGAATAATTTTGTAATTTTTATATCTATTTATATATATACTTCTATAATTTTCGTGTTTTATATCTGGATTTATTTCTGATTTCTTTTAATATATCTGGTTTCTTTTCTGTATTCTTTCTTATTTCATATGTCCTTAATATCCTGTAAGATTTCCCAGAAATTAATGTGCATATAAATTCACAACTGTGTACAGAATTGTCAATTTATCCCACATAATCATTCTAGTAATATCCTGTAATGATTCGTTTTAATTTCTAATATACTGTTATGGTTCTCACCAACTTTATAATGGTTTGACATTTAGGTACCCAAAAATTTACTCGCCTATTATTTTCTTTAATATTTCTAATATCTTAATTATTTTTCTAAGCAACATTTCTTTTTAGAAAATATTCTGGTAGATCCTGGATTAATAAAGACTTCAAAACTGTTATTAAGCGCCGCTCTGATACCAACTGTAACGACCCTGGCTGACATGGTCGGGTCGTCGCGTCAGGTTATCGGAGCTACACAACGGAATCCAGGGTAATAACAGTCTTTTAGTCTTCCAGGATCCACGTCATCATATCTGTTGGGTTACCTGAACACATGTCAAAAATAGTTTCTGTCAACATAAAGTTGGTGAGGTCGTGTATTTTATAAAGTGAATGGCCAGTTCGTTTATTGATAATTCTTTTATTTAAAATATTCTTTTATAAACATGCTTTACAGTTATAATTTTGAAGGGGAAACTATATTTCTATTATACCAACTTTATTATAATTCGATTATATCTCAATTCTATCATATCGATTATATTTCGTGCCATTCCTATCGATAGTACCACTCTGATTGTGGTAAAATATAATTATTCCTACCCTCCACTCGGGTAAGACTGGTTCTTGCCCTCTAATCGGTGCAAGAAAGGAAATGGCGGATACCGTCCAGTTTGTCCTTGTAGTTTCTATGTCCCCTTTTCTATTATACTTCTTTTATTTATATTGATAATCTTTTATTATGTAAAGCATTTCTAGGTTTAATAAATGACATGTATTCCCCCGAAAACACTTAATAAAACAGTAAAAGTGGGGAGTTCACGATACTCACATGTTTGCGTTAATCTCTAGCTAATATTCTTATTACAATTATATTTCATATATATATTGATACGTGTTACGCGTGGGACTTGTTAGATTGTAATACTTAGGATATATATCATATATATAATTTATATATATAGAATTCAGAATATATTAGATAGTCCTAAACTCGGGGTTTATTATTGACACGACACGGGCATCCTAAATCTAGGCAAAAAGAAATAAAGCTGGCCATTACAGCTTGGCACACGAACCTAAAGAACTCTAGACACGAACTTACCCGGATGATGGCTCGGCGGAGCATATTATTATTAACCCGAGTCTAGTATATCGTCAATATATCAAATTGTGTATATATAAACGTATATATTTTATATATGATTATTATTCTCTTATTATTATTATCAAGTCCGTACGTTATCCGTATTATATATATACTAATATAATTCTAATAATATTCCTCGTCTAGCTATTGGACCGGGTTCTATTCCGGGTGTTGACCGAGTCACTGAGTCGACTCGGTAACGACTCTATATCTTGAGACGGATAACGGTACCTCGCACAATCATAAAAACAGTATTATACTCAGGTATCAAAGATTAATACCAAAATATGTATATAATAACTGTTAAGATTATACCTTTCGGGTTCTTATTCCGAATCCTATCGTAACCGGACACAAGTCGGAGCGTGACCGGAAGTGGAATAGAACCGGGCATCGGACCCGTTCTCCGTATTTGGTACCTATAACAACAATCACAAATCAGTCAATAACAATAATCAAAAGATAATTATCAATAACCAATTCTTAACCGGTTGATAAGGAAACCCAATCAAATTACATGCTTTGTGGGCTTTCATCTCCACACACACATCGATGTGTGTGTGTGAGTTATAATATTATCGGGTGTTTCAACAGTGAGTTCACGAATACCAAACATGAGCCGAAGGGTGATTAAGATATAACCATAAATCTGATCGGAACCTCATCGGAGGTTGACCGGTCCTTTAGTTATTATCATTATCAGCATCAGTTTGTGGGTTATTAAGGACCAAACTGGAACAGGAGGAGGGTTCCAGTTGACGTTTCGGTACAAATCAGAACTGAATAATGGGTTATCGGAACCCCTATCATAAACAGATGGGAGTTGGTTTTACAACAGACACAACGATAAGGTTAGAGTGGTTATCTGTGACAGTGGGTTTCAGCGGTGACAGTCACCCTAACCGGTGACTGTCCGGTTCGTTATCCGGAACAGAGACAGAAGAAAAGGAACATGGCAGTTATCGGCTTACCGGAGAAGAAGGATTATTAGGTTTGGTCAATAATCTGATGGGTATCGGGTTAAATCAGAACAAGAAGAGAGGTGATTACCGGGTTGTTATCGGGAAGAAGGAAGCGGGCAGCGGTGGCCGAAGAGGTTGGCCGGAGACAGCAGCGGAGGCGGCGACAGCCGCCATGGCTGCCCGGCGATGGTGGTCGGGGAGGAGCTCCGGCGAGCTTTGATCAGAGGATTTCTCAACACACACTTTGTGTGTGTGTATATACTGTACAGAGAAAGAGAGTAACGAGAGGTAAGAGAGAGAGGTTTTTATAATAGAATTTAAATAGAGGGTGTTTGGCAATGGGGATTATAACCGGGACTCGGGTATTTGGTAACGGTTATAAAAGTAAAATAATAGGCGTTTGGCAGCGAGTTAATAGCAGATAAGGAGCGTTTAACCGAGATAATAAAAGTCCAATAATTATTATCTATATAATCGGTTGAAACGTTTGGCCGCGAGATTCGAACTTGAATATTTTATTAAATAATCGGGTGGTCGGGTACGACCCGACCCGTTTAAGAGACCCGTAACACCTCGAGGTGTTACAGGGGGTGTCAACCCAATAGATCTATTCCGGTGTTTCATGGCTAAGTCCACAACTAATGGTTACAGTAAAATGTATGACACTAGGGCTTATTGTGACATCCGTCCCTCCTATTTTATCATTGTTACAACTTTAGTCCTTATATTCTAGTCCTCGTACTTTTCGTCTTTCACAATTAAATAGAACTTCTAGTTATATTTGCAAGAACCATTGAAGGTATGTAAAAGTTGCATAAATGTTACTTATAAATATTTAAAGTCTTATAAAAAATTACATGTTGGTTGGTTAAACATTTTGAGTTTATAAAAAATCCGATGCTTGTTATTTGAGTTTATAAAGGTTGGAAACTTATAAAAGCTATAAAGTTTAATAAGTTAAAAAAAGTTTCTTAGTTAAGATTTTATAAAGAAAAATTGGTTTAGTTTTACTCATGATATAAAGTTCTAAACTCCAGGCACTGATCTTGACATTTTATAAAAGTTAAAAAAAATTCCCACTCTTTCCTGTCCATATCGGCAAAGGTTTCAAAACCGGTTTTAAAGTCGTTTTTTTTTGTTTTCATTGATACAAAATCGTTTCTCCATTGACTTATAACAGATTCAAAGACTCAATGATGTTAATAAAGTGGTTAAAAGCAGGTTTTAATCGGATTAAATGGGTAACGGTCGGATTCTTAAAGACGAGTTATTGTCCACAACCTCTATATAAATCGAACCTATTGGTCAGTTTCTGCACTCATTCACATTCTAAACAACCTAAAATCCATCACATTGCGAAGCCACTCCATTTTTTACTTTTAATACCAGGTTTGCATCTTTGATTTCGATCTTCAAACACATTGTAAGCGCAAAATTTATATGCCATTCTAACCGTTTCCTTATGTAGATTAATAGCCCTATTGTTCCAGGCTCTTAAATTGTTGTTATCGATCCAATTCTTTCTGGTCTTAGGGTTAGGGTTCTTGCTAGTAGGATTGGGGAAGAAGAAGGCGTTATTTAAATTCTTATAAATATTTCCTTTTCAATAATAATATGAAAATCCTAAGTGGTCTAGTGGTTGTTTGTTGAGTTGTTCAGACCTAGCAATGGGGAGACCCGGGTTCGACCCTTGTTCCCTACAACCATTTTTTTATATATTTTTCTTCTCTTATTCCTTTTATTTTAACCATATAATATGCTCCAAACTTATAATATTTATAATAAATTCATTTTTGTTTCAAAAATTATAAAAATTTAGTTGTAGTATCTTGACACCACAGAGAAATTTACCATGTTTTTATTTTCTGGAAAATATTTTATTTTCATATTTTTATTGATTAAATTTTTTTTAATCATAATTAATAGAATAAATCAAATCAGTCAAAGCATCCATCCCTCCTCAATCTTAGCATAGTCAATATTGTAATTTATTGTATTTAATAGAGAGATATTCTCTCCTTGACTTCAGCTCATTCTCTTGTATATATTGTCCATTGTATGATATGAAAAATCACTGAATTCTTCAATTGTCTCATGGTATCAGCCTGAGATCCTTTTTTTCCCTTCATTTTTTTTTCCTGTTCGTTCCTTTTCTGCTCCCTCTATGGCTGCAACCTCTGATTTGTCAGCTATCCCTCTTCATTCCTTAAGTCATCTCATAAACATCAAACTCACCTCTCAAAATTATCTACCCTGGGAAAAGCAAATAGTCCCTGTCCTCACCTATCTTAATCTAATCAGCCATGTAGATGGCACTTCATCCCCTCCAGCCGAAACCATAATAACTAATGATCAGCCCACTGTTAATCCCGAGTTTAAAGCTTGGAAGGCAGCCGACCAAAAGGTCCTTTTGCTGATAAATTCTACTCTCACAGAAGAGTCCATGGCTGAAACTATTGGCCACAATACTGCTCATTCGGTTTGGCAAGCTCTCGCAAACGCTTATCGTCACTGTTCCGTTGAACGTATTCATAATCTTAAAGATAAGCTTCGAACACTTCAGAAAGGGACTTCAACCGTCTCTCAATTTGGTCGGGAATTCAAAGCCTTAACCGATCAACTAGCCGCTATCGGTCACCCCGTTAGCGATGAGGATAAACGCCATTGGTTTCTCTGTGGCCTAGGCGCCTCTTTCGAAAATTTCTCCACTTCTCAAAGAACCGTTCATCCCGCACCCGCTTTTCGTGATTTGCTTGCAAATGCCGAAAATCAGGAAATGTTTATGCAAAAACTTCATGGAAATCCAACTCCCGAGGCCGCTTTTTATTCCTCTCATTCTAAACAAACCAACTCCCGTTCCAATAACTCCACTAGAGGCCGAGGCAGATCCAATAACTCTCGAGGCAGGGGCGGTATTTCCAACAAACGAACCCCTCATTGCCAACTATGTCGCAAAGAAGGACATTATGCCAGCACTTGTCCGAATCTTGCTTCATATGCCCAAAAGGCTGGTTCTCTAGATGCTAATCTTGCCCACGCCTTCCATGCTCAATGTAACATTGCATCGGATACTCCTGATTGGACTGCGGATTCAGGTGCAACCACTCATATGCTCCCTAATGACCACGGTTTAACTAATTCTCAACCACAAGATGGTAATATGCGTGTCACATTTGGTAATGGTCAAACATTACCCGTTACACACATCGGTAACACAAAATTGAATGACAACATTTCTTTACAAAATGTTATTGTTGTCCCAAATCTCACAAAAAATCTCCTATCTATTAGTAGACTTACAAATGACTCTCCTGTTGATGTTTTATTTTCTAACAATTACTTTCATATTCAGGACCGCAAAACAACTCAAGTTCTTGCTAGAGGCATTTGCGAAAATGGCTTCTACGTCCTCACTCAAAGTCACAAGTCTCTTGTTGCCGCTCTTTCCGCTTCACATCTTCGTGCCTCATTCAATAAATGGCATAGTCGCTTAGGACATGTTTCTTTCGATACTATTGCCAATTTAAATAAACGTGGTCATGTTTTTGTTACATCTTTATTACCTAAACCGGGTTTGTGCACCTCTTGTGAATTGTCAAAAGCTAAGCATTTACCTTTTAATGAAAACACAAAACGTGCCCAACATGTTTTAGATCTAGTTCATTGTGATCTTTGGGGACCCGCACCCGTCATTTCAACGGATGGTTACTTATATTATGTAATATTTGTTGATGACCATTCTCGATTCACTTGGTTCTACCCTCTCAAAGCCAAATCGGATTTTTTTAACACCCTAATCGCTTTTTTAAACTTTGTACAAAATCAATTTTCATGCAAAGTTAAAGTTTTTCAAAGCGATGGTGGAACCGAATTCACCAATAATCGAGTTCAACAATGTTTTCAAGAACATGGCATACATCATCGTTTGTCTTGTCCTCACACCCCGCAACAAAATGGGAGAGCCGAACGAAAACATCGGCATCTAACCGAAACCGGCTTGGCTATGATGTTCAACGCAAATGCCCCACCAAAATTATGGATTGATGCGTTCACATCCGCCACTTACATAATAAACCGGCTTCCCACACCTCTTCTTGAAAACAAGTCACCCTTTGAAATTCTATTTCAACAACCACCCACCTATTCAAATCTAAGAGTTTTTGGATGTCGCGTTTTTCCATATTTACGTGACTACACCAAAAACAAACTTCTTCCGCGTAGTGCGCCTTGCATTTTCCTTGGATATAGCCCTAAATACAAAGGTTTTAGGTGCCTAGATCCAACCACGGGACGCATCTACACCACTCGCCATGCCAAATTTGATGAGGATCTTCTTCCCTTTAAGGAAAATTCCTCATCCTCCAACTCTACCAATCTTCAAATGACAAATTTCGAAGACTACTTACCACCACCAACCACCTTACTAAATCCTTCACCTACAAATACTCCACCTCCAAATACTTCACAGACCCCACCCAAACCATGCATCTCCTGCCCACATCCCCTTCCACAAATCATACCACCCATCGAACCCACCTCTCCGGCCCAATCCACCTCTTCGGCCCAATCTACATCTCCGGCCCCATCCTCTCACAGCCCACCCTCACACAACCCATCCTCTCCCAGCCCAAACCCAACTCCTTCAACTTCTAGCCCATCTCACTCGAGCCCATCCGCCCACGACTCCTCTTCCCAAAACAGCCCTCATCACCTCTCCTCATCCTCTTCTAACTCCAATAATCATCCTGATCCTAATCCTCCACAACCTCCTCCTCAAAACAATTCTTCTCATCCAATGACAACTAGATCCAAATCTGGAATCTTTAAACCCAAACACTTTGCAAACCTTTCCCACCTATCCACCAATAAACTTCAACACTCTCTTCATTCCACCACTCCTCCCAAAGGAATCAAAACAGCCCTTAAAAATCCTCAATGGATTCATGCTATGCATGATGAATTGAAAGCTTTGCATAACAACAAAACATGGACTCTTGTTCCGCGTCCATCAAACACAAATGTCATTGGTTCAAAATGGATCTATCGTGTCAAATATAAATCCGATGGATCTATTGACCGATACAAGGCACGTCTTGTTGCTCAAGGATTCACACAAGTTCCAGGCATTGATTTCTCTCACACATTCAGCCCGGTTGTCAAATCTTCAACCATTCGAGTCGTCCTTAGCCTTGCAACCATTCAACATTGGAATCTACGGCAACTCGATGTTAACAATGCTTTCTTAAACGGTCATCTCAATGAAACCGTGTTCATGGAACAACCCCCAGGATTTGAAAATCCAAATCATCCAACTCATGTGTGCAAACTAAATCGTGCACTATACGGTTTAAAACAAGCACCAAGAGCTTGGTTTCAACGATTAAGTTCGTTTCTCACCACTCTTAAGTTTGAGTGTAGCAGGTCCGACCCATCATTGTTTGTTTTTCACCAAAAAGGCATCTTAATTTACCTCCTTGTTTACGTTGATGATATTATTATAACAGGTAACAATGAAGAATTCATCAACAAATTTACAAAAACTCTTCACAAGGAGTTCAAAATTAAAGATCTTGGTCCTCTAAATTTTTTTCTCGGTTTAGAAGTCATTCACACAAAAACCGGTCTTTTTTTAACTCAAGCAAAGTATGCTTATGACATTCTCACTAAAGCCGGTCTTTTAGACTCTAAACCCGTCACCACTCCCCTTACCTCCAAAGACGCTTTCACTTCAACCGGGCAATCCTATCATGATCCCACTTTCTATCGCTCTTTGGTCGGAGCCCTTCAATATCTCACTATAACCCGACCGGATCTTTCTTATGCCGTAAACCAAGCCAGTCAATATCTTCAACATCCCACCACCACTCATTTCCAACTTGTAAAAAGGATCCTGCGCTATATCAAGGGCACATTATCTTATGGTTTAACCTTTGATAGACGAACTAATCCTGTGTTACTAGGTTTTTCTGATGCAGATTGGGCACGGTGCATTGATACTAGACGATCCACCTACGGATACTGCATTTACTTAGGTGGAAACCTCGTCTCTTGGAGTGCAAAGAAACAACCTACAGTTTCCAGATCCAGTTGTGAGTCGGAATATAGAGCTATGGCAAATACGGCTGCAGAAATCGTTTGGATAACACATCTTCTACGGGAACTTCATGCCTTACCTCCAGGTCCACCAACATTGTTATGTGATAACAAAAGTGCCTTGTTCATCACTCAAAATCCCATCTCTCATAAACGGGCAAAGCACATCGATATCGATTATCACTTCGTTCGCGAATTGGTTGCCGCGGGTCGCCTTCACACAAAGTTCATCTCAACCGATCAACAAGTGGCCGACATCTTCACCAAAAGTCTACCAAAGCCACAGTTTGAAAAATTTCGATCAATGCTTCGCCTTGGACCTACTCCAGCTTGCATTGACGGGGGGTAATAGAATAAATCAAATCAGTCAAAGCATCCATCCCTCCTCAATCTTAGCATAGTCAATATTGTAATTTATTGTATTTAATAGAGAGATATTCTCTCCTTGACTTCAGCTCATTCTCTTGTATATATTGTCCATTGTATGATATGAAAAATCACTGAATTCTTCAATTGTCTCAATAATTAATTGATTAAAAATTCATTTTAAATGGTTTTCATCCCAAAATTTTTGGAGAATTATTTTTCAATATCATAAATATAATCCTAATTTATTTGACTAAAATATTTAGTTTTTATAGATTTTCCTATTTTTAATCATTTAGATACATTTTAGATTCAATAAATTAGTTTTAAATACAAATAAAAGGAGAAAAATTGTGGAAATTTTATTTTGATCCTTTTTTATCAGAATTTATTTATTTTCATAAAAATATCATTTTTGAACAATAAATCAATTATTTGTGATTATTGTAATTATTTACAATGACATTTTAAAACAATTAATTTAATTCTTTTGTCCCAATTTATTTGGAGTTCCCTTATAATTAAATATTCAATTAGTAATAATTATATTACCTTATCATGTCTATACACTTCTTTAATAATTATTTTTGATATGCAAAAGTAATGTTAATTTGATTTATCATAAAAACTTTAATTCCCCAAATCAACCTAGAAAGCCCTAATGCCTTACCCTAAATACCTTAGAATTTTTAGACATTTCCCTTATTAGTATTTTTTTAACGTTATAGGTAGAATTCCCAGTTCTTTAATTCACGACAGCTGAAGTTGGATTTTGATCGCTTTCGCAAACTCTAAGTATACATACCCCCTTTTTCATTTTTACACTTTTGGGGTGAAACATGTACACATATACAAACTTACACATACACTTAAACATAATATTTTATACATTTACAATTCATATATGTGTCTCGTTATCTTGATGCTTTATGTACTTAAACGTAGTTTACTTACATTGTTTGCTCGAAATCGTTATCTGGACTTAACTAAGTTTAAGGTGCTCAAATGCTCAAATCGACGTAATACATGTTACGGTGCTCAAATCGACGTAATACATGTTACGGTGCTCAAATCATATTGAAACATGTTAGGATACTTTGTGTGAATCCTATTCGTTTGACTTTATTATGTTTGTTTACTACGTGTTTACATAATGCCTTGATAGATCTTGACACATGAGTTGTAAAACATATTCTTTAAACTTATTTTATACACATACAAACGAAGTATGTTCACAAACATTATTTATGTTGATAAAATTATTTTTGTACATGTTCCAGGTTGATTGTTGAGATATTTCATGTAGTATCTTGACACCACATAGAAATTTACCATGTTTTTATTTTCTGGAAAAAAAATTATTTTCATATTTTTATTGATTTAAATTTTTTAATCATAATTAATTGATTAAAAATTCATTTTAAATGGTTTTCATCCCAAAATTATTGGAGAATTATTTTTCAATATCAGAAATATAATCCTAATTTATTTGACTAGAAATATTTAGTTTTTATAGATTTTCCTATTTTTAAACATTTAAATACATTTTAGATTCAATAAATTAGTTTTAAATACAAATAAAAGGAGAAAAATTGTGAAAATTTTATTTTGATCATTTTTATCAGAATTTATTTATTTTCATAAAAATATCATTTTTGAACAATAAATCAATTATCTGTGATTATTGTAATTATTTACAATTACATTTTACAACAATTAATTTATTCTTTTGTCCCAATTTATTTGGAGTTGACTTATAATTAAATATTCAATTAGTAATAATTATATTACCTTATTATGTCTATACACTTCTTTCATAATTATTTTTGATATGCAAAATTAATGTTAATTTGATTTATCATAAAAATTTTAATTCTCCAAATCAACCTAGCAAGCCCTAATGCCTTAGACCCTAGATACCTTAGACTTTTTAGACATTTCGCTTATTAGTATTTTTAAATGTTATAGGTAGAATTCCTCAGAATTCCCAGTTCTTTAATTCACGACAACTGATGTTGGACTTTGATCGCTTTCGCAAACTGTGAGTATACATATCACCTTTCTCATTTTTTCACTTTTAGGGTGAAACATGTACACATATACAAACTTACACATACACTTACACATAATCTTTTATACATTTACAATTCATATATGTGTCTCGTTATCTTGATGCTTTATGCTAGACTTAAACGTAGTTTACTTACATTGTTTGCTCGAAATCATTATCTGGACTTAACTAAGTTTAAGGTGCTCAAATGCTCAAATCGACGTACTACATGTTACGGTGCTCAAATCATATTTAAAATTGTTAGGATACTTTGTGTGAATCCTATTAGTTTGACTTTATTATGTTTGTTTACTACGTGTTTACATAATGCCTTGATAGATCTTGACACATGAGTTGTAAAACATATTCTTTAAAATTATTTTATACGCATACAAACCAAGTATGTTTACCAACATTATTTATGTTGATAAAATTATTTTCATACATGTTTCAGGTTGATTGTTGAGATATTTAATGTAGGACATGTGGACTTAGTAAAGACTTAATCAAGACAACGTGTGGAAAATTATTTTGTACTTGACGATATCTATAATTGTAGCTTGAAGCATTGAATAAAATATTTACACTTTAGTACCATGAGCTTTTGAACAATCGTCACTATCTGACACCATTGGTTGGGGTGTTACACTTATGAGTACTCTGAACCTTTTTGTCTCATGATCACATAATAGTCAAAAATGTAATTGAACTTATACATATGTTTTTCCCCGTAAAAGTATGAAAACAGTAAAAATGGGGCCGTGAGAACTCACCTGACGTTTGAGTGTTAACTACTAACTGAATATTACGTGGAATGTCCAAACAAAAGTTCCCTAGATTCACATAAGGACAACTTAGTCTATGTATTATACTATCTACCATGCAATTGCTCACCCGACTTGTACTTTTATGGACTATGTGTTTATGTACGGTTATCCATATGTGTCACACAGTTGATGTGTTGGAAAAGCTCGTTTTTGTCTTTATTTGTGTCTGTGATTAACCATTTGTGGCAAAAAATGATGTCTTGGTTTTCTATATGTTACCATGTGTTATGTGTACCACTTATTTGTACAAAATAAGGCGTGTTTTCCCATGTTTTAGATATTTCTTGTGCAAAATGTCATTTTCCCATGTTTTACCATAGTTTACACATGTGTCCATGTTATTAACACATGTTTTTCTAAAAACTATGATTTAAGACTCTTTTAACACATGTTTCGTGGTTTTTAACATATGTTTCTAAAATCACCTTTGTACTTATGTTAACATTATGTTCTAAAAAACGATTATCATGGCTTAATATAGACCCTAGACACACTCGCATGCACTCGTGTGTAGGTGTGCGAGTATGTGCCTTCCCATATGGGTGTCCATTTGAGTGTACACATGCCACACATGGTTATTTACATAAGTGTAATTATTTTCATACATTTTGACATTGTGTCCTCCATAATCGATTATTACCAACATGTTATGGTGATATGTATGTGAGCGAGTGATGTCCTAGTCGAGTGAATGCAAATGTGAGCCAAACATATACAATATCAATGTAAAATTAGTTAGTGTACATACCACACTTTAATGACTTCGCATGAGGATGAATGGGATCTATGGCCGACTTTCCTTCCACTTTCGGTCTCCTAGTGCTTGGAAATGAATCGAGTGGGCAGTGATGAGGGTGTATGATCGAACAAGGGTTCAGTTTTGGGAGGATTGTTCTTGGCTGACGGTTATAAAGGAGTGGGAGGTCATTGTTTTCAAGTGTTAAGATTTCAAAGTGTTGGTGTGATGTTCCCAAGTCTCATTCGGTTATATATACACAAGAGAATGAATGGATAAGAGTGGAAGATCATAACCTATGTTGTGGAAGGTCAACTCTCCTAGGAATGGGTTTTGTAAAGGTGTTGTGACATTTTTGGCAAGATATTGACTTGGTTGCACATGCCTTGTTCTTGGGACTTGTTGGCTGAAAGTTTCATAGAGTTTTTAGAGGATTTTGGTAGTCAAACGGGCATGGGTTCATGTGGTTGTTTGTCAAGGTTCGAATTTGGTGATTTACCTAAGTTTTTGTGAGCATGTGATCAAGTCTCATGTTTGTTTGTGTCTTGGGCATAGTAATCGATCTAGGCAAAGAGAACATGGAGTTTTGGAAAGTCAACTAGTGTAAGAACTAGTCTTGAGTTTTTCTATCTTTCCACTTTGGTGACACATGGGTAATTGAAATTAGAATAGGAATGTAGGAGTGTGTGTGTGTGTGTGTTTGATGTGTATGTGTGTGTATGCATTGTATAGTTTGTGAGTCTTATCCCAAATAATGTCCATGTATGTATCTATAGTCGTATATATATGTATGTAGGTATATTAGTTTCATTAACTCTCTCTCTCACACACACACACACACACACACACACATATATATATATATATATATATATATATATATAGGGTAGGGATCCTAAGAGAACCAACCCCTATTTGAAAACTGAGAGAACCATTCTGGGCCACACATTTCATATAAAGGCAAAAAAAAAAATTATTTTTTATTATTTTTTTTGCTTTAATCGCACATTTTTATGTAAGGAAATTTTTTTTTATTTTTTTTTGAATTTTTTTTCATTTATACATATGTGTATATGGCAATTATACATATGTGTATATGGCAATTATACATATGTGTATATAGCATTTTTCAGCTATACATATGTGTATATTTCAGTTATACATATGTGTATAATGCAATTATACACATGTGTATACTGAAAAAAAATACAAAAAAAATAAAAAAAAATAATTTTTTTTTTTTGCCTTAGAGAAATGTGTGGCCCAGAATGGTTCTCACAGTTCTCAATTTGGAGAAAGGTTCTCATTTGAACCAAATCCTATATATATATATATATATATATATATATATGTTTGTGTGTAGCCGTGTATGTATTGTGTGCATATGTTTATTTGTTTGTTCCATAATAGTCCAAATAATGTACACTTGTGAAGTTGCCTTACACATACACCTATGTAAATGTTTATCTTGTGTTCATGTCCATGTGATTGACTGCATATATATTTATATGCATAAGTGCATGATGTGCCAAAAAAATGATCTGTTTTCCCCCACAATTACCACCTGTTTTATGATCTAAATCGTGCTTTTATCTTTGTTTTATCATGATTTATCTTTCTTTGTTGATAAATGCAGATTTGGAGGTCCGGTGACGAAAAGAATTGAAAACCCGCACAAAACGGCACAAAAAGGACGAAGTTTTGAAGACTTTGAAGATTTTCCAGACATGGTTGGGAATAACAAGTTGCACTACACAGCCGGTGGAAGAGAATATGAGCCTGAAGATCCATTTGACGTGGCCCACTTCATTGATAAGCAATTAGATTATCAACTGAAGAAAACCAAGGGTACAGCAGTAGCACAACCAGAAGAATCAGCAGTAGGGCTTGACAACACCAATTGGATAGATAAATATTGGGACAGTCGTCAGAGGACTGGATGGAGAATGAAAAACCTGCGAAAGAGAAACACCACCAGAGTCCAAGAGGTCGGAAAGGAAGCAGTCTGAGCATCACACGTTTTGTCTAGCCAGAGACGTGAAACGTGGCGCTACCGTGGAGGCAGCCCGGATTAGTAGCTTAGGATGAATAAGTTGAGAGGTTGGTGCATACGGTAGATGAGTCCGTCAAGAACCATCAGGTATGGTCGTTCACTCTTGATACTTTCTATCACTCAGGTATGCCCTCTTGACGTGCTTGTCGTGGTACACGTAAAATTTCCCAATTACAACTAATAAATAGTGGCAAGAAGGTATCGAACACAGGGAGTTTATGGAATGTGTGTAAACTAATAACTTTGCGATTTAACTAATATTTAACTACTAACAAAATTAAAGATCAAAGATTGTTGGTTGATTTGGATTTAGACTTAATAAAAAGAAAACTAAATTACTGATCTAAAATGGGTTTTGTTCATCAAGTTAACAAGCAATGACCATCCCTGGATCCATTTTCCTTAAACCTTTATGCAAAAGTTCCACTAGAAAGAATTACATAGACATAACTCGTGTTTAAACAATTATTGTGATAAAAGGGAACAAAGTACTCGGATTATAGCAATGCGAGGTTGTTTCCCGATGACCGATTAATCAATTATCCAACCCAAATCCTTCCCGCAATATCCCGATTGTTAGCAACATCAAGAACGTACGATTAAGACTAGAAATTGAGAAATTGATTAACTACTACAAGCAATTGTTCAAACACCACAATAATCAAGCAAACATGTACTAAATTATCGTTCTAGAAATGAAAGGAACAAACATAAAAGAGTTTAAGAAAAACTTCACCAAAGATGATCATCAAGAGTTCTAGCCAAGCATAGTTTGGTGAATCATCATCACAATCAAAGAAATGTTCATACGAATCAAAGACAATATCCCAATGATTATAATTGTTCTCCAACCTTGTTCTAGCCAAAAATTCGCCCCTAGGATGCTTAGAAACGTTCACAATGGAAGAGCTGATGAAAAGACACCATCAAGTAGTCTTTAAATAAGGGAGTTACATTTTTTTGTGCAGAGGCCACCGTAACCCTACGGTCCCACCGTAAGGGTACGGTGGGGTTAAAATGTTGACGGCGAGTAGGGGCTGCCCTACGGTGGAAAACTTATGTCCTGAAGCCACCGTAACCCTACGGTAGCTACCGTAAGGGTACGGTGGAACCTTTCAAAATCTTCATTTTTCTTTCTTGCATTCCACCTCGTTCCGATGCGTTCCGGTCCATTCCCAAAGCCCGTATTTCGTCATTTTTAGCTCCTTATTACACCTACAACCAAAGCAACCATAGTCATCCAATTCCAAGCAATATCACGAATAAATGTGGATAAAATAAGCATTTTAACACTATAAAAGGGTGTTCATTGAACCACCCGTCACATCCCCACACTTACCCATTGCTTGTCCCAAGCAATCTACTACAAATCCTTTTCACAAATAAGCGATCATTTCAAAGTCAAGTTTAATGTGCAATCCTCGTACTAATCCATCCTCAACACCCCAATCAACACACCCCTCACAATATCTCTCCTCTCGGTATCAAGTAAGCTCTAGCAAAGATAAGCTAGACACACAAAAGGCAAACGGGTGGTTGCACAACCATAAGCTTGTACCTAAATCAATCATCCTCCTAACATGAACATGAGTATAAATCAAAGGGACTTAATGGTTGTAACTTGGCTAAGTGTGAAGGTAGGGAATAGGATATATATATAAGTAGCACAAACTTTACCCGGTCTTTTTATTACAAAATAAAACACACACGAACAAAGAAACACTACTATATACAAACACATAACATAATTTTACTCGCCTTTTCTTTTCTTTTCTTTTTCTCTTTTTTTTCTCCCCTTTTTTTTTCTTTTTTTTTCTTTCTTTCATTTTTCTTGCCAAACAAATTACATAAACATACTAACACATACTAAACTTAACACTTCAATAATACTATTAATACAAGAATAAACTAAACACAAAAAGACCGGGTCAAGTTGGGTAAAATTTAGGAGCTAGTTTAAAGGTCATCAAACAATAGGCTTTAAGGCTCAAAAATGGGCAACTAAATGTCCAAACCCCCGCCCCTCTCGCTACCTTGCTCATATATGTAATGTATGAGGTCCAACCCCCCAAAAACCCACACTCGCACTCACATGATGAGGCTACCTAATGCCCTTATCATTTCTACACCCATGCCCAATTAAGGATTCAAGTTGTATTCAAGCACAAGTTCTAGTGCACCCCCACCCGTTGCCACTCTCACAAAGGAAGAATTTATTTATTTACATATGTGGCTTCAACTCTCACCAAGAAAAGGAAACGGGTATTAAGGGTTGCCGGTGTGTCTAATGGGGGTTAAATCAAGGTGTTCCAATTTTTACAACATTGCACTTGACCTAAAAAATTTTTAAAAATCTCCAAAAATTTCCTCCCATCCCCACACTTGGGATGCATTGTCCCAATGCATGGCTTTGGAAAGGAATGATCGCAAATTTCCACCACAAGACCAATGTCTTTCAACTCAACCACAACTTTCTTTTTGGTATTTTTTCATTTTCTCATTTTTTTTACACACCACCTACTCTCACAACCCAAATTCATCATCACAAATCATCAACGATTCAATACACCACCCAACCACCCGAAAACCAAAAGCAAAAACGAAAACAAAAACAAACAAAATATAAAGCTATGTACAAAGAGCACGACCTGATTAGTAGTAGCACGGCTAAGGTGGCCCAAACACCGAAGTGAACAAATCATTCCATTCGCCAAAACCAAACGCTCCTTCACCGCTTCCTCCTTGATCTGTGGGTTGTTGTTGCTGCTGTGGGTCGACCCATTGAGAATGGTGGATTGGTGGGGTTGGATAGGAGATGCTTCCATCATACGGCGGTAGGGACCCGTAATCCACCAGTTGTGGATTTGCGACTACGGGTCTCCCCGCATGCCAATCATCGTTCATTCTCCTATTTTGATCATCAATGTATCTATGATTGATCTCCACCTGCTGAGCATAAGCATGTCCTCGGTTCCACAATTCCTGACGATCAAAACCCTGCTTCATCCTTCTCTCCATGCTAGCACTCATCATTGTTTGATGATCAAATAGTGTGCGTTCCGAACCCGACCAAGTGTCAAATACCGAGGCTGGGGGATGTTGACTTTCAATTACCTGCTGCATCGATCCCCTAAAGGCCCAACCATCAACATACGCCCTCTCGGTAAAGTCATAAAACCCTCCACCATGGGTCCCACTGGAACTCCCCTGTCCTAGATCCAAGTGTCCTCCAGCCGGATTGTCTTCGTAGTCCTCATCATCACTTGGTGGCTTTTCACCCCCACTTTCAGCTTCATCCTCCTCACCGGGTAAAAGTGCCCTCGCATCTTTCTTAAGCATTCTCCACCTTTGACTCCCACTTTTCAGTTTATGATATCTTTCGGACTCAGAATAAACCCAACCGGACCCCATTATTGCTAGATCAATAGGTTTGAATTTCTTTCTTTTTCTTCCTTCATCTTCTTTAGTTATCGCACCTTGCTGCTTCAACAACCCAGTAATTATTCAACAATAGGGGATGATTGACCTATCCACCGAATTTCTACATATCCAAACATGATTCAAGATCAAGTACCGAAGGGCAAATTTCGGACCACCGTGCGTCAAGGCGTATAAGATAGGAACCTCGGAAAAACGCACTTGCTCCTTATCAGCCCGTCTTGGCAACACATTCAGAATGATAAAATTCAACAAAAGTTTGGGCTCTATCTTCAAATTCCTTCGATACAATGTACCATGATAAGTACCCGGCAAAAATAAATCATCCAACATTTCCATCCAACGTGGATGCTTGTCTGGACTAATCAGCAAATCATCGATGCTCGGGTTTTTATATTCTTTTGCCGGTAGACTATCAAACTTTGCAAGCCTGCGCAGTGTCTCATAGGACATTTCCACTTCTATCCCATTTACTTCACCGACTAACTTCATCTTGGATGGTGAATCATATCTAGGACATCTTAATGTTGCCATCCATTCCCCGACCTCACCCAAATACACCCTCTTCTCTTCTTGATCATAACAGTAGAGCGCCGCTTCCCAACCTAACGCCTTAAATCTATCAAATACCCCGAATGGTTCAAAGTCTTTTCTGCTCACCTCTCTTTCATAAATAAATGTCTCTGCCCGATCTGACAACTTTTTAATTTGATCATGAAATAAAGTAGGTTGCCAGATCCTTGGTTTTTCGTTCAGAGGGCCCGTCTTCCATTCCGGCTTATTAGCCGGGTCTAACCTTGGCGCCTCCGGTGCTTGTTCCATCTCCACATCAGACTCATTATTTTGGGGAACATACTTCCTTCGTTTTTATTGTTGAGCAGGTTGCTTTCCTTTAGCCTTGGCAGCGGATGAACTTGATCCAGCGGCTTCACCAGTGCGTGCCATTTCCCTATACAATGTACAAACAAACACAGAAACAAAAACAAACCAAACAAAACAAATTAGCCAACATGACAAAAACATCCCCATACTTGCTTGTTATCATATAGTAGATGTTATTGAGCATAAACTTCATCATTGGTTTGACAAAAATTGGGCATGACGCCTCTATAATCTCAACATTACCAAAAGCTCACAATTTTTATCTCAATATTACATCTACTACCACATTATTATCAAACAAAACTATTTACATACTACATTAGTAACAAGCAAGTGGGTATAAACTAGGTAAGAACAAAAACTTCTATATCTTACAATGTAGCATAAAAATCAACAAATGGAACACATACCTTCGAATGGATGATGCTAGAACACAAGAAAACAAGAAAACAAGAAAAAACCCCCAATTTATGCGATTTTAGGGTTTTGATTCGGCCCCAAAATCGTGTTTTTCTTCCAATTTACTCCCCAAAATCAGAAACTAGACAAAAATATAGTCAAGTTAGACCCAAGAATCGTAGGATTTGGTTAAAGATTGAAGGTTTTATAAAGATTTGAAGATTGGAACAATTGGGTGTTCTTGGTTATTGTAGGGTGAAGAAGAAGATGAAAGTGAAAAAGTGAAGTTGGACCGATCAGTTTTAGTATACAAGTGCCAAATTTTTTTTTTTTTTTTTTTTTTTATAACTCGCTGCTACACAGACCCCACCGTACCCTTACGGTGGGATCGTAGGGTTACGGTGGACCAAATGTGATTTTTTTCTCACCGTAAGGCAGGCTTAAACCACCGTCGAGATTTTGTTTCCACCGTACCCTTACGGTGGGACCGTATGGGTACGGTAGGACCTGGGCAAATTTTTTTTTTATAATAAAAATTAGTAATTTGAAAAACATGAAAATTACCCTACCCCCTCGAAAATACCGTGTTGTCCTCAACACAATGCTAGAACCGTTTCGTGACCCGAACGTCCCCACACTTGTTTCAAACACGGGTTTCGAACACACACAAAAAAAAATAAAATAAAATAAAATAAAATAAAATAAACGCTAACTATTTACACTACCAAACCTGGCCTCTTACGATTACGTCTCCTCAACCGGGCTTAGAATGTAGCCCGATTTATCCATCTCCAAGTAGTTGATGTCGTTTCCATCCAAGTACGGCTTCAAGCGATGCCCATTAACCGTGTAGATCTTGTTGCTTTGCTCCTCTTCAATGTCCACATCTCCAAACTTGCCAATTCTTCGAATAACATATGGACCCATCCATTTACTCTTTAGCTTACCCGCAAACATCTTCAATCTCGAGTTGTACAACCACACCTTTTGACCCACTTCAAAGGTCTTCCTTCTCAACTTTGCATCATGAACTTTCTTCAACTTGTCTTTATAAGCTGATGCACTTTCATAAGCTTCATCTCTAATCTCCTCAATCTCGCTCAACTGCAATTTTCTCATCTTTCCCGCTTCATCATAATCGGCATTTACCGTGGTGATTGCCCAATGTGCTCGGTGTGCCAACTCCATTGGCAAATGACAACCCTTCCCATACACCAATCGATAAGGGGTTGTACCAATTGGAGTTTTGTATGCCGTACGATATGCCCACAAAGCATCATCCAACTTTCCCGACCAATCTTTTCTATCAACTCGAACCGTCTTCATGAGAATTTCTTTAATTTGACGGTTAGACACTTCAACTTGTCCACTTGTTTGTGGATGGTACGGGGTGGCAATCCGGTGATTCACTCCATATCTTTTCAACAACTTCCCAAAATTGAAATTCTTAAAATGTGACCCACCATCACTAATGATCACTCTAAGAATACCAAAACGGGCGAAAATGTTGGATTGCACAAACTTGCAAACCACCGAATGATCATTAGTCCTTGTAGCAATTGCTTCAATCCACTTCGAAACGTAATCCACCGCTACCAAGATATACAAAAACCCATTAGAATTTGGGAAAGGACCCATGAAGTCAATGCCCCAAACATCGAATATTTCTACAACCAAGATTGGTTGTAGAGGCATTTCATCCCTCTTGGAGATACTTCCCATCCTTTGACAATTTACACAATTTCGGGCAAATTCACAAGCATCTTTGAATATGGTGGGCCAATAGAACCCACATGATAGAACCCGGTAGCCGGTCTTGTGTCCACTAATATGCCCCCCACAAGCGGATGAATGAGCATGTGTAAGAATATCTTTCACCTCCGATTCGGGCACACATCTTCTAATCACTTGATCGGGCCCAATCTTGAAGAGATCTGGTTCATCCCAAATATATTGCTTCACTTGGACCATAAATTGTTGTCTTCGTTTCTTGGTCCAATGATCTGGAATGACCCCCGTGGCTAAATAGTTAACATAATGAGCAAACCACGGTGCATGAATAGTAGAAATTGCCATCAATTGCTCATCGGGAAACCTCTCATTTATTTCTCCAAAATCATCATTCTTATCCACCGGAATCCGAGACAAATGACCCGCCACTACATTTTCACTTCCTTTCTTGTCCCGAATTTCCAAATCAAACTCTTGCAACAATAGAACCCACCGAATCAAGCGTGGCTTGGCATCTTTTTTTTTTTCCATCAAGTAACGAACCGCACTATGGTCCGAATATACTACCACTTTGCTCCCCCAAATATACGAACGAAACTTATCCAAATCATACACCACCGCTAATAATTCTTTTTCGGTTGTGGTGTAATTCAGTTGTGCTTCGGATAAAGTTTTGCTCGCATAGTAAATCACCACCGGCTTCTTATCAACTCTTTGGCCCAAAACCGCTCCAATTGTAGTTTCACTTGCATCACACATAATCTCAAATGGCTTTGACCAATCCGGCGGTTGCAAAATAGGGGCCTTGACTAAGTGTTCCTTCAAAACATTAAAAGCTTGCAAACATTCATTAGTAAAGTCAAATGGAACATCTTTCAAAAGCAAATTACATAAAGGTTTGGTAATAACACTAAAACCTTTAATAAAACGTCTATAAAAACCCGCATGTCCCAAAAATGACCTTACCCCTTTCACATTCTTTGGTGGTGGCAATGATGAAATAACCCGAATATTTGCCTTGTCCACCTCCATACCTCTCTCCGAAATCACGTGACCTAACACAATTCCCTCTTGCACCATGAAATGGCTTTTCTCCCAACTAAGCACTAAATTTTTCTCAACACACCTTTTTAAAACTTTTTGTAACTCGTTGAGACAAGATTCAAAGCTAGTGCCAAATATTGAGAAATCATCCATAAACACTTCAAGCGACTCTCCAACCATGTCCGAGAAAATACTCATCATACATCGTTGGAAAGTAGCCGGTGCATTGCACAAGCCAAATGGCATCCGCCTAAAGGCAAAAGTACCATAGGGACAAGTGAAGGTGGTCTTGTGTTGGTCATCCGGGTGGATTGCAATTTGGTTGTACCCCCGAATACCCATCTAAGAAACAATAGTATTTTTGACCCGATAATTTTTCAATAATTTGGTCAATAAAAGGAAGTGGGAAATGATCCTTAGAAGTGGCGGCATTTAATTTGCGGTAGTCAATACACACTCGCCACCCGGTTACGGGTCGAGTGGCTATTTGTTCACCACTTTCATCTTTGACTACTTGAATGTCGGACTTCTTAGGTACCACTTGAGTAGGACTTACCCAAGAGCTATCCGAAATTGGATAAATAATCCCCGCATCTAACCACTTAATTACCTCCTTTTTAACTACCTCCCTTAGGTTAGGATTCAACCTTCTTTGTGCTTCTCTTGTGGGCTTTGCATCTTCATTGGTGATAATCTTGTGCATCACAATGGATGGACTAATTCCTTTGAGATCGGCAATCGTCCACCCAATAGCCCCTTTGTTCTCTTTCAACACTTTCAACAAAGCTTGCTCTTGAGCCATCTCCAAATTAGAGGCAATAATGACCGGTAATGTGTCATTATCCCCTAGAAAAGCATACTTCAAGTGGCTTGGCAAGTCTTTCAATTCCAACTTTGGTGGCACTTCCAGGGATGGTTTGGTACCCGAATCAATCTCTACCGGTAAGCTCTCAAATTGATGAGTCCATGGTGGCCTTCCTTCCTTCAATGCCATAGCATCTTGCTTCACTTCTTCAACCCTTATCGCACAAGCATGTACCTGTTCAGAAACATCACATACACAAACATCTATGCCATCCTCTTCATACTCATGAGGGTTGCATCCATCAACTAAATCTGCCATGAAACACTCATCAACACCAATAGCATTAGAAATGTTAGTAAAAACATTTAAACGCATTTTCCGGTTTCCAAAAGTAATATCAACCGTACCAAATCTACAATCAATCACCGCGTGAGCGGTATTCAAAAATGGTCGACCCAAGATGACATTTTGTTGTTGTCTCGGGTCCGCGGTTGAATAATCCAAAACCAAGAAATCAACCGGATAATAGAACTCATCAATTTTAACAATTACATTTTTTACCATCCCTCGGGGCAACTTATGAGACAAATCGGCTAAAACAACCGTTGTCTCGACCCGTGCCAATGGACCAAAATCATATTGGTCATATAAGACCCCCGGTAAAATGCTCACCCCGGCTCCAAGATCTAGCAATGCATTTGCCATATTAAAATTACCAACTTGAATGTCTATCAAAGGCGTGCCCGGATCTTGGAGCTTAGGTGGAAGCTCTGCATTCAAAACTGCACTCACTTGCCCGGTAACATTTACCCGCTTAGGCACCTTTTTCTTTTCTTGCCTCTTTTGGGTGCACAATTCTTTTAAAAATTTAGCATAGGCGGGTATTTGTTTTATTGCATCAAGTAATGGAAGGTTAATTTTCACTTGTTTAAACATGTCCCACATTTCTTCTTTTTGGGGACCCCTTGATGCAATAAAGTTTTTCTTACCCGGGTCAAGTAGAGCCGAAGGAAAAGGAATTTGATTCGGCTCACTTTCATTTTTCTCATTTTTATTTATCACATTTTTACTACTCTCACCCACTTCCAGTTTTTTCACACTTAAATCATTTTTTAAAACCGGTGAATTTTCTTCCTCATCACTCTCATTACCCGTTATGTCTTCAACCACCCCCTCAACAACATCCGAAGACACATTAGCCTTAAATTCTTTTCCACTTCTCAACACACTCGCTTGATTAACATTAACATTATTACCTCTTGATGAGCCATGGGACGGATTTACCTTGGTGTCACTAGGAAGTTGACCCTTGCTTTTCTTCAATTCCGCCACATCGGTTGCTAGTTGGCCCATTTGCGTTGTTAATGCTTGAATGCTCTTATCTCGAACCTCATCTTTTTGAATTCGAGCTTCATCAAGTTGGTTCCTCTTTTGCATATCTTGTTGCATAGCTCTAAGCATGTCCATGACTTCATTCCCACTTGATGAACTTTGACCCGAATTGCCTTGACCCGTTGGTTGAAACTTTCCAAAATACCCTTGGTTACCTCCACCTCTATAATTGCCTTGATTGTATTGTTGACGAGGTGCAAAGTTACCATGAGATTCTTGAAAGTTCGGGTTCGATTGGTTAGAAGCATTCCCATATCGAAAGTTGGGATGATTTCGTAACCCGGGGTGGTAAGTGTTGGAGTTCATGTGATAATTTATCCCACCCCCTTGAATAGCATTCACTTCTTCACTTGGTGCTTTTTGAACACCCACTCCACAAACTTCCGCCGTGTGGCCTATCTCTTGACAAGTGCTGCAAACATTGTACAATTGATTAGTATTCTGCACATTACCACCTTCTACCGCATGCACCTGTGGTCTTTGAATCACATGTCTTGCACTTCTTGAAGATTGGGCCTTCCTTTTCGAAGTCACTGCCATTTGCTCTAAATATGCCCAATCATCTTGTTCAAAATTTGTACCAAAAGTACCATTTGTGATGGACATAAGATCCCGTGCATCCTCCAATGTCAAACCTTCATGAAAAGCATTTAACAATTCCCATAGTTGGATACCATGGTGAGGGCAATTTCGTAGCATCATGTTGAACCTCTCAAATGCTTCATGAAACATCTCTCCCAACTGTTGTTGAAAGCTTCTCAACCCCCTCCTTGCATCATTGGTCTTTTGCGAACTATAGAATTCATCCAAAAAGATTTGTTGCATATCGGCCCATGTGAAAATTGATGCGGATGGTAGAGTGTGGAACCATCTTTTTGCCTTATCTTCCAATGAAAATTGGAAGAGAACCAACTTGACATCATCGGGAGTAAATCCTTGACCCCCAATAGTGTTGCAAATAGAATCATAAGTTTCCAAATGAAAGTAAGGCTCTTCCGTTGCTAGCCCATTGAATTTTGGTAAACTTTGGAGAGTGGTGGTTCTAACTTCAAAAGTCCGTCCATTTTCATTTTGAGGAATCACTATTGGTGACGGATTATTAGTGATAATTGGCCGAAAATGAGCTTCAATTCCCCGTACAACATCACGGTGAAGTCTTCTAGGTGCTTCCAATGGCGCTCTCGGTTGACCCATTTGACCTTGCATTGGCCCTTGCGGTGCAAAATGTTGTTGGTGTTGATGTTGATGCATAGGTGGTTGTTGGTGAATTGGCCTTTGTTGTTGAGCTTGCATATTTGGAGGCCGCATTTGATTAAGTGGCGTGGGACGTTGCAAGTGCAGTCCTTGCGGTCTAACATGTTGCACACCAACCGGTAGTCTTCCCGGGTCTTGAAATGGTAAAAGTGGTTGACTTACATGACCCGTTTGAGCTTGAGATCCTACAAATGCACCATCACCTCCATAATAATACCCTTCCTCATTATACCCACTAAAATCTTCTTCATCATTCGCATCATCATACACATCTCTTTGAAATCTAGAATTTTGACCACCTTGAAAAGATGAGTAATGGAAGCCCGATTGGTCCGGTGGTTGGTAAGTGGATGTGGTGTGAACAATTGTAGAACCTTGACCTTGTGGTCGTGGTTGTGGAATTGTAGAAGATGATTGGCCCGTAATTGGGAAAAAATGGGAGAATGGCGGTATGGTGTTTGATGGACTAAAGGTAAGGTTTGGATCAACTTGAGTGGAACTCGGTTGGGTGGTATGGGCTGGTGTAGCAGGATTGTTGGAAAAGTTAGGCATTGTGGTGTTGGGTGAAAGTTGTGAAGAAGTAGGCATGAATGATGAGGTCGTTTGACCCGTTGTTGGTATGTGAGAGTCTTGCATTATGTTTCTTGGTGTGAACGGTGAAGTAGGTGAATCAATGACTTTGTTTCTTCTGATCAAAACTCGGTTCTTTCTCAATGTTCTTTCAATCTCCGGATCAAACAAAAGTGGTGATGACTCGTGAGAGCCTCTAGTATGCATACACTTGAAGTACCTGCACACTAAACACAACCCGTGTAAACCCGAAAATAACAAACAAAACTATTAACTTAACACACGTTGCGCACTAATCCCCGGCAACGGCGCCAAAATTTGACGTGCTTGTCGTGGTACACGTAAAATTTCCCAATTACAACTAATAAATAGTGGCAAGAAGGTATCGAACACAGGGAGTTTATGGAATGTGTGTAAACTAATAACTTTGCGATTTAACTAATATTTAACTACTAACAAAATTAAAGATCAAAGATTGTTGGTTGATTTGGATTTAGACTTAATAAAAAGAAAACTAAATTACTGATCTGAAATGGGTTTTGTTCATCAAGTTAACAAGCAATGACCATCCCTGGATCCATTTTCCTTAAACCTTTATGCAAAAGTTCCACTAGAAAGAATTACATAGACATAACTCGTGTTTAAACAATTATTGTGATAAAAGGGAACAAAGTACTCGGATTATAGCAATGCGAGGTTGTTTCCCGATGACCGATTAATCAATTATCCAACCCAAATCCTTCCCGCAATATCCCGATTGTTAGCAACATCAAGAACGTACGATTAAGACTAGAAATTGAGAAATTGATTAACTACTACAAGCAATTGTTCAAACACCACAATAATCAAGCAAACATGTACTAAATTATCGTTCTAGAAATGAAAGGAACAAACATAAAAGAGTTTAAGAAAAACTTCACCAAAGATGATCATCAAGAGTTCTAGCCAAGCATAGTATGGTGAATCATCATCACAATCAAAGAAATGTTCATACGAATCAAAGACAATATCCCAATGATTATAATTGTTCTCCAACCTTGTTCTAGCCAAAAATTCGCCCCTAGGATGCTTAGAAACATTCACAATGGAAGAGCTGATGAAAAGACACCATCAAGTAGTCTTTAAATAAGGGAGTTACATTTTTTTGTGCAGAGGCCACCGTAACCCTACGGTCCCACCGTAAGGGTACGGTGGGGTTAAAATGTTGACGGCGAGTAGGGGCTGCCCTACGGTGGAAAACTTATGTCCTGAAGCCACCGTAACCCTACGGTAGCTACCGTAAGGGTACGGTGGAACCTTTCAAAATCTTCATTTTTCTTTCTTGCATTCCACCTCGTTCCGATGCGTTCCGGTCCATTCCCAAAGCCCGTATTTCGTCATTTTTAGCTCCTTATTACACCTACAACCAAAGCAACCGTAGTCATCCAATTCCAAGCAATATCACGAATAAATGTGGATAAAATAAGCATTTTAACACTATAAAAGGGTGTTCATTGAACCACCCGTCACCTCTCGACATTAGGACCAGTAGCTTGTTTTTATTTTTATTTTTATTCTCGTACTAATAAACTATTGAAGTTCATGCCAAGTGGTTTCTCTCAAGATAGCAGACAAGGCAACTGCGGGGATTGACCGCACGCAGACCTTTGGAAGATGAAAATGGGAGATTCTTGTTCTTTTTGACTTGCCCACTTTTCTTTGCACATACATATATTACTATTATTATTTTAAAGTTGTGTAAAAGAATTAAGTATGAGGCACTTAAAATTTTTATAAAAATTATGGGAAAGCTTCCTCCCTAATTTCAGAATAACCCTACTCTGAGTGGGATTCAAACCTGTGATCTCCCAAGGCAGGAACCCCACAAAGTGGGTAAACCTTCTCACCTCCATTGCAACCACTAGGCTACAACATCATTGGCCTCGCAAGTCTACTTGGTTATGGGTTTAGTCGTTACTCGATCATACATTTTTTGAAAAAGGAAATATTTGGATTTGCCTTAAAACCTATGAACTCACCAATTTTATGTTGATATTTTAAACATGTTTTTCAGATACTTGATGCATGAGGTTTTGAAAACAAGATTTTAGCACACACTTCATATTTGGACATTTTTTTTGAAACCTAACTCTTAAGGCTAGGCCCTCATTGTTGAAATATGTATTTCATTTTAAAACTTAAATCTTAGTCGAACAATGTTTTTACTTTTTATTATTTATGGGAAAACTAAACTTGTTTGACTAGAGGATTTGAAGTAAAATGTTCAGAGAAAGTGTAGGGTACAAAGTCTCTTATCCTACAAAGTGTAGGAAGCCACAAAATGATGCCACGTGGAACTTGTCTGTTATAACTCTATAACTGATTAGAGGGGTAGTATAGTCAATTGGACATATCAATTAATCACGTTTATTATCAAATCCCTGTTTTATCGTTCATCAATTTTTTTCAAATTTCATAACTGATTCCATAATATACGATTATCATTTCTTCCATATTCAAAAATCTACAATCATCGTCGATCACTGGTTCAAATTTTTTACGAAAAATCATAATCAATTTTGCCGAGTTCTTCACCATGTTCGGTATGTAATCTGTTTTTATTGTTTTCAATTAATCGTGATCTTACTCTTAATTTGTTTTTTCAGATCTAAACAATGAACCTGAATTCTTATTCGATGAAGAACATGAAGTTTCTACTGTTTTTGAAGTTTTTTTAGATCAGTGATGAAAACAGAGGTTGAGCATTCCATTAAATTTTTTTGATGTTTTGTGGATTTGAAGATAATCATTTGCGTTTTAGTATGTTTTATACATGCGTTTTGATGTATCTGGTGATATTATGTTGTAGGATAACATTCAAATGCGTTTTAATATGTTTTAACATGCGTTTTGTTGTATCTGGTGATTTTAACATGCGTTTTGATGTATCTTCTGATATTATGTTATTGATAAGATTCAAAAAATAAATACATGCGTTTTAAGATTAACAAATGCGTTTTATCTGATTAATGAAACTACTGATTACTGTTGATTTGATAAATTCTGATGAAGTGTTTGTAACTACTGAAGAAGAAGTTAATAACCACTGCTGAATCAAACCACTGATGGCCTAACTTCTGATGAGCAAACTACTGATGAACATTGATACACATGCGTTTTATGGGTTTACAAATGCGTTTTAACTACTGCTGAATCAAACCACTGATGGCCTAACTTCTGATGAGCAAACTACTGCTGAATCAAACCACTGATGGCTAACTTCTGATGAGCAAACTACTGATGACCATTGTTACACATGCGTTTTATGGGTTTACAAATGCGTTTTAACTACTGCTGAATCAAAACCACTGATGGCCTAACTTCTGATGAACATTGATACACATGCGTTTTATGGGTTTACAAATGCGTTTTACTTTTTTTTAACATTGATACACATGCGTTTTACTTTTTTCGTGATGAGCAAACCACTGATTATCTAATGCATTACTAAATTCATAAAACGCCTCTACTAAAACTTCAAAACGCATCTGCAACTATAGATCACCAAAACATCATACTAATCAGTAAGACGCCTTTACTTTTTTCACGTCCTTCACCTGTTTTAGGTTTTTAAAGTAAAATCATGAAGTAAAATTAAAGTAAAATACGATCAAAATACGATCAAAATTAAAGTAAAATCATAAACAATTCCTTTCCTGATTTGCGTTTTGGAGGCATATTTGTTGATATGATTTAGTGTTTCTCCGATGCTCTGTTTTTTGATTTTTGATTTTTGGACTTCGGTGTCAGTTTTGATTTTTGGAGAATCAATCGCACGCATAAAATGAAGTAACCGTTAATTAATGAGGTTGATTTGGGCGCTGGATTAAAAAATTCAAATTATTTTAGTTTGTAATTTGTCTGTTTTACCCTCAAATTGATAACTGCCATTAATGACAAACGTGTGTAATTAATGTACGAGGTTTTCCTTATAAAACGCAGAAGGTGGGAGATTGAGGGCCAGGATGGCTTCTCACACTTTGTAGGTTAAGAAGGCTTTGTACGTTAGCCGGCCTCAAATGTTCATTATGTGTTTATTGTGCAATTGCTAAAATTATTTATATGGTAATAACTTCCGTTACCGCATGACAAGTCTTCCGCTGTTCATCTCGGGGTGTGAAAAAAAATACTAAAAAGCTAAGCTCCGAGGCAAACAAAAAAGTAGAAAAATAATATTTAAAGGCATAAAAAAAACAAAATTATTTAAAACTACCCCTATTTTGGTTAGTTTATGGAGGTGTTTTCGTTGACATTGTCCCAACAGTTAACGAATGTATAATCCATACAAAAACTCAAAATTAAAAATATAATTGATACGCACATATGTATAATTTAGCTTTTAAATTTTTTTTTGGAAGTAATTATAGCATATAGTAAAGGAAAACTACTCTTTTTTTATTTTAACGGTCAACGAAATCTAATCCGAGCACTCATGGAACACCCTTTCATCAATCAGCTGGTATTTCGAGAGTACCCGAGACGTCCACCACTTATTCTGAGGAAAACCCAGTAACCCACCGGCCTGTAAGCATAACAATAAATTACTGGTAAAACACATTTAACTCAAGAATCAAGCCCGGATACTCAGGTCTTCTATCATTGTTCACCAATCATTTACTAGTGCACATATGCACTACAATGATATTGGCTAAAGGGAAAACTACTAAATATACATGTTTAAGTGTTTAACCAAGGCTTTTTTTCCAAAATAAAAACCACTTTTTAGACATTAAAAAACCATTTCAACCAATCAGATTCCACAATCTAAGCACGCAGGAGGTACTAACCGTTTGGAATCTTTTTTTTTTTTTAACGGCTAACAAAACTATTGCCCCCCGGGGTCACCCGCTATCATGCAAAGACACCCCATACGCCTAATCAGATCATAGCGCAGATAGCCTAAGCCAGTGTGGTTCCCGACCCGGGGAAAACCCAACCCCTACCCGTCCGAAGACACGACAGTAGATAATTAATATAAACTCAGATGGGATTAGAAATCGAACCTGAGACATTTCAGCCCCAAGCTTTATCCTTTAGTTACCATGCCATTCCACCACAAAGGTGGGACCGTTTGAAACCTTTTGATAGACGCTTTTGGAACCTCCTAAAAAGAGACGTAATGAATAATCCGCATGGCCTGGTTTTATTTTGATTTACTAAATTTTAAGAATTTAATAATCCACAAGCCATTTTTTTATTTGACTGATTAACATGATAAATTAAAAAAATGTTAATATATTTATGTAGTAAATGACCAAATTCGTTCACGAGATTTGCTCAATATTGCTAGATCCATTTAAAATAAGAATTTTTGACATCTGAATCACTAAGGTTAGGTATCTAGTGCTAAATCCGTCCAATTTGCAAACTCTGTTAAATACCAACGTTAAATCATGGGTACTTTGGTCATTTCTTATTTCTTAAAAGCCAAATTCGTTCATGAGGTTTGTTCCAAATTGCTAGATCAGTACAAAATGAGAATTTGTTGCTAAACCAATCATTAATTTTTTTTTTTTTTTTGCTAAAACAATTCAAAATGGATTTATAATGAATCATATATGACCGGGTTCGAACCCGGGTGGTTGGCAGCAACAATAGAACCAACTAAGCCATGTCTCGCTTTATGTTTTACTCTAATCCTAATATATATATATATATATATATATATATTAAGTTCTTACGAAAAATTTATTATATATAACAAAGATGTGTCTGCCTAGGGTCGAACCCAGGACCCTGGGCGATCAGAACCTTAGCACACAAACATCCCACTATCTGCTCTACTACTGCTTCGTGGTTATTTGTTAACTTTGATTCGTATATAACATAACTAAAAATGCGAGTCTGTTCCCATTTAATCTAACTGACGAATCCTAAGCCTTTTTTATCGTCATAGTCGAAATAAAGTCAATTTTATTTTGTTTTGTTTTATTA
The DNA here is from genome assembly GCA_030844895.1 of Ambrosia x helenae. NCBI lineage: Eukaryota > Viridiplantae > Streptophyta > Magnoliopsida > Asterales > Asteraceae > Ambrosia > Ambrosia x helenae. The sequence continues at coordinate 112,792,099 of CM061225.1, read as the reverse complement.
ATCTTTTCTTGATTTGTTTCGTTATTGTAAATGTATTTCTCAATAAATTTTTTGTTGATTCCATAAAAAGTTGTAGAGGGATTCTATGCATATTAATGATACATAGAAAAGCATCTATGTATATTTTTTCAATAAAAAATTTAACTATTAATTCAATATTATTTATTTTTAATATTTTCCAAATTTTAGGGGGTGATTCTCCATTCTTTTTTTTTTCATTATTTCTAATTGATCGATTAAATGCTCACGAAAACCGACCAGATCATGGGGCTTTTGTTAGTTGGTCAAAGCCTACATAAAACTACAAAAAAAAAAAAATGAACTAACCGTGAATATTCGAGGCGTATTGGTCGTTTGAGAGGGACGATGATCCGACATGAATAGTCGACGATTCGAAGCCCGATTTTGTTGCTTGGTTAAGAGGTTTTGGGTAATGAATTCACTCCATTTTACCTATTTTTATTTCCAAAAAATATATTTTAATCATATTTAATGTATTTATCTTTTTTAATCATATATAATTCATTATAAATCCGTTTTGTTAGCAACAAAAGAAAAACATTAATGACTGGTTTAGCAATAAATTCTCATTTTGGACTGATCTTGCAATTTAGAACAAACCTCATTGACGAATTTGGCAATTAAGAAATAAGAAACGACCAAAATGCCCATGATTTAACGTTGGTATTTAACAGATTTTGCAAATTGGACGGATTTAGCACTAGATTTCTAACCTTAGTGAGCCAGGTGTCATACATTCTTATTTTGGATGGATCTAGCAATATTGACCAAAACCCAGGGACGATTTTAGCCATTTACTCTATATTTCTGTTTATCCTAATAACCCACATGGATTATTTTAGTTGAGTGAATAGCTAAAATCATCTATGAGGTTTACACATTTTTCCTAGATTAGTCCAAATTTTTTTTCATCAACTGAACCACCGAGGATACATTCATTTTTCTAACTTTGTTAAACAACAAACATAAACTGAGGGGTAATATTGTCATTTTACATATATATTTAGTTTTTTCTTATTTATATTTAGTGTGAATATATATAAAAAAAAGATAACTTTTTTTCTTTTTAATAAAACCATCCCATCCCAACCCTACCCACCACCCCCTCCCTCCATCCATCTCTTTATCTTTTTCTTACAATCATCTCCACCCAAACCCACCCCACTACCTTGGCACTACAAGCATTGCCACCCCACCCGCCACTAACCCACTTCGGTCATCATCACCAGCCCCACGTTAACACCCCTCTACCAACCCCTAAATCGAATTATTTTTTATCTTGTTGTTAGGGTTTGTAGTGGAGGATGGAGAAGGTGAGGTGGAGGACTGCAGTGGGTTTTCACTCAGTTAATGCGGTCTAGAGGTTGAGACGGATGATCCGATATGATGGTGGGGATGGTGTTTGGTGGATCTGTGTTTGCTCTGGTGGTATTTTATGGTGGAAGATGGTTGGCGATAATGGTCACGGTAATTTTATTGCCACTACAATAATCTCCAACCCCACTGGCCACCAACGCCTGCCGGCTGTCATCACAACTGGCCACAACTGCCGTCACCAGCTCATCATCACAACTTAACATCAGACTCACTGCTTCGTTTATACCACTATTGGTTGTTGTGGGTGGTAGTTAACAGTGGTTGTGGCGGTGGTGACATGTGGCGAAGGTGGATGTAGGGGTGAGCAATAAACGGTTCCGAACCGCAAAAACCGTGAAACCGACCCGGAACCGCTAGAACCGAACCGAATTAATGTTATAGGTTCCGGTTCCGGTTCTCATATTTTGGCATAATCGGTTCCCGGTTCGGTTTCGGTTAGAACCGACGGGTCCGGTTAAGAACCGTTTTGAATTAAATTAAATATTTAAATATTCTATTATTAGTTTGAAATAGAATGTGATGTTTTCTTCTTTATAGTTCTTAACACTTTTAAATTGTTTTACTTGGTAGGAATGTAGAGTATTGCCTTATGTGATGGTCAGCAGTCAGCACAGCTTGTTTTGACCCGTTTAATCTGTATAAAAAGAATGATCTGATCCGAACAAAACATATTTTGATACGTAAACTGCTATACTTTTAGTAACCATGGTTAACACAAACTGTTGATAATTTTTTTAAGAAAAATCATTGTTTTTGTTTATTTTTTTATTTAATTGTTAATGTTAATTTTAGGATTTTATTGACAACCGGTTCCGGTCTAGAACCGTTTCACCCGGTTCTGGAACTGAACCGTTTAGTAATTATCGGTTCCGGTTCTCATATTTTGGAATAAACGGTTCGCGGGTCGGTCCGGTTCGATTCGGTTCGATCCGGTTTTGAACCGTTGCACAGCCCTAGGTGGATGTGTTGGGTGCTACAGTGGGGCGTTGGGTTAGAGAGAGAGATGGAGACAGGCTGGTGGGGTGGGGGGTTGACTAGTGAGGTGGGGACAAGGAAGTTTATAATTAGTTTTATTATTTATTTTATTTTAGTGTAAAAGAGAATAAAAAATATTGAAAAACAAATAATATATAGGCAAGTGTTCAAACTACCCCTAAGTTAATGTTAGTTTTAAACAAAATTATTGAATTGGATGGAAAAAGCAACAAAATGAAAACCTCGGTGGTTTAGTTGAGAAAAAAAACTTTTTTGAACAGATCTAGCAAAAGTATGAAAATCTCAGTGACGATTTTAGCTATTTACTCATTTTAATTTGAGTTACTATTTTTGAAGAAAACATTCCTAATAGAAAATGAAGAGGAAAAAAGTTATCCTTCGATTAGTTTGGATTAGGGGGATCAATTGAAGACAAGGTGGGAATGATCAAGCTTGTGTAGATTTGATAAAACCTGCAAGGCGGAACATTGGTAGTCTCGTCATAAGGGAGGGGGAAGGTCTCTCTATGACCACCCTCCGGCATGATAATAAGTATGGTTTCTGAGAGATAAAGCAGATAGAGAAAGTATTTGGTTTGGAGGTTTACGAGTTCCCTTCCATAGGGGTTGAGTTGAAGTATTTATACTTTCTTGGTGGGCTTTGGATGTCATGACCCATGGGCCTTTACTCCAAAGCTAAACCTGCCAGAGAATTTAGCTCGTTATCATTAGTATTGGTTCGGCCTTCGACCATGAAAACGCAATTGCCTCCGACAACGGTAGTAAATGAAAACGATTCACTCGTGTTTACCTGATGTTGGTTTTCATGCGATTGAAACACTGACCCATGTACAGTAGAAAGCATTACAAGTGTAAACGAGCTGAGTAAGCCCGAGCTCGGGTCGTCATGCTTTTATGAGGCTCGAGCTCGGCTAGGTTCGAGCCTACTATTTTGAGCTCGAGCTTGGCTTGAAAGTAAAACCGAAAAGCTCGAGCCTGGCTCAGCTAGGCTCAAGGTAAATTGAAAACAATTTTCAACAAGCTAAAGCTCGGCTCGAGCTCACTTCGATCATTTAAACGAACAAAATCTCAGCTCGAGCTCGACTCACCAATGTTATTAAGTTAAATTTGAATGTTTTCAAAGGACAAAATCGCATACATACAAAAATAATATGACATTTGTTTGGATTCATTGAGGCTCAAAAGCCTAAACGGGCTTTGTATGTAAAGCTCGAGCTCGGGTTCGATAACTAAACGAGTCATATTTCAGGCTCGAACTTGGGTTCTGGCTCGTTAAGGTTTGACTTGTTTGAGCTTTTTACCAATCCGATCCTGAGTAACTCTCAAGCCGCTACGCCTTGTGTAAGACCCTAACCCGTAATCACGCGATCAACGCCCAAATCATACGGGTTTGGACCTTACTTAAACCACTCCCGATTAAAACTTTGGTAAATTATGAAAATCCAACTTAATGAATCCCATACACGTTTAGTTCCAATAAATTTTACATCATTGCTACAAAAAAAGAATGTATTAAAGTTTGTGTTTTTAATGGGAGTTCGTTAGATTCTAGTGCGGAAGCTTGTATGAGTGACCGGGCGTGTTCGGCTCTTATCGCGACTTGATCCTTGTTCCGGGACTTCCATCACATGTTTACCTAGCACCATTACACAAAGAATGGTTAGTGAGTGGTCAAATGAAACATTTAACTAGTACGATAGTCGTTACACGTCGAAACGGAACGAACCAGGCCAAACGGCCCTTTATCAGGAGAACAAACTGCTGCAACTTATGCGCAGCAGCTGTTCGGATCGCTTTTACCCCTTTTAAAACCCGAAATCTGACTTCGACTTTCAAATGAGAATTATTCTACGCTCCGAGAGCTTTCCAGGCATATAAAGAACGCCTCCTAACGATTTTTCTACGATTTTATATGCAATTTTAAAGATCGTGCTGACATGCAGGTCTATTCGCGCGGCCGGTCGGTTTATTCGCGCGGCCGCTCGAAGCTTCTGATGTAATTTTGGTGGCTTTTAAGCGTGGGAATCATGTCGCAACCGCATTTGATGATTCCCGAAGCCTAAGTAATGACTTGCCGACTAAATAAACCTTTGTTTGACTGAAATTATGGTCCGGTTTATGTCGCCATGATCCGGTTCTTAGTTTTGAATGTTTATGGCGACTTTTACCCAATTTGACCCATTAAGGCCTTAATTCAAACAAGGCACTTTTGACCACTTAAATTGCATACCGTTTGAGTTGTCAAGTCATTAGACACTTGATCAACAAAAGCGTTTGTCCGATTTGTTTCATTACGACTTAGATTCTTAGAATCAACCTTTATTAATCCTTTAAATCCCCAAAATGCCCCTCATGACCAAATCTTTCAATTTAGCCATTCGTGGCGAAACTTCTTGTTTCAAATCCAATGTTTTTGACTCAATGACTTGTTTAAAAACTTCTAAGTCCATACGGACTTAGATTTTCAACATTTCTCAAGATTGTTCTAATGTGGTCGATTCTAAGCGCCTTAGCGGGCATTAGACATAGTTATGGAAATAACTTACTTGATTTGCACCCACACTTCATGTGGGTACTTTATCACCTATGTTGCTTCGCCGAAGGCGTTTATTTGACTACGGACTTACCGGGTGGCCTTGACCCATATCCATACCTTGTGTTTATCCTCCATGATTCTTAACATCAAGAATACACGCGCAATTGCATCTACCTGTATGCTTTCTAAATAGACAACGTTAATTTCTCGGAACTCAAATGGCAATAACTTGCCATTTGACCCGTTTAACTTTATGAATCTTAATGCTTGGAATACAAGTATCAAGTGTTGGATTCACATGGTGAGGACATCACCATTTGACCCGTTTAGACTCCTAGTTCATAATGCTATGTTATCCACGTCTTTATCTATGGTTCAAGTGACACAAACTTGACCCATTCAACATCATGCTTAACGACTCCATTCAATTGATTTAATTAGGATTTAAAACATCATTTCTCACATATCTTTATTAGTTGACCCGTTTGATGGATTTCTCCATTTGGTCATAACTCATTATCTCGATTAAGGTCATAAACCACATTTTGTATTGAGCGCCCATAAGGCAACCCACTTAATAGATTCTACCCCTTGGGGTTTATCTTTATCTCACACTCAAGATCTAAAACTAATGTTTATAACAATTTAAGCTATGTTATAGTATATTGGTGTAAGTAAAACTTACCTCATATCCGTTCTTGCTTCCATACGCATTCGCCTTGCATCCATTTGACCCGTTTGCTCCTTCTTTGTTATTCCTAACTTGGGGATGAGTCAAACTTGTCTATTAGAATACATAATATGGAATTTTGTTCACTATCCATAACATCATGTATTCATTATCATTACTAGTTAAATCCATAGGTATTTTCTTACATGTCTAGTTGAGATTAACTCGCCTAGGCATTTCATCAAACATTTGGTGTGCATCCACCAATATACTTAGTTTCAAAAGTTCAAGATATATCCAAAGCATCACCATTTGCCTAATCATCATCATAACACATTATTTAGACCATTTTGCCTAAATTTCTCATACAACAACTTCTAAGAGTCACAAAAGGTTACTAGATATGAGTGGATTCAACCTAGAGGTTAAACCCCAAATTCTACACATGAACATAATCATATGATCAAAACCAAATACACATATTAAGTGTGATTTGTATCTAAATTAGGTATGTTTGAGGTTCCCCAAGACTAGAGCAACATCTTTTAACCATAAATTTCACATTTTATCAAAACCCTAGTTTTTGACCAAATCAAAAATGGGTATTAACATCAAATTACATCAAATAGAAGGTACCTTGATGTTCATTAGGCCTTAGATGACTTGTTTCTTGCTAGAGCATCGAAAAGCCCCTTGATTTGGCTTGGATTCAAGCATGTTCTTGAGTGTTTAGGGTTGGAGGTTGAAGGAGATGTGTTCTCCTGATGTATATACGCACACATACACATCATGTGTGTGTTTATTGTTTTATTTTTGCATTAATAAAACCCACTTATCATATTGACAACTTTGGTCCCTCAAGTTTAGTGTCGGTTCATTTTGCTATTAAAACTTAATTTACCAAGCTAGCTTCTAATATTATATCCGTTACATAGATAATAACATTCATTACCTTGTTTTCATTATAGAACATAACCCAAGTTCTTGTTGATCGAGTCTCGTTTTATTATTTCGCTAATCACGCCTAATGGCGTAGTTAGGCGAACGGATGGTTTTGGGGTGTTACACCTTGTTTACACCCCTAGAAAAACATTAAACAGTGAAGATAATTTCGTAATTTCTTCGATGGCATTGTAGTCACTACAATGAATTTGAGATGTGTTTTAGTATGTAAAATAATGAGTAAAGATCCTGTACAAAGTAATTTTTTTGTGAGAACTGTGAGAATCAAAGGAGGGTATTTTTTTTTTATTTTTTTTTCGAAATTTTTTTCCCATATTGTTAAACGTGTATTATAGTATTGAAATCTAAAAAAACAAAAAATAAATAAATTTTGGTGTAGAATAATTACGTCATTACTTTTGTAGAGTAATTACATAATTACTCTAATGTAAACTAATGTATTTACTTTAATGACGTAATTACACTAAAAAATTATTTTTTTGTATTATTAATCTAGAAAGTATGTTTAAGCACATGGGAAAAAAAAATTATAAAAAAAAATAAATTTTTTTCTCCCCTTTGATTCTTACAGTTCTCAAAAAAAAAAAAAAAAAAAAAAAAAAACATTTTGTATTTGATATTTACTCACAAAATAATAACCATAAATTTTCTTACCAGCTTTTATTTTAAAAACGTCATTTTCAATCTACTTACATTAAAAATTTATCAGTGATATAAAATATTCCTAATGCTAAGCATATATGGTTTGCCACATCAGACTTAAAAATTAAGCACAACTAGAAGTTTCGATTGTCTTGTATACCAAACCACAAGGTGAGTTAAGTACACTAACCTTTTCCTTTTTTGAAATCACATCTAAATGTGTCAAAAACTATAATGTACCTTATTTTTCATTTGTCTTTTAACTTATAACTAAAAATAAAGTTAAACTTATAACTTCAAATGTCTTCAATGTATCTAAAAAGATTTAGACTATAATTTGTAATGACTAGCAATATTAAATGATATTTAAATAGTGTCCAATACATTGTTAACTAGTCGGTGTCAATATATACAATTAGGCTATATGGTATGAAATGAGTTAAATTTTATTAATCTTTTTTAAATTTAGTTTAGTTTTTTTTTAAGCCCCACTTACGGCTGTGCGCATATAATGTATATATGTGTGACCTCCGGAGGGCAAAAGTAAAGTTGCACTAATTTTAACGTTATTTTACTAATTTCGTGAAAATAACGTTAAAAATGACGGACGGTTAATCATGCATCATGTGGTGGCGTTGATAGCCAAAAGACAAGGGGGTACATGCACCAATCGGGTTTCTCCCGATTGCTAAGCATTATGTGCCTTATGTCCAAGGCTTGATACAAAACCACTTTCGAGACGGGGGTCTCCCTGGAAGGAGCCTCTCAGACCCTACCTTAGCTTTTGCTATTGGTGGGATTAACTGAGTATGATGATGATGATGATAAAGTTTAGTTTTTTTTTTTTTTTTTTTTAATTTAGTTTACTTTATTTTATTTTTCTTAATAAAATAAGAAAAACATTTATAAGACCATCACCACCTCCTGTGAATTCGACCGCCTGCAATAGCAATCAACCTCCACTCTGCTAGCACCAATCCCCTACCGAACCACCACCCTTCACCCTCCGAACCACCATCAACGTTAAAAATGACGGACGGTTAATCATGCATCATGTGGTGGCGTTGATAGCCAAAAGACAAGGGGGTACATGCACCAATCGGGTTTCTCCCGATTGCTAAGCATTATGCGCCTTATGTCCAAGGCTTGATACAAAACCACTTTCGAGACGGGGGTCTCCCTGGAAGGAGCCTCTCAGACCCTACCTTAGCTTTTGCTATTGGTGGGATTAACTGAGTATGATGATGATGATAAAGTTTAGTTTTAGTTTTTTTTTTTTTTTTTTTTTTTTTAATTTAGTTTACTTTATTTTATTTTTCTTAATAAAATAAGAAAAACATTTATAAGACCATCACCACCTCCTGTGAATTCGACCGCCTGCAATAGCAATCAACCTCCACTCTGCTAGCACCAATCCCCTACCGAACCACCACCCTTCACCCTCCGAACCACAATCCTTCGCCACCACCATCAACCAGCCTTGCCATTGCCATCATCGGATTAGTCTCGGACACCGGCAACAACAATCAACAACAACAATGGTGTGGGCCCCCTTCTCATCCCATTGATGCTAATGATTCTACTGGTGACAGCAATTCGGTGGGGGATGGGGCTAGTGACCTTTTTTTACTTACCTAGTATTGGAGCTAACCCATACCAGTTAACCTTGAATTCAAGTCAACATGGTTACAATAGTTTAACACTTTACAGTTTACAATGACTTATCAAATATGTATTAGAAAATCTTAAACCTTTTGAACATCCTGATATAAATTTTATTGAAAACCGAGTTCGTTAATAAAAAATATTTTTAGGCTATATTGGGTTGTGAATGTGTGTTAAATTTTGAATAGGGTTGGGTTCTGTATGTGAAAGAGAGATAAATTAATTTTTTATTTAAAAACAGTTGGTGTGCAACTTTCCTAACCCGATGTCAAACAACATTGGTTGATAAAATCTGCTAGCCCTAATCCAATTTGGTCACACAATTTACTAATTTAGTTGTAAAAAAAGGGTAGGGGGTTACAGACTTGCAGAAGTTGGTTTCAGCCCAACCAAACAAGAAGTTAAGACACTTTATTAGTTCATTGCCAATCACTTATATATTCTATGATATGAAACAAATTGTTACATCCTTATTTATCCATTGCCAACATTTCTGTAATATATATTTACCAAACTTGAAATCAAGTTGCTTTACGTCAATATCTTTCAAATTAAAACGTATCCCAAGTATGATTTCATCTCATTGTCCAGTTTTAGATTGATTGGGTTATATTGGTTTGGTTTTAGGTTCCATTATCTGAATCATTTGGGTCTGGTTGTTTCAAGTTGATGCACACCTGGGCCTTGAACATACCACATAAGGAGATGAATCCCACGTTAAGCTAGGTCGGGTTACAAGAGGCATGCGTCACAGCGTAGGCTATTAGAGTATTAGGAGTCTTGAAGGTCCAGTTTGGTTATGTTTGAAAAAAATCTCTGGCCGCTCTACAATGTTTCGGGAAGCAACAAATCAAACCGGCCAGTTTTAGCAGTTTGATGGTTCGGTTTTGGCGGTTTGAATCGGTTTTATTTTTCAAAATAATCTGTATTTATTTAGACATAAGTGCATATTTCAAAAATTACAATTAAATATACAATAAAAGTTAAACGCCCAAATCCAAGTTAAAACCAGCAAAACCGAACCATATAAATCTCAAACAGTCTAATAGGCCGACTTGATTTGTTTGAACAGTTTCAAACGGTTTATATAACACCCTGGTCCATATCCTTGCCCATTTTGAGCATATGCAGTCTCAAAGTTTTGGTGTGAAAAGGCCATTCACTATGTGATTGTGTAAACATTAGAATCCTTAAAGTTCTCAAACACTGATCTTTTCAAGTTATGAGATCAAAGCAGGCTGACAATTTTATACCTCCAAGGTTGGATCTAAAATCCCATATTCTCATGTTCCTACCTCCCATCAATATTCCATACACACAGACCCTTCAAGTTGCTTCCTGCTAACCAAGAACATAAAAGGAATTATAAACATATAAAGAAGCTACCTTCTAGTGTTTAACCACTTAACAGTTGTATAAACATTATATTTTTATGCAATTATCTGTTTAACCAAGGTCAAAAGTAAACACAGAAAGTATGACCTGAATATTTTGTGAAACTAGTATACTTTGACAGCATGGTTGTAAAACTATTATTTTTCTTGTCCGGTAACAATGGTGGGTTCGCAGTTGATAACAATGAATTTAGACTTTTAGAGGTCTGGAAATTGAAAAGATTGAATTCGCAGTTGATGACATAAAATTCATTTTCTTAATATTTTCTTTTATTTACATTTTACATACAAGTTAATTTTTCTTTAATAATTTATTATACGTAGAAAAAACTAACTACACACTATGTTGACTTTTGTCGTCAAATTTTAAGAAAAATTGAGTTGTATCTCAAAAAAAAAAAAAAAAGAAAAAAGAAAAATTGGTCTTGTATGTCCAAACAATACTTTATTTTAGATACAATGCAGTTCTCAGTAAAACTACTATCAAAATGTAGAAAAAAGTTATTCTAAGATTTTTTTGAAATACTAACTACAAAATTTATATACTTTATTCTTGAACAGCAAATCTAATTTACACCAAACCTGTACTACATTATCACCAGGATCAAACATGGGATATCTCCAAAGTAGCAAAAGCTAAGAAGAAAAAAGTTCTAAGAAAATAGAATTCATTGTTATAGACTGCGAATTTGAACTTTCACAATTTCCAGACTTTTAAATTCGTTGTTATCAACTGCTAAAAGGACTAGTTTAGTAAATCTTTATTTAAAACTTGCTACTTTTACAAAATAATAATAATAATAATAATAATAATAATAATAATAATAATAATTTATGACTTACATCTTGGGGATGGACTTATCCTCTGATAGTGCCTTTTCTAATCTTTCCTCAAAGGGTGTGGCATGCCAATGAACCTTCTGATCCTACAAAGATAAATGTAGTTACTAGATATATCATTAGATGTTAATTTGACAAACTAAAGATTAGATTAAGAGAATGAACAGAGTTAACCTCACGATACTTGGTAGTAGTATTAGGGATTCCATTAACATCTCCCCATTCGGGTGTAAAAGAAGTTTCATCAGCATTCCAGTCAGAAGAAACCACACCCAGTATCGGCCTTTCCCCAGGAGTTTGACTGGTCAAACTTTGGTCGACGCTGCCTTCATGGTTCGACTTTGAGGGTAGCCATGATGACAGGGTAGGACACACATTTAACTCTTTATTGGCTGTGCTGTCTAGTAATTTTACATGTGATTGTGGGCTTTCTTTATCAGACTGCTCAATACATTCTTCTTCTATTGGTGAATCTAACTGAGAAAAGTTTCTAGGGTTTATACTTGAGTGCACATACTGAACTCTGATCCTTGGACTCTTGCCATAGGAAGGGAAAACTGTGCCAGGTGTTTGCATATCATCGGTCAGTTTTAGAGGAGTTGGGTAAGGTGAAGGCTTTGAAATGGTGTGATCAAATGGAGATTCACATAGCTTCAAGGGTACTTTAATAATGTTAGGTGATGACTTTTTTGATGAAAATGAACATAGATCAGTCTGGCTTTTAAAGTGAACAGATTTGTTTTTGCAGTGTGTGCTTGCAGCAGGTTCAATCCCAGAGCCTTCAGTAGAGTTGCTAGAAATGCTATCTATGTTCTTCGAACTGGGATATGGGACATAAAATTGTCAATGGTTGACTTATGTCGAAAAAATAATCAATAAATGAAATTAACTTTTGAGCATTTATTGGAGAATGAATTACCTGTTTGATGAATTAGATGAAAAACCGGATCCATTCTCCCATTTCTGAAAAAATGTGACCGGAGACTGCAATTGATCAGATTGCTTCTGTAATCCCTCTTCAATAGCAATGTTTGAAAGCCTTGAACTGCATGTGGATTCTGTATCGCCGTTATGAGGTATTGAGTCTTTTGATTTATCATTTTTCCGGATTTCAACTGGAGTTTGGGGTAAAGTGCCACAAGCTTTGAGAAACTTTGCCTGTATAAGTTATAATTTAGTCCACCGGAAGTCTACATTCTAAAGAGTAAAAACACGTGTCACAGTAGATCAAATGAACAACTCAGATTCATCCTTTGTCTACCATACATGGAGTAGACATGGATGATGGATCTTGTATAAAAGTAATATCTAATATTCAAACATTCAGTTGTCTTTTGAACTTACTACCCAACTTCCCTCTATAGGATTTTCTATGTTTTTGCATTATTGTTTGCATTTGAATTCTGTTGTAAATGGTGAATGCCACTTTCAAGACTCAGGTTAAAACTCAAAAGTGAGAGACAGAGGCTTTGAGTTTCATGGTTTAACTGAAAACAGAATAATGCAAATTTGAGGACTTGAAGACTTCCAACAAGTGAACAGAAAAAGTTTATAGGCCAATTATTGTCTTGTATGTTTCTCTCTCTCATACTCTCCAACAGATTAGATATACTGAAATTTAATTAATTCATCATCATCATACTCAGTTAATCCCACCAATAGCAAAGCTAAGGTAGGGTCTGAGGAGGGTAAGATGTAGACAGCCTTACCTTCACCATGTGGGAATATAGAGGCTGCTTCCAGTGAGACCCTCGGCTCGATAGTGGTTCTGTATCAAGCCTTGGACATAAGGCACATAACACTCAGCAACCGGGACAAGCCCGATTGGTGCATGTAACCCCTTGTCTTTTGGCTATCAACGCCACCACATGATGCATGATTAACCATTTAACGTTATTTTCACGAAGTTAGTAAAATAACGTTACAATTAGTGCAACTTTACTTTTGCCCCCGAGGGCCACACATATATACATTATATGCGCACAGCCGTAAGCGGGGCTACTGAAATTTAATTAATTAATTTTTGAAAAACTTTAAGGAAGTGCATTCTAGACTTTTGTAGAGTAAAACAAACATCCAAAGTTTAAAAGAACAGAAACGCGCCTCGAGGCGTTTTCCCTTCACCTCACGAGGCGTAAGCCTCGAGGCGAACCGAGGCGTAAGCCCGAGGCGGAATTAAAAAATTAAATAAATAATTATATATCTTTCAAAAAATAAAATTCTACCTAATTTCATTATCAAATTCATCAAAAACATCAAAAAGACACATAAAAAAGACATAAAATGTCACAAAAATGCGAAAACATAAAAAATATACCTGAAAACCCCCTGAGGCGCATCTGAGGCGCAACTTTTCATAACGCCTCAGTCCTGTGAGGCGCATACCACTGTTCAAACACCTGAGGCGCCACCTCAGAAGCGTTTTCAGACCAAATCACCTTGAGGCGCGCCTCAAGCGGTTTTTTAAACCATGCAAACATCTAAAATACTGATTAAAGACGTATATAATCACCTCATCACAAGCACTAACAAACTACATATTGATCACAGACATTAGAGGAATAGTAACAACGACAATTGCACAAATGACGGTAGCGACATTTATGAGACTTCAAACTGCAATGTTACCACTGCAGTAGCATAGAACTTAGGTATTTCGTCAAATTTTAATACATACATTTACAAACAGAATTCCTCCTTTTGTAAATGCAAATCTAAGTTTCCAGTCTCAAAACACACCACCATAGCAAACAATTTTTTTAATCACTATCAAAAACTATCAAACTACAAAATCTTTTTAATTTCAGTCTGGTCCCTAATCTAAGCAGTTAATATCGCCGATATATCCGCTATATCACTCCGATATATCGGTTATCGGTCATCAACCGATATATTGATACCGATATTTTAACCGATATTTTGTACCGATAATATCGGCGATATTGACCGATATTTGACCGATATCTTACAGATATTTGACCGATATATCACCGATATTCCCGATATCATTATCTTTCTTATTAGTTCTTCTATTTGTCTTGCTTCTTATTAATGTTGTTAGTGTTTTAAGTCTTAATTGTTAATTGTCAGTGTTAAATATTAGTGTTTAAAGTCTTAATAAGTTCCTACCTGCTACAATTGTTATTGTTTTGCATGTTGCAAGAGGTCAATTTGTTAATTGTAGGAGATTATATTTAATTGTTAGTGTTAAATCTCTATATATATATTGATTTTGCATGATATAAAATTACCGATATCCCACCGATATCTCACCGCGAAAACCGATATATCAAATATCGGTCCTCGACCGATAACCGATATTTTCCGACATTAACTGCTTAGTCCCTAATGGAATGAAAACTTATGAAGTTATGATGCCGTCACAACGATAAGGAAGATCAAATACTATGCACTAACATTAACACAGCAGATAAATAGTCCACGGTCGGCTGAACACTACTGTTCCCTCTTGCAGTGTGCACTGTGCACTATCATTATTACAATTAAGACACCTTAGCTTAAAAACATCAAATAAACCATTACCTCAGCGCGCAGCTCGTCATCCAAAACCGGAGATCCGGTAGCACCATATCTCCCATCCTCACATTGCGACAGATCACCATCCTCATCCTCATCTAAACATCACAATTCACAACCACTCTATCAAAACAAAATCAACAAACAAACAAACACACATTTTCTACATCTATACCTCCACATTTCAGTTACAACTTAAAAACCTAAACCAAAAACCGTTACATCACTTTTCCGTTACAATAACCTCCTTCACTATCACACAACCAATTATATCAAAACATCCGATGAACCCTAACCCTAACCCTAACAAGTAATCAATTACCTTGTTGAGGAAGTAGAGACCACACGCAACCGCTAGCAAGAGGATCTACATTCTCCTGAAGTAAAAAAACAACAATATCTGTTACATATTCTAACTTATTACATTAATATCGAAACCCTAACCTTAGGAAGTGCAGTGATCGGTTGAGAGAAGCGAGTAGCCTGAGTGCGACGATTATCATTATTATTATTATTATTATTATTATTATTATTATCTTTGATTCTGAAACAGCAGGAGAAGCATCCCATAGCTCTGCGAATAAAATCTGTAAATTGACACGAAAACAGTGAGGATAACATTGGAAATATGATTTGGATTAAACAAGTGAAGTAGTGAACGTTGGTGTGTATATATATATTTTTGGAAATTTGAAAGGGGATAAACGGACCGAGGACGAGGGAATAGATGATTTCAGTCATGTCCATTGTTTCAAACTTTTTTTTTTGAATTTTTCTCTCTATATTTTTCGTTTAGGATTAAAGTTACGAGTTAATGGGCTTGGGCTTGGGCCTGGGCCAAGTATAGGTACGTTTTCCATTTTTTACTTAATTGGCCTTTTCTTTATTATTATTTGTTATTCTATTGTTTAGGACTTTAGGTGATCAATTTTATTTATATTGTTCAATTAAGTTTTAAGTTACCAATTTTTTTTATATTTTTTTATTAAGTTTATATCATATATTATAAGGTGGGGCAGAGTGGAGGTGAGGACTGGGGAGTGGTTCGGGGTCTGGCAGGGTTCATGGAACACTGCCTTTTGCATCAGGAGAAGGCCTCTGAAAAATCTGAGCGAGAGGTAAACGCTAAATATTTCCTTTCACAATATACAAATTACATGTTGGAAAAATAGTATGTTTCTATCGTTTAGACTTAAATAATTATACACCATATATATATATAATTACTAGTAGGGAACCCGCGCGATGCGGCGGCGACAACAATTTACAATTTGGTTTGTCCGCGTTGCGGCGGGTGCTTCATGCTCTTGTTTGAGCAAAAACGGTGTTTACAATAATGCTAAGATTTTTGCAATGTACATTATATATGTGGTAGGAGGAATTTGATTTTGAATATCTTATAAAAGTAAATTTGATTTGTAAAGAAAATATTTTATTTATATTCATGCACATTATATCTTTGGTAAGATGGTAAGCGGAATTTGACTTGAACATCATACAAAAGTTAATTTGATTTGCAAAGACAATAATTTATCTATATCCATCGACATTATATCTATGGTTTGGTGGAATTTGATTTGAACATCATACAAAAGTTGTATTTGTAAAGACAACAATTCGATTTATTTCCATGCGTATACACAAGGGCTTTTTTAATATCTCAGTGTCAAAATGTAACACGTCATTTACCAATCCTAAGTAGTGAGTACGTATATAAGCATAGTAATACCAGGAATATAGCACTTACATTTTTGGTACATTGCAATTTTGTTCCTCATCATTTTAAGGGCCTATGAATACATCGTTAAACATAAAGAGTCGCTAAAGGTTTTAACAAGTCGTCAAGTTTCGGTGTTAGTTCTTGGTTATCGCTTGTGCCAAGTTTAACACCGCCAACACCATACTTGAACTTGTTTCGTGCAATCAAAACATCAAGATTTCTGCATATCCACGAAAAAGTAGAAAAGATCTTAAACTGATTGTCCCCTGACCGACAAAAATCACAACTTTCATGTAAATTTGATTGACAATAGAAGGAAAATATAAAACTCAAAAGGACCGTGTAAGTTTGGTCAATTTATAAATCAATCATACATATTATATCTTAATCAAGGTTGTACCCATAGTTATGGAAAATTAATGAAACAAGGTACATCAAAATTTCAACACTAAAAAACTAAATAACAATGCAGTTTGAATATACTTCTAGGCAATCTCCGAATTTCAACCTTGCTAAATGTGGCATGAATCGATATCCTTTAGGCACACAAGCTCTGAGGTCTCATGCTCTGGCGTTGTCGTTTAAGCTCATGCACAAGTTTTGTAAGGTTGAGTCAACTATTTTTATGCCATAGAGATATCCCATGGGCCCCGCCAAGTTAGTTTGGATAACGGATCAAAACGTAAAAGTTTTATTAAAAAGGAGCCAAACAAGAACAAGTCGGCTTGGGCGATTATAAAAATAAAATATTAATGAAACATTGTCAAAGTGGAATGAAGTGTGAAGGAAAAAACCTTCAAGTTAAATGCTAAAAACCTCAGCAAGTTCCTTTTGAGTAAACCTTCAAAGACAACAAACAACCTTAAGACACACTGGAAACATACCATTACAGCAAATATGGAATTTATACACATTTGAGGATTGTTTTTCTTTCTGTGGGGACAATAAATCCAATCAAAACAGTTTAAATATGCTAAAATTGACAGGTCAAATAATGATAATTAAACGCAACCTAATACAGTAAGATGTGTCTATATCCAGTCAAAACAGGTCCATATCTACAATTGCCTTTCAGCCTGAGAAAAAATAACATATATTCAAGTACTACTTGTATATCGAAGTCCAACAAATAAAGTAACCAATTATTGGGGCCTAAAGTATCCAGAATACATAATTTATGCCTATTTTAACTAAATTCTTAGCCCAAACAGCTTAAATACCGGGATAAGATAGTAAAGAAATTAGGAATAACCTATTAAAGAGGTAAGTCTATGTTGTCAAAAGAGCGCAAGGTGCACCAAGTGCGCTGCGACTGGTGTGGCGCAAATTCAGGCTAATTTCAGGCTAATTTTAGGCCAATTTCTAGCCAAATCCAGGCTAAAAGTTGCATGAAGCCTCTAAAACATCCTAAATGAGCCACAAACAAGTGCTAAACGACCCTAAAACTTCCTAAAGTAGCCCTAAACAAGCCTAAAACATCTATAAAACCCCTAAAAATATATTTTATACTATGCGCCTTAGTTAAAAAAAACCCTCGTTTTTTAAGCGTCTATGCGCCGGGTTCAGCCTATGCGCCTAGGCGCTTTGACAACATAGAGATAATTTATTGCAATTTGACTTTATAGGTCAATTGCTGCATCAGTTTGCTATATTTTAAAAATAATACTGTATTTTTTTATTTAATTTGAAAAGATTTACGATGTTAGCATTCCAAAACACATTAGGCAAATTCTAATTGATCATTCATCTAATCTAACACGTCTGGCCCATTTCATTTCAGCTGAATCTTTTAGTACTTTATTTGTTTGACCCGTTACACAATAATCAACCTGAATTAACATGTTTCATGGTGTAAGCATTCGTCTAACCCGGCTAACCCATCTGACACTCGTAATTTTAGTTAAGTTTTATCATGTACTTGTTTGATCCACTTATCCATTATCCAAGTAAAAATCTTTACCTTAAAAAAATTAACACCATGCTTAAAAACAAACCTCTCGTGTATTGTTTACACATCTTCGCCGATAACAACCGTTTCCTTGGGTCATATAACCTGAACAAAGCCATTTCTTACTAATGAAGATGCTGTACACCATAAAAAATGAAACAAATGCAAATAAGCAATAGAAGAATAACTAATTGGCGTTATAATTCAAATGTTTTCAAAGAATCAGCAATATTGATCTGTACTTAATGTAAACTAAGAAAAAAAAATTTTGTTTTTGATATTAGTAAGTGTGTAATTTTACCTGTCAACAACATGGTAGAAAATATGGTCTTTGTTGTCGTCTTCTTCAATTTTCTCTGGGTAAGCAATCACATATGGAAGCACAAATATGTTTCTGCTCCATCTGAAAATGTCCAAAACATTATTTTTTTTTCAAACTTAATTAATACAACAATGTTTGTTTTCAAATATTCAAATATAGTTTCACTAAACTCAAACTTGAAATACACGAACCATGACGCATGTTAAACGATGATAGTTAGAAACTGAATTGTTACAGACTTACAGTCCCGTCATCTCCTTTCCCTGCATTAAATTTAAGTAATAAACTTCTTTAACTTCTCACTTTGTTGTGGGTAAAAGATCCATCACACATATTAAAATTTCATGCAAGGAAACAATAATGGTAAAAACCATTGCAAGTGTTAACTTATTGATACCAGAACCAACTTATGACTTCTATTATTGTCATAAATCTAAAAAAACGTAAAAAATAGCACATACTGCCATGATTGATTAAGATTTCAATTCTTTTCAAACTATGCACAAAATATTATTTTTTTTCCAAACTATGCACTTAACATAAATCTTTTTTTTATAAAATAATTTAAAACGTTTTGTCCATTAACAAACTCTCGATTTAGAAAAGCAACAATCATATACAAAATCTCTATAAACAGTCTTGATTGAAACCGGGCAGCCGATAAACAGTCTTTAATAAATCATTCCCTAGAAAGTGGATACCTTCCTGATTTCACAGTCATTTCATGGACCCATGTAAGACGTAAGGCAGCCACCCTCAACACGAAACTACACCACCATGGAAAACAGGCAATTGGCTGTAGCAATTAACTGGTAATGACATTTTTACCTAATAAGGTCAACAAATTAAAGATAAATAAATCTTACAAACCTTGTGTCAATGGACTCATTATCCAATAGCACCGCTACATCATTATGTTTAAGTAGAGCATGTGTACAAAGAACACTGTTGTAGGGTTCCACAACTGTAGTTGAGACCTATAAATCAACACAAAAAATTAGATAAACATACACAAACTAATAGTAGCAATATTATAAAGTGAAACATAATGTATAATAGTTTAATGCATCATCTGCAACGCCTGGTGAGTTGTCACTGCAAAACAAAAAAAAAAGCGAATAATCAATTATGCAACAAAAAAGTATGTTTCGTATGTCTTTAATAATCAATTATATCCCCCAATCATAATCTAGTTTTCTTTCAAATTGTGACTTGTAACCTAAACCCAAACTAAAATTATGGCTTACAAAAAGTTTCAAAATAACCTAATCTCTTAAACTCGGGCTTCAAATAAAAACAACCACCACAAAAGTCAAAACTTCTCAGCAATATCCTCAACTGTCTTGATGGCTCACTTGACCAGATTTGGCTTGGTTCACTAACACCCAAATCACACCTTAGCTGTATCGATTCTTTTCGTCCTTGTCTCAACCATGTCTGCCGTAAACATCCACCGCTTTCTGGTGACCGGACATCCCCTGTCACCGGAAGTGACCACCACAGTTCCCAAGTTACCGATATTTGAACACTAAATGTCGGATTTATGTTATTTAATAAAACAATCAGGAGTAAAAGAATCGATTCTTACCTTTGTTGGCGGAGATGACAGTCATACAGTGAAAGGGCTTGTCGGAGCCCTAATTTACTTGCCAGAAATCTTCACAACCCCATGTGTAGATTTCTGTCACTGAAAACTCACCTTAGCTTCTCCTCGTAACCCTAGAATCGACCTCAACCATTAATATATTCGTCACCATCCCCAACCGTATTCGCTATGGCGGTCAGAGATATTCGCTATGGGTTGAATATACAACCGTTAAATTTATAGTATGAATCGGTTAAAAAAAACCATCATGGATGATGAATAAAAGCTGAAATCTTAGAGCGTATGCTTGTATTCGTTCAACAGGAGTGAAGGAGGAACCCTAGATTTCTTGAGAATAGAGAAAGAAATGAAAATGAGTTTATGTGAAAGAGAGAAGGAAAAGGTTTGTAGGTTTTCAAAATGAATGGTCAAGATTATGATCTGTGAGGATGGATGGTTTGGATTATGATCCTTTTAGTGCTCCCCTATTGGCTGTGTTTTTTTAGGTGGATTGTGTTTCTTGAAGCTTTAGGAGTTGTATCATAAGCTGTAAGACTTGTACCCTCTGGTTGCAAGTCGAGTTTAGTTCTCCCCTCAGCTCATGTACCTTGTTTTTTCCTTTGCATTAAGGGCTTGTACATGCTTTTAAGGCTTGTACATCTCTTAAAAGTGGCAAATGACCATTTCTGCCCTTCCTATATGCTTATTAATATAGTATTGATATTGATTTATGAGATTGTGTTCTAGGATGTGAAAGCGTCTTAATGAACTAAACTATGTCTAAAGTAGAGCTAAGATGAATGAGATATTTATGCTAGAAGTTGTATGGTTATAAGACCCAAAGATGAGAAAATGGAATAAACATGTCCCACATTGGTGGGATGATAAAACTTGAAGTGGATTATAAGGATAAGACATCCTTATATACTATTTAGCTTAAGCCGAACACTAGTGGAGCCTCTAAAGAGTGCAAGGTACCCTAACACGCACAAGCGCGCATGGCGTGAGTGATGAGCGCAATGTGCCGCTTTGATAGTGCATTTTCCACTTCGTAGTTGCAAGGCCTGATCCTGCAGTTTGGGTGTTTGGACAATAGTTTGGTAAACAGCCGGTTTGTACCGGCAGTTCGGTACAACTAGTTGGAAACCAACTATTTGACCAGACCAGTTTCTGGTCCGAGTAGTAGTTTGGACCTAGTCAAACAAGGTTATTATTATTATTATCATTATTATCTTGCTCAGCAAATAAAATCTATAGATTCACAAAAAACAGTGAGGATAACATTAGAAAGATGATTTAGATTGGAAGAGTGAAGTTGTGAACGTTGGTTTATATAATATATGTTTTTGAAAATTTTGAAAGGGGATAAACAAACCGAGGATGAGGGAATAGATGATTTCAGTCATGTCCATTGTTTCAAACTTCTTATTTTTATTTTTTCTCTATGTATTTTTGGTTTAGGATTAATAACTTATGAGATAAACTTCATAGACCTGTTACCATTTTACCAACAAGCACTACCGCTGAAAGTTCGTCACAAACTTTATTCCAACGACAACTAACTGAAGCCATATCATTCATGCACGCTCAAGCAGTTGAAAATGCAGAAAACAGAAGAAGAATGGCTGCCATTGAAGCTCATGAAAGATCTATCTTGTTGGTTAGTGTTTGACAGGGTATAGTGGAAGTCCAGCTCATTCTGGAACGTTGCAGCAGCTTTTACCAGGTCACATGGTGACCGTTTGAAGACCATTAATTTAGGATCTGTTTTGACTTTTCAGTATTTCAGGTGTAGTCGCTTTCAGTTTTTATCATTCACTTTCAATTAGCCGAAAAAGCTTGTAAATCTGTGATGACTTTTCTTATTCTTCTTCAATACGTTGCAAGCTTTTGGCTTATATATACCTTGTTCTCTTCTTACCTTGATCTGCATTTTAGATTCCAAATTCTAACATTTGGTATCAGAGCTGTGTTCTGATCCAATTTGTATGCAAAATCCATTCGATTTGAGAAAATGTCAGTAGCAACCACAAACCCTAACCCTCCCAAAGATAACCCGATCACCTTTCAGTGTCCGATTCTTACAGCAATCAATTATAATACCTGGGCGATTAAAATGGAAGCAATAATGGATGCCCATGGGTTGTGGGATGCCATCGAGCCACCAACCGGAGTGGTTGTGGACGATAAGAAAAGTAAGTAGGCCCAAGCTTTCATTTTTCAATCGATTCCTGAAGAGATATTGTCACAAGCTACGAAGAAGAAGACGGCGAAGGAAGTTTGGGATTCACTGAAATCACAATACGTAGGGGCTGAACGAGTACAAAAGGCTCGTTTACGTATCCTGAAAAGTGAATTTGAGGCAATGCAAATGAAAGATGGAGAAACCATCGATGACTATGCTGGAAAGTTGTCCAGCATGATCTCTAAATATGGCAGTGTAGGAGCAACATTGAGTGATGAGGTGTTGGTTAGAAAGTTGTTTGATTCTGTACCAGAAAAATTTATAAATCTGGTGGCTTCTATTGAACAAAGTTCTGATGTGGATACAATGCCTTTTGA
Source organism: Ambrosia x helenae (assembly GCA_030844895.1). Taxonomy (NCBI): domain Eukaryota; kingdom Viridiplantae; phylum Streptophyta; class Magnoliopsida; order Asterales; family Asteraceae; genus Ambrosia; species Ambrosia x helenae. Next base: position 112,769,322 of record CM061225.1, on the reverse strand, counting down.
AGAGGCAGTGGGGCATTTAAAGGCGTATGAAGATCGGGTAGGGTAAAACTCCGGAGAGGGAGTTCTACCGGAGAGAACACATTGTTACTCACCAAGAAAGATTATGTGGCAGGTCAGAAGAGGACAGACAGACCACATACAACAACTGGTCATGGCAGAGGTGGGTACAATCAAAACAGAGGAGGAAGGAGTGGATCAAGAGGTAGAGGACCAACTCGAGGCAGGGGTGGACGCTGGGGTGGCGGGTCACGTCAAGATTATGAACACACAAACCAAAAACCGATAGATAAAAGCCATATAAAATGTTTTGAATGTAATAATTTTGGTCAGTATGCCTCTGAATGTAATTAGGGAAAGAAGCCAGAGGAGGAAGTGAACTTAACCCAAGAGCAGGAAGACGGAGACACATTGTTGCTAACTGTATGTGGGCAAGAGACACCAAATATGTGACACCCGTCGAAATCACAGGTCATATCCGTACATTAGTTACACGTACACATTGTGCATGACATTTCATTTTGCATGTTTCATTACATTTGGGCCATACAGGGTTCCGACATGACAAATTCGATGCTTACAGACTAGCATTTGGTCCACTAGTTGATACAAATTCAGGACTAGACAGTAGTTAGCTGGACTATAGAGAGATCATATCAAAAACCCTAGTTTGGGAAACCCACACAATGACACATAACATTTCAATGGTGATTCCATCAAGGACAAAATCAAACAATGTCCATATACAGAAATCACCCGAACACAAAGCCCACATACGACTAGTTAATATATATATATATATATATATATATATATATATTAAACACAATTATATATATATTTGAGGCACTTGAACTTATACAAAGATCACACCTAACATCTAATTACAACATATGTGTATACACTTGTACAAGACATGAGTTTTAAATGTTCAAAAAAAATATATATGTATATACATACATACGACGGCATATATATACACACACATAGGTGTATGGTGATTTTCAAGGATCAAACTTTTACACTTTGTATAATCCATCAAGTCCACCTTAGATTCCACCATATTTAGTTAAACACTTGACTTTGTATTCATTCCATGATAGTTGACTTACCAAAAATGAAACCTCACCCATACATACATATATACACGACACATATACATATGTGTGTAGTATTTGTGTCTTCCACTCTTACACAAGTCCCTTCAAGACATTCTTCCACCAAGATTCCTAAGACAAACTTTAGTCACCTCCATCACATTCCTAGACTTTACATGGATAAGGAAAGATCCTTATGACACTTAGGAAAGTCTAGTGTTGACTTACCTCATTTAACATCCACCATATCTTGTGCCATATCTTATTTAGTCAAGTAAGACCCTTCTAATCATCCAAGACACCATCATTACCCTACATCAAATCTTAAGTGAGTTGACTACACAATAACCTCTGAAACACCCTCCATTTTCGGCCCCCATATCCCAAGGAAACAAGCACACATCAACTCCATAATCTCCCACAATCCAAGACTTACACTAGAGTAGTAATATTCCTTTGCTACCACATCCAAGAAGAGTTGACTTACCCCAATTAGCATGGCTCTTGCACTAAATAAATGAGACTTAGATGCACCAAAGGAAATCACACCTCTCTTCACCTCTCCCTCTCCCTCTCCCTCTCCCTCTCTCGGCCGCACACCACCACCGAACCACACCACCACCACTCGGCCAACCACCACTCCAAACCACCTCTCATCCAAGCCCTTACACATAAACACTAACTTTCGAGGGATCATTAGGGGTACAAGGAGCATAACTAAGGTTGTACAAGGCCCCTAACTCCCTCTTTTCTTAAGACACTAAGAGGTATAACATTGTTTTCTTAAGCTTATGTTTTTATTTTTACATAGTCTTTAAAATACAAAGTTTTTCACTAGTGTGCTTACTCTTGTAACTTAATCAAGCAAGTGGGTGAAACCATGTTTTAAATACATTATGTTAACTAGTAAATGTATGTGTTTTACACCCCTAAGGGCCGAAATATATATGTAAACATACATATATAGCCGGAAATTTTATAAAGAAAAAGGATACATTTTCTAAACTCATTGACACAAGGCATGATATTAAGAGTTGTTAATCATAACAAAGCTTACAAAAATCCATGTGTTTTTCAAAGAAAAAGTAATATTTTGACAAGAAGTATTATTTTCACAAAAGATGCCAAGTGTGAAAATACTAAGTTATGCATACTTAAATATGGTAAACCTTCAACACATGAGTACACCAAAATATACAAAACACTTGCTTTTCATGAATAAAAGTGATGTTTTTCCAAGAAACTAAGTTATCTTTTATCAAAGATCACTAGCTTACAAGTCTTTCCATAAAAGACACATTTAACTTAAAGAGTTAAGTTACAAAAGACAAGCATAACAAGAGAACAACTTGTAACAGTACAAGTAACATAGACCTAAAATGTCTCTTTTACATAGGAGAACACGTAGGTCGATCTCTCTAGCTCAGACTCATTAGTGCATTCCCAGACACACCATAAAGTGAGTTTCGCTGCCCCTTTTCACTGTTTTTACATTTTTCCGGGGGAAAAACATGCGTACAGTTACAGTTTTCAGTTACATACATACATGACTACATATGTGAACATGAGACATCAAGGTTCAGGATCCATTAAGTCCTCGTGTGATACATCATACCATAACCATTAGCTATGGACTTAGCCATGAAACACCGAGATAGATCTATTGGGTTGACACCCCCACTCTTGGTCAGTCGCTCTGACCGGATGACAGATATCAAAAGAGTGCTAGTATTTCACATTTATTCGTTGTCTTGAGTGACAATGGGCGAGGCAAAACACGTCAAGGTTTGGTTATGGGCTCATGTCAGATCACATATTAATTATTGCCCTAGCTAGGCAGTAATTTAGTCGGATTTGGGATTACAGATCCAACATACAAAACCAGTGAACTCACCAAATTTATGTTGACCCATTTATTTTAATGCATTTTTTTCAGGAAATTAGCATGGAGCATGGAACTTGGGAAGGTCGCGTGCGAGCATTTTGTGGGGATACCATCTTTTAATCCGTTGTTGTGATGTTTTGGTCTAAACACTTTTGACAATGGTGTCCAGTTAATCAATTAGCATTATGTTTTGTAAAACTTAAATGTTTTAAATGGTATTTCCTGTTTTCTTAAATGATGCTCGTGTGACTTTTGTGCTTGGAAATCATTTCAGTTGCACCCCGTGTTTCCGCCTTAGGCAGGGTGTGACAAAATATGGTGTTGCCGAATGAAGAGAAAGTGGTACCAAACCGGTATCAAGAACCAGAAACAAGCAAACACATGTTGTACCTGGATAATGGGGCAAGTAACCACATGACTGGTCTTAAAGATGTGTTTGCTGAATTGGATGAGAATATAACTGGTCAAGTCAGATTTGGAGATGGTTCGAAGGTTGAAATTAGGGGTAAAGGTACAATACTTTTCAATTTCAAAAACGGTGATCAATTTATTTTACCAAACGTGTATTATATTCCAGCATTGCATAGCAATATCATGAGTCTAGGGTAGATGACAGAGGACGGCTATGATGTGGGAATGAGGCAAAATTTCTTAAAGATGCATGATAACAAAGGAAGATTCGTCATGAAGGTAAAAAGATCTGCAAATAGACTATACAAAATTTTGTTGACACCAGGAAAACTGAAGAAATATGTACCCGCGCGTGCGCACGGTCCCACATTCACATACACGTCAACATAGTAAGCTGACGTGGAGTTCTAGAAGCTGGCGCACGTTACCTCGTACATGACAGGTGTCACCCGACAATGACAGGGACACATAGCCAATCAGAGGCGTCTATTCCCTGCTCCACAATCTCCTGCAGGTACGAGGTACAGAAGAGGACAGAAAGGACAATTACAAGACACGTGGACCAATCACAGGGCGACAGCACAAATGACAGCAACGATCGTGATCGTACGAGCCAGCTGTCATTCCTCCTACAGCCAATCACAGGCCACCTCAGGGGCCTATAAATACCACCCTTCGTCACAAGAAGAGGGGGATTCACTTGGCAATAGAGAATTCATCATATTGCTGTGAAGGATAGATTATAGTCAAAACCCTGTAACAATCTTGTGTTGAAGTCTTGTATTTGTCTCGCTATTTATCAATAAGAATCATATCTTTACTTGTGCTCACATACTTGTGCTTATATATATGGATTGTTAGATTGGTGTTTCTTCATTGGCGCCATCCGTGATTTGAGCATTCAAGAACAACAAACTTGAAAACTTCTATCTTTCTAAAAACCAGCTATGAATTCTTTGCCTGCAACACCTACTTTCACTGGAGGTACATTAGGCACCGATGTTGCTAAGGCAAACGCCGGCCAACCTAATGATACCAAAGATGAACAACTTAACGTCATAGATGCCGGTCACACTCCGTCCTCTGGGACCAGACAAACCCCATCTTTTCATTTCGTTACAGATAATCTTCAGACTTCCCCAATTGGTCGTACAACGCCAATGGTTAGCCCGAAGGTATAGTACGCCCAGCAAAAGAAAGCCTTGAAGCAGGCGTTTATGCAAAAGCTAAAAGAACAACAACTCAGAGAGGCATCTTGCGCGGGAGTAATCAGAGGGGCCATCCAAATGTAACACCCCAACCGATGGCGGAAACATCAGGATGACACGTAGTGATGATTGTTCAGTAGCTCACGGTGAATAATAAATTTCATTAAATGATTTAAATAAATTACATACAATTGTTCTACAAGAATTCGTACATCAAAATGAATAATACTATGCACACATCTTCAAGCATTAACTCAAATCCTCAAGCAAATAGAACCTGAAACATGTTAAGTTGAAAATATTTTGGGTCAACAAAAGTTGGTGAGAATTACATAGGTTTTGATAATCGAATAAAAATTGTTGTGCAATTCATGTGTCATGGCAAATCTAGTCCATATGTGAAAACATACTAGAAGTAAATCGAGTGCATAATCAACCCTTCTGACTGTTGTATTGTGGTACATCCCATACGCTCATGGTTCACTCGTTTATATTGCAGTAACAAACACCCACGCAACATTTGTAGGAGGCACGTATCCGGGTGGGATTGTCAGTCCAATAGATCTATCAATGTATACCGTCGGCTTGTACGGAGTTAATGATTATGCTAGAATTGTGCTTACCCTAGTCATGTTCAAGACATAATGCAACATAGAAAAACACATAGACACATTGATGATTGAATTGCATAAATGATGTTGTAACATGTTTCACCCCAAAAATGGTGATAAATAGAAAATGGGCTATGTAAAACTCACCTTAGCAAAATGTTATACTTCTTGAAAATTGAATAGTGTGTTGCCCAAACAATGCCAAATATCACCCTATAATAAGGTAATAAATATGTCTAAGTCTATCTAGTCTACAAATGTATATGTTCTAGGGCTTTGAATTGGGGATAAATGCTTGTTTGATTAATATTAACAATGTTTGATAATTGAGAGAATATTAGTAAATAAATAAACAAAAATCTTTTTATGAAATTTAAATTTAAGATGGTCATAATAATGTGTTTAAAGTATAAAAATAATTTTTACAAAATTATTTTCTTTAAAATAGAATATTAATTCTATTTATAACAAATTGTCAAAATTTAACTTTAATAATTAAAAATATTAAAATTAAAGAATTATTAGTTTAAAATTCATATTTCTGTTCTAAATAATCAGAAATAATTTGTATAAAATTTTGGTGCAAAAATATTAAAAATTGAATTTATTATGATTTAATTATGATTAAAACTAACAAAAATTGATTAAAAATATTAAATAAATGATTTTTCTGAAATAAAAATTATTTGAGAAAAGCTTAATGTTATAAAAACTTAGAATAATTTTTGTGGAAATTTATAAGATTGTTTTGATATTTTAATAGAATTTTATAAATATAATAGAATAAACTTGATTTAATTATTATATATATTAAATAAATAAATTTTTGAAAACTAAAAATTGTAAGTTAAACTTTTTCATCAGATTAATACAAAATAATTTTTGTAGAAATTTTAAAAGTGTTTTAGTATTTTAAAATGAATTTATAAGATATAAATAATTATATTTAAAGTTTGTAAGCAAAACAAAAAAATGAAAGGAAAAAGATGTTGGTGCCAAGGTTTGAACCCGTATGGGTTGGTCCAAGAACACCAGACACAACCACTTGGTCTAGACCAGTGGTTGTGTTTGTTTTCAGTTTGTTTAAAATATAAAATGTATAAGAAATCAGTGTTCTTCCCCAATTTGTATCTACAAGCCCTAGCTTTTGCAATTACGCGATTCACACAACATTAATCTAATTAACCATAGGGTAAACGTTGTGTTTATGCCGATTAATAAATCCCATAACAGAAATTAAACTTACAATGCTGAATTGATTAAGAATAAACAGTCAACCGTTGAAGTCAACTCGAACAGAATCCTCAAGAACAGAGGATTTTTGTGAGAAATTAGAGGTTTAGAAAGATAGATTAGCGAGTTGTGATCGTATAGGGATGTCCAATTTATAGTGTTGAAGCTTGGATGCTTGAATTGGTAAGTTTGACTTAAACGAATAAAATGTCGTGATTTGGCTACAAATTGGACGTAATAATTGTTGATTGACGTGTGTAATGGACGCGAAATAATAAGGCAAACCAGTCAACAGCAATCAATTTGTTTAATTATCCCTAATTTAAGTAAATTAGTTGGTAAAAAGAAGGAAACATGTTGGTCCATGCTGCTGCTCGTCGAACAGGAAGGGAAAGAAGAGGGTGGTTAGATGTTGGGTGCGTTTATATAAAATTAGAGTTAGGATTATAACAATAATAAGTTGTGGCCTAGTGGTGGTTGATGTTTGTTGTGGTGCAGACGTTGAACCGGTTAGGGATCTGGGTTCGATCCCCGTCCCTAACATTATTTTTCAAAACATTTTTCTTTTGATGTGGGCCGGGTACTGGGCTTGGGTCTGGGCCTGGGTGTTTGGGCTGGATAACAGGGACGTGAGGTTGGGTCTGGTGTGAGAACCGGTTTTAAATAAGGTGGGTTCTTATTTGTTTTTGTTTTTTTTTTAATTCTGAAAAGTCTCATATACTTAATTTATTATTATTATTTACACACACACACATATATATATAATATATATATATATATATATATATATATAAATTGTGAGTTAGGAATAATTAATGATAAAGATGTATAGAATGAGGCTTTTACGTATAAAAAAATTTGGGGAAAAAATTTTGCGATGTTACAGTCTCCCCTACTTTTGGAAACTTCGTTCCGAAGTTTATTGAAAACACATGGTTGAAGGTGATTGGGTAAAAATTAGGACAAGTGTGGTCTGGAAAATTTTTGTGTTAAGGCACGTCATGAATAGAATAATTTGTCTCGTGTTATGTGTGAGGTGTTTGTCTTAATGAACTACTAGATAACTAGAGTGTATAACCTTGGTAGAATTTCACACTACCTTAATGTACCTGTAAATTCATGATTACGTTCCGGACCGCAATCACCAATTTACCTTACATTAAAGTTTTGCGTCCTTCTATGACTCCACCGATTGTTGAGCAGGTCCGATAGCCTTCACCAGTCGTGGAGTAGGTTGTAGGGCCCCTCCCGACTGTTGAAAAGGCATAATGACCTCTACCAATCGTTGAGTAGGTTCGATAGCCTTCACTAGTCGTGGAGCAGGTTGTAGGGCCTCTCCCGACTGTTGAAAAGGCATGATGACATTTATTAAACACATAGATTGCAAATTGATAGCATGTTTATGCAAGCAAGTATAACAAGCACAGTATATGAGTTTTAGTTATATAGATTTAGATAATTAGTTCACATTCAAACAAGCATGCATTCAAGTGTATACCAACTCTCAAAAATTTAAATACTAGTATTTATTACTTGAATCAAATAGCGTCAATACATAGAATAAAAGCAACTAGTAGTCAAATGGTGAGGCTTGCGGTTAGGTAGCCGGAGGGTCTTGATCTCTGTTTAGTTTAGGGCATCGGTTACGGAAGTGATTTGGGTAATGAATGTTCAATAAGATATGGGTTGAATGAAGGACAATGAGGTAATATAAGGAATGTAATCATTTATCCATTAATTAAAATGAATAAACGAAAACGTTGACTTATCAAAGATTCTAGATTCTAATAACATAGTGAAGACATGCTTTAGCCTATAAGTGAACACTCATCCCGAGAATTCCCAGGTAGGCATCCGGGTCCCTCGTCTGATTGGGATATATGCGCAATGCCAGCCTAGACAGAAGACTCAGAATATATGTGTTCACCCTTTCAGATTGCACGTGTTCGTTATTAAAATCTAGAACTTCGACGGGATCTCAAGGTGGTTCAGGTTAAACCTGAGGATTTTGTCTTATTAGTCTAAGAGTGGATTCAGTGATGGAGAGCAACCTTCTTGTAGGGGTTAAAGTAGGGATAAGAAGTAGGAGGGAGGTAGAGAATAGCAAGTAAAAGAAGCAAGTACTAGTTAAATCCTATGGTTATAGACTAGATTATTTTTCTAATAACCTAATTCCCTATAACCATGGCTCTGATACCAATCTGTAACACCCCAACCGATGGCGGAAACATCGGGATGTCACGTAGTGATGATTGTTCAGTAGCTCATGGTGAATAATAAATTTCATTAAATGATTTAAATAAATTACATACAATTGTTCTACAAGAATTCGTACATCAAAATGAATAATACTATGCACACATCTTCAAGCATTAACTCAAATCCTCAAGTAAATAGAACCTGAAACATGTTAAGTTGAAAATATTTTGGGTCAACAAAAGTTGGTGAGAATTACATAGGTTTTGATAATCGAATAAAAATTGTTGTGCAATTCATGTGTCATGGCAAATCTAGTCCATATGTGAAAACATACTAGAAGTAAATCGAGTGCATAATCAACCCTTGTGACTGTTGTATTGTGGTACATCCCATACGCTCATGGTTCACTCGTTTATATTGCAGTAACAAACACCCACGCAACATTTGTAGGAGGCACGTATCCGGGTGGGATTGTCAGTCCAATAGATCTATCAATGTATACCGTCGGCTTGTACGGAGTTAATGATTATGCTAGAATTGTGCTTACCCTAGTCATGTTCAAGACATAATGCAACATAGAAAAACACATAGACACATTGATGATTGAATTGCATAAATGATGTTGTAACATGTTTCACCCCAAAAATGGTGATAAATAGAAAATGGGCTATGTAAAACTCACCTTAGCAAAATGTTATACTTCTTGAAAATTGAATAGTGTGTTGCCCAAACAATGCCAAATATCACCCTATAATAAGGTAATAAATATGTCTAAGTCTATCTAGTCTACAAATGTATATGTTCTAGGGCTTTGAATTGGGGATAAATGCTTGTTTGATTAATATTAACAATGTTTGATAATTGAGAGAATATTAGTAAATAAATAAACAAAAATCTTTTTATGAAATTTAAATTTAAGATGGTCATAATAATGTGTTTAAAGTATAAAAATAATTTTTACAAAATTATTTTCTTTAAAATAGAATATTAATTCTATTTATAACAAATTGTCAAAATTTAACTTTAATAATTAAAAATATTAAAATTAAAGAATTATTAGTTTAAAATTCATATTTCTGTTCTAAATAATCAGAAATAATTTGTATAAAATTTTGGTGCAAAAATATTAAAAATTGAATTTATTATGATTTAATTATGATTAAAACTAACAAAAATTGATTAAAAATATTAAATAAATGATTTTTCTGAAATAAAAATTATTTCAGAAAAGCTTAATGTTATAAAAACTTAGAATAATTTTTGTGGAAATTTATAAGATTGTTTTGATATTTTAATAGAATTTTATAAATATAATAGAATAAACTTGATTTAATTATTATATATATTAAATAAATAAATTTTTGAAAACTAAAAATTGTAAGTTAAACTTTTTCATCAGATTAATACAAAATAATTTTTGTAGAAATTTTAAAAGTGTTTTAGTATTTTAAAATGAATTTATAAGATATAAATAATTATATTTAAAGTTTGTAAGCAAAACAAAAAAATGAAAGGAAAAAGATGTTGGCGCCAAGGTTTGAACCCGTATGGGTTGGTCCAAGAACACCAGACACAACCACTTGGTCTAGACCAGTGGTTGTGTTTGTTTTCAGTTTGTTTAAAATATAAAATGTATAAGAAATCAGTGTTCTTCCCCAATTTGTATGTACAAGCCCTAGCTTTTGAAATTACGCGATTCACACAACATTAATCTAATTAAACATAGGGTAAACGTTGTGTTTATGCCGATTAATAAATCCCATAACAGAAATTAAACTTACAATGCTGAATTGATTAAGAATAAACAGTCAACCGTTGAAGTCAACTCGAACAGAATCCTCAAGAACAGAGGATTTTTGTGAGAAATTAGAGGTTTAGAAAGATAGATTAGCGAGTTGTGATCGTATAGGGATGTCCAATTTATAGTGTTGAAGCTTGGATGCTTGAATTGGTAAGTTTGACTTAAACGAATAAAATGTCGTGATTTGGCTACAAATTGGACGTAATAATTGTTGATTGACGTGTGTAATGGACGCGAAATAATAAGGCAAACCAGTCAACAGCAATCAATTTGTTTAATTATCCCTAATTTAAGTAAATTAGTTGGTAAAAAGAAGGAAGCATGTTGGTCCATGCTGCTGCTCGTCGAACAGGAAGGGAAAGAAGAGGGTGGTTAGATGTTGGGTGCATTTATATATAATTAGAGTTAGGATTATAACAATAATAAGTTGTGGCCTAGTGGTGGTTGATGTTTGTTGTGGTGCAGACGTTGAATCGGTTAGGGATCCGGGTTCGATCCCCGTCCCTAACATTATTTTTCAAAACATTTTTCTTTTGATGTGGGCCGGGTACTGGGCTTTGGTCTGGGCCTGGGTGTTTGGGCTGGATAACAAGGACGAGAGGTTGGGTCTGGTGTGAGAACCGGTTTTAAATAAGGTGGGTTCTTATTTGTTTTTGTTTTTTTTTTTAAATTCTGAAAAGTCTCATATACTTAATTATAATTATTATTATTATTATTATTTACACACACACACACACACACACATATATATATATATATAAATTGTGAGTTAGGAATAGTTAATGATAAAGATGTATAAAATGAGGCTTTTACGTATAAAAAAATTTGGGGAAAAAATTTTGAGATGTTACACCAAAGCTGCGGGACACGACGGCGGGAGTAATCAGGTGACTGACCCCATCCGGAGGGAAGACTCTGATGAATCACAAAGTCTCTTTCACCGTTACGCAAGCCAGTGCTTGACCAACACTGTTGATCGAGCACACTTGCTGTCCGGCGAAGACGACCTCACACAACCATACTACCCTCCATCCTTCAGTGAGAAGTCAAAATTCACACCACGCATCGCGCTTGCTACACTGTGTAACGACCCAGCAGTCGGTGCCGGGTCGTTGGGTCGGGTTATCGGAGTTACGCAGCGGACTTCAGGATATTTGACAGTCTTGACTCTTCCAGGATCCACGTCATCATATCTGTTGGGTTACCTGAACACATGCCAAAAATAGTTTCTGTCAACATAAAGTTGGCGAGGTCGTGTATTTTATAAAGTGAATGGCCAGTTCGTTTATTTGTAATTCTTTTATATAAAACATGCTTTACTATTCTAATTCTGGTGGGGAGAATATATTCTATTATACAAATTCGATTAAATTATACCGATTATATGTCAATCTATTATATTCTATTAGTTGCCATTCCTATCGATGGTACCACTCTGTTTGTGGTAAATCTTAATTATTCCTACCCTCTACTCGGGTAAGACCGGTTATTATCCTCTAATTGGACAATAAAGGAAATGGCTATATACCGGTCAGTACTGTCCTAGTCGTTTCTATTATCCCCTTTTCTATTATATTTCTTTTATAAGATCTATTATGTAAAGCATTTCTATATTTTCTAATAAATGACATGTGTTTCCCCTAAAACGTTTAATAAAACAATAAAAGAGGGGAGTTCACGATACTCACAGGTTTGCGTATAATCTTCTATAGTCTCTTTTATTACAATTATATGTCAAATATATATATATATATTGATACGTTTTACGCGTGGGACTCGTTAGATTGTATTATTTAGGATATATATATCACATATACAATTTATGTATATATAGAGTTCGGTATATATTAGATAGTCCTAAACTCGGGGTTTATTATTGACACGACACGGACATCCTAGAATCTAGCTGGCTATTACAGCTTAGCACTCATAAGCTGGCCATTACAGCTTGGCACTCGTAGCTAATAAAAGAATAGAAAATATTATCATTAACCCGAGTCTAGTATATCCTTTATATATCAAATCTTATATATATAAACGTATATATTTTATATATGATTATTATTCTCTTATTATTATTATCAAGTCCGTACGTTATTCGTATTATATATATATAATCGTATAATTCTAATAATCCTCGTCTAGTCAATGAACCGGGTTCTATTCCGGGTGTTGACCGAGTCACCGAGTCGACTCGGTATCGGTTTAACTCTCCGATTGGATTAACGGTACCTCGCAATAATCACAGAAACAGTATTATAATCGGGTATCAATGATTAATACCAACATATCTATAATAACTGTTAAAGATTATACCTTTCGGGTTTGTAATCTGAGTCGTATCAGATTAAGATGAACCTCTCGAATAATCATTGGTATGAGACCGGAGGTCAACCGGACCTTACCGGAGACTGACCGGAAACTAACCGGAGTTCAACAGAGAATCATAATATAAACCGGAATACTACGGGAATCAACCGAAGCCCTCAAACTACCCGGTTATAATATACGAACACTCCCACATCAACAATTATGGTTCGGGTCTGATTATAACTGTCCGGTGACATATCGGTCATCCGAACAGAAGGAGCGAGAGTCACAGATTACAGGTTCAAGGTTAGGTTATGAGGACTCACGACAGTCACCGTAGCTTGGTGACTGTCCGAATAACAATAATAAGGGGTGGTTTATCGGGTTATATTTCAGATCAGAGGTTAGTCGGGTTGGGTTTGGTTAAACAGAGTGTTACCGGGTTCAGACCAGAAAGTGACCGGGTATGAACAGACCCGATAACTGTGTTTCAAGGATGATTATTGAACAGATCAGAAAGTTAGTCTGGCTTCCTTAACAGAACAGAGGGACAACCAGGTGGTTTACGGGTTAATTGGTGGGTTTCGGGTTAACAGAGGGTCAACGGTTTAAAGGGAGGAATAGGTTCGATGAGAGGTAACAAGCGCCGGTGACAGTCACCATAATTTGGTGACTGTTCGTTTACGAGGGCAAGGATATGGTTACTGATTACCGGGTTAGGATTATTATCGGGTAATAATTGTAGAGGGTTGTTTATTAAAACAGAGGAGAGGAGGTGGGTTGGTGACCGGAGAGGAGGAGGAAGACGACGGCGGTGACCGGCGGCGGCGCCGGAGGTTCGCCGGTGGCCGGAAATGAAGGAGGTCCGGCTGGGTTCTTGTTGGCTGCAATAAACACACACAAGTATGTGTGTGTTGTCGTGAGTATACAGACAAAAGAGAGAGAGGACCAAGGTTATAAAGGAATAATAATATAAGGGGTGTTTGGCAACAGGGATAATTGCTGGAGCACGGGTGTTTGGTAACGAGTATAGTAATAAAATAAGAAACGTTTTAATAAAAGATAAGGAGCGTTTAACCGAGATAATAAAAATCCAATAATTATTATTTATAAAATCAATTAAAACGGTTAATCGCGAGATTCGAACTTAAATAATTTAATAAGTAATCGGGTGGTCGGGTACGATCCGACCCGTTTAAGAGACCCGTAACACTTCGGGTCGTTACATTCGCCCCCCCTTAGGAAATTTCGTCCCCGAAATTTGAGTGATCTTGTATTTTACACCCTTGATCGATAAGGATGTTATAATGCAAACTTGAACACTCATCACGAGTCATAATCAGTACTCGTGGTTTGCGAGGAAATCGATCTTTATATCAATTCACATCTACGTTTTAACCTTTCTTGCTATAGTCATGTTAATACAGATACATGGACTATCTGTATTTTCTGGTATGACTATTAAAGGTTTTCCGTATAGATTGATATTTTTCTTTATACTATGAATATTCTTCTTATCTTATTCCTCATTAGAATGAGAAACAGACTGAATATTATTCTTATATAAATACGATTCGAACATATTTTGAGATTCTAATCGTTTATCTTCAAAAAGATTTACAAATCTTCAGCAAATATTACTAGAGTCTCAAAGTGATACGATATAATCATCGTCAGATTCATTTACAATGATGGATTCTAGTTGGTTCTTAAGAGATAGATACGGAAGTCGCTTCATTATCATGACTTGAATGGGATCCGAGCTACTATTTCTTATATTCAAACTTTAGAATCTGTCATCATTGTAATTCCGATTCTTAAAGAGTAGAAATGATTTCTTTAAATCATTAGACGTATCTTATCCGGAGTCTAAAGGTGCCGGAAAAGACTAATTGAACTTGTTGAATTACACTGTTTCAACAGTTCCTTTTTATCATCTTGATTTACTGAAATCGATTATTGAGATTTTTCTTAAATCATTTGATAATAGTCGTACTGACTATTTCATTGATGATTAATTGCATTGTATCTCATTACATATTATTTGACTTTTCTCATTGTATTATTGTGAATAAGGCCTTTCACAATTCTACAGTCAACATATGTAACTTTATCTTTATAGTCTCGGAATCTACCGGTAACAGTCGTTGTTACGATTCTTTGACTTAGGATTCTGATGGCAATGCATCGATTATTCTTTCTCAAAATCATGATTATCATTCAGGTTTAATGCATGAGTACTTATTGCGTTAAGTATTCCTGCAGTTATTCCTTCTTGATATCATTATTTCGGAATTCGTTAACGCTCTCAATAGTATCTTCTTATAATTTATTCTTTATAAAATTCTAGTCGTTTCCTTACGACTAATATTCTTATCTAATTATTATATTTCTTGGCATATCAAATGCCTTTTTACAATATTTGGCATTTCAAATGCCTTCTCTTAATATCTGGCATTTCCTATGCCTTTCTTTTATTCAGACATATCGGATGTCTTTCTAAATTATAATTCTTTTTATTCTTCGATTTATATTCTTTTATTTATCTATTTATATTCTTTTATATCCAAGCAAATACTGATAATATTTATAGCACACACTATAAATTCCATCACTTCTATAATATATTTTTGCTTGGAATAATTCTTTCTTATTTATGTATTCGATTAAAGTTTATACTTTCAGTGTCTGAAAACACTTTCCGATAAACTTATATATAGACAATCTATCATAGATTTTTAATCCAATTTATTATAAGCGAAGCTTATTTCATCTGGATAATCGTATAGATAGTTCTTGCCAGAACAGTGATTTCTTAATTTATCTCTCACAACCTTTAACCCGGAATATGAATTCCGTCATTCCTTGGCCAGAGAGTTTCACTGGAAAAATGAGCATAATTCTATTCATTTTTCATTTTTACTTCGATTATACCTTGCGAATCTCTACGCGATTCTGCTTGGTATCAATTATATTTCAATATATTCTTTATAGATCATTTTCTTTTGATATTTCATTGGATTCTACCATTTCCGGTTTCTGAATCCATATTAATTTATATCTAATATATTTTAAGGATTTAACAATTCCTCCATCACTTCTTAACCTTCAACTTGGTAACACTTTACCGTTTTACCAATTTGATTGTATTATGACTCGTATGAGTCTTTATATGAAGTGACTACAAAGATTTGTTCATAGCATCATATATCCTTATAAACAATTCTGTGACTTGGTGACAAATGTCCGGATATAACTTCTGTAAGGGTCCGGATATCATTTGCCCCGGAGATTACACAGAGGACATACAACTATCTTTGGTTGGCAATCAGAAATCAATATACTGATTTTTATGATTCGTAGAAATTAACCAATCGATGGTTTTTATTCTGCGAACATATTCTTAGTTGTATTTCACAAAGAAATTCCAACTAGATTGCCAGTTCTGTGATCGTATTTTCCACATATGATACGCTGATGGTTCGAATATATATTTTTGTTCTTATTATTTCTTATTATTTCTCTTAATATGTTTATGATACAAACATACTGTGATCTCGATAAACTCCTACTCGAATGTTACTGTGCCTGTGGCATTCATAATTATGTCGCGATCATAATTACTATTCCACCTCACCTAACATTCCGGTACTTATTTATTTTAATCACAATAGGTATGTGTCCTTCACATATTATTCTGATATTTTGTTCTTTATTTACTCTTTAAATTATATTATTTCGGAATAAAACATGTTGATTCGAGTCTAACGAAATAGACTGTTAATCGTTCAAGAATTCGATCACGTCCAAAAGATGTCCAATATAATCATCCAATCTTTTAATCTTTCTGACTTGTTCAAGTCACAGGATTAAGATGGTACTTATATTGTCGCATAATCGAGCGAGTAAGAATTCGGTTTCTTTAGATAGATTCCAAATTATTTTTGTCACGAGAATTTCAAAATAATAATATTTCTATTCAAAATATTATCTTAATTCTCGAAAGAAAAGACCGAAAATATCATCTGGCTGAGGTTTCTTTATATATATCCAAAGAGATATTTATAGAACGTGGTAAATATTTATTGTTCATATCGAGATAAAATATCAAGGAAGTTATACGATCGGATATGAATATAGAATCATGCCAAAAATAATCTTGACATATATACGGATACAAATTCGATTAAAGATCTTTATGAAAATGGCACTGAATATGGAGTGAAATATGTTTGCCCCACACAAGGAAACTAAAATAGGCTTAGGGAAACTGTAACTTGATTTATCGAACGGAAATGTCTAGGAATAAATCCAGTAAATTACTGAAATATTCTGATTTTCGATAAAAAGGATTGGAGGGAATTCTTTAGAAACACAATATTAATATGTCTCTTGTATATCTGATAAAATTTTGGAATTTTCGGAATAAAAATAATATTTCTGGAGACTCGATCATAGGAATGTTCAAGTCGGAGCGTAATATTTGTATTCTATTTATAATATCTGGAATAACCGTAAGGTTAACGATCAGAGATCAAATATAAATAGCCACTGGGGCCGGAATAATTCAATAAACTTATCTGAAGTTTCTTGAATCAACGATGGATGATTTATATTTTATAAACTATTTATTTTTCTATATATAAATATATATATACTTTTATAGCTTTTGTCATTTCTTATTTATATCCTGATTTATTTTTTTTTATTTCTTTTAATATTTATCTGGTTTCTGTTCTGTATTTCTATCTTATTTCTTTTAATGTCATGATTTTTATTTTATATTCTTTCGTATTTCATACGGCCTTAATATCCTGTAAGATTTCCCGGAAATTAAATGTCTATGTAAATTCACAATTGTGTACATAATTGTCAATTTACCCCACATAATCATTCTAGTAATATCCTGTAGTGGATTTGTTTTAATTTCTAATATACTGTTATGGTTCTCACCAACTTTATAATGGTTTGGCATTTAGGTACCCAAAATTTTACCTTCTAATATTCTTTTACCTTATACTTATTTCTAATCAAAATTTCTTTTAAAAGACATTTTTGGTAGATCCTGGATTAATAAATATTTCAAGACTGTCCATAAGCGCCGCTCTGATACCAACCTGTAACGACCCAACAGTCGGTGCCGGGTCGTTGGGTCGGGTTATCGGAGTTACGCAGCGGACTTCAGGATATTTGACAGTCTTGACTCTTCCAGGATCCACGTCATCATATCTGTTGGGTTACCTGAACACATGCCAAAAATAGTTTCTGTCAACATAAAGTTGGTGAGGTCGTGTATTTTATAAAGTGAATGGCCAGTTCGTTTATTTCTAATTCTTTTATATAAAACATGCTTTACTATTCTAATTCTGGTGGGGAGAATATATTCTATTATACCAATTCGATTAAATTATACCGATTATATGTCAATCTATTATATTCTATTAGTTGCCATTCCTATCGATGGCACCACTCTGTTTGTGGTAAATCTTAATTATTTCTACCCTCTGCTCGGGTAAGACTGGTTATTATCCTCTAATTGGACAATAAAGGAAATGGCTATATACCGGTCAGTACTGTCCTAGTCGTTTCTATTATCCCCTTTCTATTATATTTCTTTTATAAGATCTATTATGTAAAGCATTTCTATATTTTCTAATAAATGACATGTGTTTCCCCTAAAACGTTTAATAAAACAATAAAAGAGGGGAGTTCACGATACTCACAGGTTTGCGTATAATCTTCTATAGTCTCTTTTACTACAATTATATGTCAAATATATATATTGATACGTTTTACGCGTGGGACTCTTTAGATTGTATTATTTAGGATATATATATCACATATACAATTTATGTATATATAGAGTTCGGTATATATTAGATAGTCCTAAACTCGGGGTTTATTATTGACACGACACGGACATCCTAGAATCTAGCCGGCTATTACAGCTTAGCACTCATAAGCTGGCCATTACAGCTTGGCACTCGTAGCTAATAAAAGAATAGAAAATATTATCATTAACCCGAGTCTAGTATATCCTTTATATATCAAATCTTATATATATAAACGTATATATTTTATATATGATTATTATTCTCTTATTATTATTATCAAGTCCGTACGTCATTCGTATTATATATATATAATCGTATAATTCTAATAATCCTCGTCTAGTCAATGAACCGGGTTCTATTCCGGGTGTTGACCGAGTCACCGAGTCGACTCGGTGTCGGTTTAACTCTCCGATTGGATTAACGGTACCTCGCAATAATCACAGAAACAATATTATAATCGGGTATCAATGATTAATACCAACATATCTATAATAACTGTTAAAGATTATACCTTTCGGGTTTGTAATCTGAATCGTATCAGATTAAGATGAACCTCTCGAATAATTATTGGTATGAGACCGGAGGTCAACCGGACCTTACCGGAGACTGACCAGAAACTAACCGGAGTTCAACAGAGAATCATAATATAAACCGGAATACTACGGGAATCAACCGAAGCCCTCAAACTACCCGGTTATAATATACGAACACTCCCACATCAACAATTATGGTTCGGGTCTGATTATAACTGTCCGGTGACATATCGGTCATCCGAACAGAAGGAGTGAGAGTCACAGATTACAGGTTCAAGGTTGGGTTATGAGGACTCACGACAGTCACCGTAGCTTGGTGACTGTCCGAATAACAATAATAAGGGGTGGTTTATCGGGTTATATTTCAGATCAGAGGTTAGTCGGGTTGGGTTTGGTTAAACAGAGTGTTACCGGGTTCAGATCAGAAAGTGACCGGGTATGAACAGACCCGATAACTGTGTTTCAAGGATGATTATTGAACAGATCAGAAAGTTAGTCTGGCTTCCTTAACAGAACAGAGGGACAACCAGGTGGTTTACGGGTTAATTGGTGGGTTTCGGGTTAACAGAGGGTCAACGGTTTAAAGGGAGGAATAGGTTCGATGAGAGGTAACAAGCGCCGGTGACAGTCACCATAATTTGGTGACTGTTCGTTTACGAGGGCAAGGATATGGTTACTGATTACCGGGTTAGGATTATTATCGGGTAATAATTGTAGAGGGTTGTTTATTAAAACAGAGGAGAGGAGGTGGGTTGGTGACCGGAGAGGAGGAGGAAGACGACGGCGGTGACCGGCGGCGGCGCCGGAGGTTCGCCGGTGGCCGGAAATGAAGGAGGTCCGGCTGGGTTCTTGTTGGCTGCAATAAACACACACAAGTATGTGTGTGTTGTCGTGAGTATACAGACAAAAGAGAGAGAGGACCAAGGTTATAAAGGAATAATAATATAAGGGGTGTTTGGCAACAGGGATAATTGCTGGAGCACGGGT
This sequence comes from Ambrosia x helenae, assembly GCA_030844895.1. Classification (NCBI taxonomy): domain Eukaryota; kingdom Viridiplantae; phylum Streptophyta; class Magnoliopsida; order Asterales; family Asteraceae; genus Ambrosia; species Ambrosia x helenae. Next base: position 112,749,216 of record CM061225.1, on the reverse strand, counting down.
GTTTGGTAACGAGTATAGTAATAAAATAAGAAACGTTTTAATAAAAGATAAGGAGCGTTTTACCGAGATAATAAAAATCCAATAATTATTATTTATAAAATCAATTAAAACGGTTAGTCGCGAGATTCGAACTTAAATAATTTAATAAGTAATCGGGTGGTCGGGTACGATCCGACCCGTTTAAGAGACCCGTAACACTTCGGGTCGTTACACACTGCCCCCAAGAACAAAAATACCAAGTACTTTGGGAAAATTCGATGGTACAGGAGACCCTGATGGCCATTTAAGAAGTTTCGAAATTGCAGGAAAGTGCGCGAGGTGGAGTCTGCCAGCATGGTGCCACATGTTCGCGCAGACGCTCACGGGCGCTGCGCGGGTATGGTTTGACAGTCTGCCAAATGGTAAGATAGATACCCTAAAAGAGCTGACTGATAAGTTCTCTGATCAATTCAGCCAAAACAAACGAATAGAACGTGACTCCACAGACATCTTATAAGTTAAGAGACGCGGCAATGAATCCATTGAAGATTACATTACCAGGTTCAATCGTGAAGCTCTCCAAATTGGGCCAATTGGTTTCGAGCTCATGAAAGCAGCTTTTACGCAAGGAGTGCGGTGTGACTCACTAATCCGCACTCTGGCCGGATGTACCAGAATGCCAAACATGTGGGAAGAAATAATGCGAGGTGCGAAAAACTATGCTAAAACTGAGCGAGAGCTGTCTGGAGCAGAATCCAAGCACCCCAGTAAACAGACACACAGGCCCAAGCCGCGTGAAATCGCAGTAACAGACATGAAAGAAAAGGCCGAAGCTCTGTATGGACCAGGCTTCAAGGAGCCACCAAAACAGAACCAAACCTGCAGAAGTTTCAGAGTATAAACACAACACGTCATTCGCTCAGAGGTCTGGAAGAAGAAGCTAAAACAATTAGACACCACTGACGAAAACACCGGCATAAGTTTTGGCTACAGAGAACATAGACCTCCTAGAACCAAAGGTTATAAAGAGAAGAGAAGGCTTAGATCACAACAAGTTCTGCGCCTATCATCAAGACATAGGTCATGACACCGACAAATGCAATCAACTGAGACAAACCATCGAGGATGCTTTGAAATCTGGCAAACTCGGCCACCTGTTGCAAAACGTCGAACGCAAGCAAGCGGCGGGACCACCGCCGAAAAAGATCAAGAATGTAAGCATGATGATCCATGGTAGTGGACGCCGGCAGCAGAAACGCAAAACTGATAACGCCGCGGAGTGGAAAGAACAACAAGTCTGTTTCCCAGTAGTCAAAGGCAGACCCTCCTCCACCCGCGCAATTATCGTTACTGCTATCTTCGACGATTACCGCACCACCCGAGCATTCATGGACACAGGAAGCGATTCCGACATCATATACGGGCAATGCTTCGACCTGTTGGATGACGAAGACAAACAACGCTTGCGCCCCATCAATTCTCCAATTATGGGATTTTCAAACGAAGTCGTAACCCCACTCGGGGAAATCTCTTTTCCCCTCACACTGGGAGCACATGGGCGTTCCAGAACCGAAGAGGTCACCTTCCTCGTCATCCCAACAAAGTCCAAACATGATATCATCTTAGGACGAGACTCCATGCAGCATACAATATGGTCACCTCAACAGTCCATGGTGCCATTGGTTTCCCCACCCCGAACGGTGTGGCAATCGTATGGGCCAACAGAGAATGCGCCATGACCACATAGTCCCACCCCACAAAAATGCTAAAGCCATGCTCACGCACAAAGCCAGAAAAGTGGATCCTCAACCCGAAGTTCCCTGACCAAACCATCACTTTGGGACCAGCAATCTCGGAGAACATCCGGGATCACCTCAAGCAGCTTCTTAGAAAGAACATGGACGTCTTCGCGTGGCAACCATCAGACATGATCGGAGTCCCACGCGAACTCGCCCAACACAAGCTAAACACCTACCGCTCAGTTGAACCCATCGCGCAAAAGCGCATGAGCATGGGCGCTGAAAAGACACAAGCAATGAACGAGCAGGTGGGCGAGTTACTGAAAGCTGGCATTTTTAGAGAAACAAGGTACCAAACCTGGGTTGCCAACCCGGTAATGGTCAAGAAGAGCAACGGCGGCTGGAGGATGTGTGTGGATTACACAGACCTCAACAAAGCGTGCCCAAAAGACTGCTATCCTCTTCCAGAAATCAACCTAAAAATCGACTCACTAGCGCCTTTCAGGTTCAAATGCTTTTTGGATGCTTACAAAGGATACCACCAAATTCAGATGGCGCTAGAGGATGAAGATAAAATAGCCTTTCGCACCGACAAGGGCGTTTTCTGCTATACCAAGATGCCATTTGGCCTAAAGAATGCGGGTGCCACATACCAAAGATTGATGGACCGCGCATTTGCCAAACGTGTATTATATTCCAGCATTGCATAACAATATCATGAGTCTAGGGCAGATGACAGAGGACGGATATGATGTGGGAATGAGGCAAAATTTCTTAAAGATGCTTGATAACAAAGGAAGATTGGTTATGAAGGTAAAAAGATCTGCAAATAGACTATACAAAATTTTGTTGACACCAGGAAAACCCATTTGTTTGGCAATGAACCTGGCCACGAAGAGTGGGTGTGGCATGCTCGAATGGGACATGCTAACTTTGTGGACCAATTACACCACGCTCAAAGGGAGGTAATAGGTATTTCTTTTTGTTGGTCGATGATTACTCCCGGTTTATGTGGGTTTATTTGTTAAAATCTAAAGATGAAGCCTTGATGAGATTTGAAAAATTCAAGGCTCGAGTTGAAAAAGAAAGTCCATTCAAAGTCAGAATGCTACGCGCTGACCGCGGTGGTGAATTTAATTCACACCAATTTAATGAGTTTTGTAGTAAAGCAGGGATTAGAAGACAGTTGACAGCTCCGTACATGCCACAACAAAATGGCGTAGTGGAGCGTCGGAACAGAACGATTGTAGAGATGACAAGAACTATATTGAAAAGTATGAAAGTGCCCGATGTACTCTGGGGTGAAGCTGTTCGACACTCAGTTTTTCTGCTCAACCGGATTGGAACAAAGGCAGTGAGAAGTCAAACACTGTATGAGGCCCGGAAGGGCTCTAAACCAACCCTTGAGCATGTTCGTATCTTCGTATGTGTGGCGTATGTCAAGAAGCTGAACGAAATAACCAAGCTTAGTGATCGCAGCGAACCTATGGTTCATTTGGGCATAGAAGATGGCAGTAAGGCCTACCGGTTGTTGAATCCTAAGACGAGCAATATAGTAATTGCAAGGGATGTGGTGTTTGATGAGTTTGAACAATGGAATTGGGACCCAGCTCCACAAAGGGAACCGGGTCTTGCAGCTAAATGGACCTATGCATCTTTTGTTGAAGATGGAAACGAATCGGGTTCAATCCCATACTTACACACTGATGGCAGTTCGAGCCCTAATCCTCAACCTGATAACTTGAGCTTTAACTCTCAGCTAATCATGATAATTGTGTATCTCCTCTGTTTAGTTCTGCAGGGCAACATGAAGATAGTAATGCAACAACATCTTCTGCAACAAATCAATCATCAGTTAGTGCAACTGAGTCAAGGAATGCATCAGCTCCATTTGATGATACACCTCCCCAAGGTTTTCAATCAAAACCAGATGTGGAGCAGAGATCAACAGCGATGAATGATGCTGAAGTTCAAGCTTGTATGATAGAAACCCTGAATTATTATTACTTCATGATGAGCCAACGTGTTATGAAAAAGCAGGAAAAGAATCAAGCTGGAAAGTGGCAATGAACAAGAGTTGGATGCTATCAACAGAAACAAGACCTGGAATTTAGTTGAGCTACCTGCAAACAACAGGGCAATTGGATTAAAATGGGTTTTCAAACTTAAGAAAGATCCAAGTGGTGCCATCACAAAACATAAAGCTCGTTTGGTAGCGAAGGGATATGCCCAGAAGAAAGGGGTGGACTTTGAGGATGCATCTGCACCGGTCGCAAGGTTGGAGACCATCAGACTATTACTAGCAATGGTAGCAAAGGAGGGCTGGCTTGTTCATCATTTAGATGTCAAGTCCGCATTCCTAAATGGTGAACTTAAGGAAGAGGTCTATGTGAGTCAACCAGATGGTTTCAAAGTGAAAGGGAAGGAATCAATGGTGTATCGGCTAAACAAGGCACTATATGGGTTGAGGCAGGCTCCAAGAGCCTGGAACATGAAGCTGGACAAGTCACTCAAGGAAATGGGGTTCACAAAGTGTGCTCAGGACCAAGCAGTTTATAAGGTACACAAACCCAATCCTGTTCTTATAGTTGGGGTTTATGTAGATGACCTTATAGTTACTAGGTCAAATGAAAATGAAGTCTTGAAATTCAAAAATAAGATGAAAAGTGTGTTTGATACGAGTGATTTGGGTCTACTATCATATTATCTGGGAATTGAGGTGTCATAAAGGAAGGAAGGAATAACAATCACTCAAGAAGCTTATGCTAACAAAATTCTTGAGGCTGCAGGTATGCAGAATTGTTATAGTGCCAGGTACCCTATGGAACATAAGTTGCAAATATTTAAAGATGAGAGTGGCAAATCAGTTGATGCAACTAATTACAGAAAATTAGTTGGAAGCCTTCGGTATTTACTCCATACACGACCAGATCTCAGTTACTCGGTTGGTGTACTGAGTAAATATATGCAGAGTCCAAAAGAAAGCCATCTTGTTGCATTGAAGCATGTTCTCAGGTATTTGAAGGGAACAACAGGTCTTGGTCTAAAATACAACAGGGTGGTGATGGCAGATTAATCGGTTATAGTGACAGCAGCCATGGTACAGATTTGGATGATCGCAGAGGAACAACTGGTACAGCGTTTTATTACTCTGGAAATCTGATCACATGGAGTTCACAAAAGCAGCAAACAGTGGCGTTAAGTTCGTGCGAAGCTGAATTCATGGCTGCTACCTCAGCCGCTTGTCAATGCTTGTGGTTAAGGAACTTAGTCAGCGACTTAACAGGAAAACAAGACAAAAGGTGACACTCTTGGTAGATAATGAATCTGCAATCGCGTTGATGAAAAACCTAGTTTTTCCACTGAAGAAGTAAGCACATCGATACGAAATATCATTTTATATGCGAGTGCGTTGAACGAGATCAAATTTGGGTTGAGCACATAAGTGGAGAGCTGCAGAAGGCTGATATGTTCACTAAAGCATTACCGAAGATCAAGTTTGCAGAAATGAGAGAACTTGTTGGAGTTGAAGACCTGAAGACCAATGTCAACACTAAAGGGGTGAATGTTGGTTAGTGTTTGACCGAGTATAGTGGAAGTCCAGCTCATTCTGGAACGTTGCAGCAGCTTTTACCAGGTCACATGGTGACCGTTTGAAGACCATTAATTTAGGATCTGTTTTGACTTTTCAGTATTTAAGGTGTAGTCGCTTTCAGTTTTTATCATTCACTTTCAATTAGCCGAAAAAGCTTGTAAATCTGTGATGACTTTTCTTATTCTTCTTCAATAAAGTTGCAAGCTTTTGGCTTATATATACCTTGTTCTCTTCTTAACTTGATCTGCATTTTATATTCCAAATTCTAACATATCTTAGATATGTTGTCGTAAACCATTCACTTGTACAAGTAGTTGCAGATTTCCAATGAATAACTTACTCTGTTGAATCAAGAAGTTGGTTGAAGATTGACAGATGTAGAGACGAGGAATGAACAACGTTAGTGATGAAAGAAGAATGGTTAAATTCTAAGAAAAGAATTATTGACTCAGGGAAAGACTAGATAAACTTTACCAGGATCAACTCCAGATTGAAGGTGTTGGTGGTGATGATAAGGGTGATGAGTCAGAAGACGATGAAGACGATGACGATGACGATGACGATGACAATGTTGGACGATCAGATGCTGTTACAGATCCACGCCCTCATAAACTTGGTGGTGATGATGGTGAAGGCGGTGCTGATACTTCATCTCAGTCATAACGTACTGCTGGAAGGAAGCACGTACCAAGAAGAGAAATGAAGGTGGTAGTAACCCTAAAAGCAGCCATCCGCTTAGGGGGACATACGTAGCCAATCGCTAGCTAATGCAAGAATACGTTGCTCAAGGGGGCAGTTCCATTGGATGTTACATACTCGTTTCTTGATTTTTTTTCTTCTGTGATGACAATGGAAATCTTGTTACTGTACCTCAACATGAAGATTTAGAAGGAGGTGAGATCTCACCTGAGATGACTGGAGAAGAAATGGCACATTTGTTTGGGATTACAATGAGGAGATTAGGGATGAAAGCTCTTTAGATACTCTTCCACCTAAACTGAAATTAACTTTGAAGAAGTGGAGATAGAAGATATCACTCACGAATAGTATCATGAGTATGCAATGAATGATGATAATACCAAGATTCCCAAAATCAATTAATAAGTTTTTGAGAAGGCTGAACAAGTCAATTAATCTGAATCAGATCAAGTACCTAAAAGTCTCAAATCCAGAATGGAGAGACTCAAAGCTATGTACGACAGATGGTTTGCTAATTACAAAGAACGAATGGAAGCTAAGCTAAAAGCTCCTCAGCAAGCTACATTTTTCAACGAGAGTTGATGGAAGATGTCAGGGAATGTACTTAGCTGGACTTACGTTCCTCATGCAAGAGCCATTGGCGTCAAATTCTAGAGTGGCATCTTGTATTTTGATCACGTAGTTTGTTTGAAGAGCCTACTTTTCTGGTACATGCGAGATCTGGTTAGATTGACTCCTTTTCGTACCGATCATCATCTAAGCCAGTTTAAAACAACTCTCTGGAGAGAAAGTTTGGTTGGAATGGTGGAAACCTCAGTATCTGAAGAGCTACAAGATAAATGAGATCAATATGAGAACTAAGACTCCAATTTGGAAACAAAGGATCAAGTCGCGCGAACTGTATGAAGAAGATGCCACTTGCACCTATGGAGCAAGATTTGCCGACAAGTTCATATTATGGCTTTACGACTTCCAGACTACCAAAGCAGTGATCTTTCTAAGGAATGATATGAAGATCTGTCGAAAGATTTGTGTATTTGATCCTTTGTGGCTGATGAATTGTGCTAAGAAAGCCATAGAGATATTGTACTATAGTCCCATCCACTATGATGCAGTTGACAAGAATTACGCTTGGCAGTTTCAAAAGGTTGTTCAATTCTGCCATGCTATGAAGATACATTCTGGATGTGATTAGTTGAAGTTCAATAGACTTGAAGCTTGAAGTTGGTGTTTGCTGTTTGAAGATTAAGATACTGATTTTTGATGAACGCGTGAAGATTTTAAAGACATACTAGCTAGGTCCAAGGGGGAGTCTGCTAGTGCACTTAAATGCAATGTCCCTAGCTTAGTATAGTCGATTTTATGTGGTTTGATTGTTGTTTAGCTCGTTTAGTATACTAGGGTTATTTTGGTAAATTGGTTAGGACGAATACTTATGTTTAAACGAATGGGTCTCCCATCATTTTACTTTTCGGACGAGTGGATATCAAACCTATTCATCCAAACCTATTAGTGTAAGCCTAGATCATCCATTCGCGTGAATGCTTCACACGAATGGCAACAATATATAAGCATATTCTCCCAAACCCTATTTAGTTTTTTTTTTTTTTTTTTTTTTTTTGTCATTTGGTGTCTCAGATCTAATCGGTTAACATTGTGCTTTGTTTTATCAGTCAAAAACCATTTGAAAGCATTTACTTGTATATTTTGGTGTGTGTTAGATTATCATACCGTTACAAAACTCTCGTATAAGGATTCCACACTCATATAAGAGAAAACCCATGATAAACGGATTCAGTTTGGTGAGTCCAACGATCCTACAATATGACAATATTACAACTAGAACTTGTGTACGATATTTAACACATAATTTTGTCGAATCTTCCAATAGTAGTAAGGCACCTAGTTTAGGGTTGGACGGTTTAGTACATTGTTTAATAAATATGTAAGATACATGTATAGATTACGATGAAACATAATTAAGGTATCGTTAACAAATACTCTTGTTTCAATCCGTACATAGTAGAACATATCAAATATTAATTAACCAAAATAAGCTATGTTATTATATTGCATGAATGTACATTCAATTCAAGATTGCACACCTTATCTCAATCAATGCGTTTGATTAGGCACTCAATCAATCTCTCAAAACTTGTTATTTTACTATAGTTGTTTTCTTGCTAGTTAGAGAAAGGTAGTGGAGTCGAAAGCGAAGGTTGAGCCAAGCTACTTGTTCATTTTGTGTCCTATCCTATCTGTCCTTGAACCACCAACCCCGTTCACTGTCTTCTCTCCAGAACTCCAGAGGATACATCGAATATATCACAGAGGATATGTCGAATTATATAGAAGACTTGCTCGGAGATCTTGATAGTTCCTTGATTTCATATTGGAAATTTATATCCTATAATACTTGAGTATGTATCTTAGAAAATCAATAACGATATATCACAGAGGATACGCCAAATTATTTAGAAGACTTGCTCAGAGATCTTGATAGTTCCTTGACCTCACATTGGAAATTTATATCCTTGTAGGTGTGAATGAGTCACTTTAAGGCCAGTTTAGGGGGGACGTGACATGTTGCTATGACCCATAGATTCTAGGATTTTGTAGGACCATCACGGATGATCCGGATATCACAGGTTGGACACAAAACGAGTGCAGGATCATCAGGTTGTGGTTTAAGCAACAATAAACAAGAAAACACACAAGCATCTAATTGTAACGTACACACTAATTTAACTAATGACTCATTTTACCTGTTTTCACATTAGAGAGAATGTTGGTAGTGGAGGTAACTTAATTAATAGTATGTACTAATTGTAACACACGTTAATTTGGGTGCATGATATCGTATGATGGAAATACTTCACAATTCATCTAATTCTTATGATGAAATGTAGTTGTTGGCATGTATTAATCAACACGTCATATGGTGCTAATATTATTCATACATTGCAATGATAACTATTTCATTTGTGTTTTTCATCTTATGTGACTAATCCCGGATCTAGATAACCGTAAGAGACTCCTTATAAATGGGAAGTTGATGCTAAATGTTAAGTTAATACCCTTAGATGAACTAGAAACAAAGGATTGGGAGTAGATGTTATATAAGTATTGGGAGTAGATACTATATAAGGCCAAAGGGGAGACTAAAAAGGAGATTTTGTACAATGATCTCGTTCTCACAAATGATATAATGTACATTTTGGTAACTAAAGAAAGCAACACAAAGTTGTTTTTATGTAAAATGTATTACAACTAAAACATGTCTAAGATATTAAGCATGTGAAGTCATCAAGTCTTTCAAATCAATATTAATGCACCCAGATGGAACGACGATTTGTGTCATAAAAAGTGTAGCCTTTTAATTAATGTTTGCAAATCTTCTCTTGTGAATCCATTCAAAGTAGAACGAACGAAAACTTATAAAAAAGAAGTAATAATATGTTATATTGAATGAAGGTATATTCACTTTAAAGTCTAGGCCTCTATACCATTGTTTGATCAACGTATGAACCAGCTAAAAGATCTCTGCCTTGGCACTCACAATCTCTCACCACATGCTTTTATACTATAACTTTTTGAGGCTACAATGAAAAGGATCATATATTGGCATGTAACTATTGTTATAACTACTATGGTGATTGGAAAATTCAATGTAGTAGTTGGCATGTATTAGCTAGCTCACAGCCTCACATGTAATGGTGCTAACACTACTTTATACTTGAAGAGGAATCATATCAAGACTATCGTTGGCGAATGATTATTTGTTCATCATGACAAGAGGAAACTAGCTTTACATAGGTATTTGATGTTAACATCGGATTAATATCCTTTGCAGGGTGTGAAAATTTTGTTGCATGTAGTTTAAGCTAAAAGAGACGAGCCACCGGTGACATTGATTGTGAATGAATATATGAATGTGCTCACACATGATTGTTAGGGAGTGCCACCATAATGAAAATTGTAGTTTTGCAGACATGTATTTCACTCGATAATGGATAATATTAGGTATTTTGGCAGAAAATTTGCATCTAGCACCAAAACAATTATTTGTGATTCCTTTCATATCACAAAGCATCAGCTTTCGAATTGCAATATTCTCTTTGATTATCTAGATAATTTTTTGGGATTCCTTCCATATTATTAACCACCGGCTTTCAAATTTCCTTCCGTATTCATTCATTCATTCAATCTTCATTGGTTTTTTTACTTGTATGTATGCGTGTTAACAAAAAGTTGTTAATGAGACTTATGTATAGTAGCTATGCAAACATGTGTGGTATGTATATATGTGTTTGATGTATATGATGACATTGCACCATTTATTTGTGGTTATTAAAACTACAATTGCAAATATATTTATATGCCAAGAAGCATTACTACCATCCATAATTTGTATAATTAACACAAGGTGCTAGATGGTTTATACAAAAGATACAAATAATGGTGAAACAAGTTGGTGTGATTCCCTAAAACGGTTTTTCATATATATAAGATCTGGTCAATACAAATAGCAATGAGCAAGTTAAGGTCTTAGACCCTCAAAACCATAAACGTAAACCAAAACCGCAAGGACCAGAACCTTCTATATTTTAAGGGTTGCTTTTAGGTTCTTGGTTAACGCCTAAATTCGGCTCCCATCCTTCATACAACCATAATTAGAATTGTGGCTTGTTCCACAAAGTAAATATGTATTTGTGCAAGCCAGGTTTTATAAACTCTTGTTCGCCTACATAAATATAATTTGCTAAAACAAGAAGATATTAATTGTAGACCATAAAATGACCATTTTAAAATATGAAGGATTAGATTTGTGGAAATAAGTCAAGGACAGTAAAGAGAAGGTGTAGAATGAAAAAAGATTAAAGGGACTAAATAGTAAGGGTATGTTTGGCAAAACTAGCTGGAGGCTGGTAGCTGGAAGCTGCAAGCTGGTAGCTGTAAGCTGATAGCCGGAAGCTGTTAGCTGGAAACTTTTTAAATATATTTTGGTGTTTGGCAGAGTATCTGGAGCTTTTAATAAAATGTATAAAATGACCAAAATTGTCATAATTAAAAGATTGTAAAGAAGATTTTTATTTTATTTTTAAAATAGAATGGGTATTTGTGTCATTTATTAACTAAAAGCTTGTAGTTAGTAGAGCTTTTTCTTAAAAGCTACTACTAGTAGCTTTTCACTGTAGAGCTTTTTCTCCAACCTAAAAGCTTGCAGCCCCTTCAACCAAACAAAGCTTTTTATTAAGTAGGAACTTTTTCTTAAAAGCTTGAAGCTTGAAGCTCCTAAAAGCTCTTAAAAGCTCCTTGCCAAACATACCCTAAGTTATCAAAATCTTGGTAGGGTAACACGATTATATATATACATATATAACCCTATAATACTCCGAAGACAGCAGCTGCAGCCGTCAGAAAACCTAGATGGGCACTGCTTCATTGTCCATGTTTATCGAAAACAAGCCTCCTGATATCACAAAATCATTGGTGAGTTGTACTTGATTTGATATAATTTGTTTCTGTATAGTACTCTTTCTCGATTTGTACGTGACCATGAAATGCTAACTTAATATGTGGGTATCATCATGCAGGGAATTGATGAAGAACGATCGTTGACTGTTCATAGGATTTCGGAAGACAACCTTGCTAGGTAACTGTTAATCCTTTGATAGTTTCGTGTGAATGATCAGAAATCTTACTAAATATGCTCGTTATGATTTTTACTATCCGTCGTCTTGTTGCTGTTTATGTATACAACCTTGAGTTTTTAAAATGAAAAGTTGACAAAGGTTTAATTGAATCTAAAAATTGAAGGCAAATTTAGCGGCTGATTGAGTCAGCAAGTCTTTAAATAAAAATAGTTACATTGAATCTGGTTTGGATACCATGAAAAATTTTTGTGTGTATATATTTGTGTAATCAGTTTTTGTTTCACATCTGCCCTTTATTTTTTTTGTACTGTTCTTTCTATCCTCAATAAGCTCTCCTGACTATCAGCTATCATTGTGTTGCAAACAGGGGAATTTTGTGCCTTGTAGGCCTCCGTATTTTTGTGCGGTGATTAGATGAGGGTTCTCAAAGAGGTCGTGTGCACAGTTTGCACCCGCATCCGGTTTGGTGATAGGGATGCTTTTTGATCCATTGCAGCGGTGCTAGCATTGGGCAATGGTGTGACTTGGGATTCCACCTGTTCGGATGGTTTAGGATCAAGGTTTCTTTACTTATTATTTCTTGATGATGCTGCAAGTCTGGAAATATGGTTGTTGATTATAAGGGCGGATCAAGCCATGGTGATAGCTTAGTATTATCAGGCGGTAATTTGTTGTAACCCACGACCCTTATACTGACCTATAAACCAATGGATACTTTTATCTTACCTTGAACTTCTCCTTGAATCGTTGAATAATTGAGCTTCTCTTCCCCTTCTCCTTCCCCTTGCTAGCCATAGCCGATTTAGTCTTGCCCTACCAATGAAAATCATTTTTAGGTTTTATATTCCCTTGAACCCTAGCCAAATCATTTGGCTTCCCCTTTCTAGCCAAAGCCGATTTGGTCTTGCCCTACCAATGAAAATCATTATTAGCTTCTATATTAAATTGAACACTTGCCAAATCATTTGGCTTTCCCTTGCTAACCATAGCCGATCTGGTCTTACCCTACCAAAGAAATCCATTAATAGGTTCAAACAAAAGAGAATTATTGATAAAATTTGGTTTTAGTAAGTTGTGTAATTTTATCAAAAGAATGCTACTCGTTTGGTTTGTAGAATTTGTTTTCCATGGAATTGGATTCGAATCCTTCAAAGGAATTGGAATAAATTTGTCTCCTACCTGGCTGTAAACAGCTTCGGAGAAGTCCCAGAAGAAAAAGCATAAAATGAATCTTAAGACGGTTTTTCTAAGCTTTAGTTGATCAACAAGCACACAAGTTATCTTCAAGATTGATAATAAGAATTGTAGCTATCTTTATTTTTTATGATACAATTCTGAATCTTTGTAGATTGATGATGTAAACTGTAAAGTTGTATTTATCTGATCCTTTTAAACTTTTTGTGAAGAATCATTAAATTGATCATGAAGGTTTGCCGACGGTCAAAATCTTTTTAAATTTCAGAATAAATATAAGGTTTACTTAAACCTTTAATTCTTCATCATTCATGTTAACAATTAAATGAATTGCTTTAAACATATGTTCATCAACCATGAGCATCATATTCACCAATCATCAACACTGAAGACATTTCCTTTTCCTTTTCATAGTGATGGTGTAGTTCTCCCTTTATCTCAAACATCTCTTCTGGGTCACCTATGATTCTTTAATGACCTTTTAACGCATGACTTAAGACAAAGGTTTTAATGTAGCGTGTGTTCTGAGTCAATTCTGTAAATTATACATATTAATTAAGTTCAATTAGTTTAGGTTATTAACGATTTATTTATTTGCGAGTGTTATACTGAAACGTTACAATCCTTCAACGTCAATTAGTTTAGGTTCTGAACGATTCATTTATTTGCGAGCGTTTCACTGAAACGCCACAATCCTTCAACTCACCTTTTAATATAGTATATACAGGGCAGTAAAGATTTATTTATTTGCTGAAACGTTACAATCCTTCAACGTCAATTAGTTTAGGTTCTGAACGATTCATTTATTTGCGAGCGTTTCACTGAAACGCCACAATCCTTCAACTCACCTTTTAATATAGTATATACAGGGCAGTAAAGACAAAGGGTCTGTTGGTCAATTATATGTATTTCAGTGAGACTAATGTTAGTCACTGATCAGGAACTTATTCCAGTTGTGTCAGTGATTTTAGATGTGCCCAAGTTTCATAAAACCGGAGATAAAGTTTTGGGGTTGGGTAAGAATGATCACACAATAAAAATATGATACAATAATGAAAAGAATAACGTATCTAGAATAATAAAAAAAACATAGAGTCGCGGCGATGGCGATGGTGGATTGGCGACGCAGCTGTGAGTTCAGAGTTCAGATTGGCGGCCGCAATGGCCAATTGGCGACTTGGCATTATCCGATTTCACTCCTTCAGCTTCAGTTTGTTGTGCATGTTTCATTTGCATCACATATTGCATTTTTTAACGGCCAGAAAAAAATAAAACTAAATAGAAACAGACCAGCGGGAAGCTGGCCAAAAAGTACACATTTACATCGTATACTAATCTAAGAGAACAATGCCACTTGTACAATTACAACAATGAGACCATAGTCACTGACTCAAAAGATTAAATCATCATTTAACATTCCTTCTAAAGTTGATGTGGCATCCATCCTTTGAGGTTGGTTTGATTGCTCTTGACTAACTGGTTTGCCCTACAGAGTTATTTTTCATACTGAAAACTGATGGGGTTTAAAGCAAATAGTCTTGTTTTTATCAAGTATAGATGTGATTGCAGGAATATTATGAATATCAAACCCACCTCGGTCAAAACCAAGCTTCCCACCTAGTCAAAGTTGTTCCTAAATTCTAGCCTAATCAAAATAGTCAAAGTTATTCCTAAATTCTAGCCTAGTCAAAGTAGTCCCTAATTTCTATTTTGTATTCCATAGTGCTTAGGCTCTTTCATTGTATATATATTAGTATCTCTAACGAATAATAAAAAAAGATATACAATTTGATACTTTCATATGGTATCAGCCAGGTTTTACTAAACCAACTCCTTCATCACCCCACCACTCCATATCATTCTGCCCAAACTTCAAGAAAACTCACACCCTACTATCACCCCTCCAACTTACAACCGAAACAACACCCAAACTAAACCACAAGCACACATGATCGCAACACACCAAACTGTGATTCTGATTTATCATGGCTGAAACACAGTGGTGCTTCTAACCACATTACTAATGATCTTAGTGCACTCTCCATGCACAACCCGTATGATGGTAACGAGGAACTTATCATCGGATGGTTCGTCGCTTAAAACTACTCACGTTGGCACCATTACTCTTTATTTTTCTAATGTCCCTATTATCCTAAAAATGTTCTTTGCGTCCCTTCTATCTCTCGCAACATAATCTCTATCTCTCGTTTATGCATTGACAACAACATACTAGTCTTATTTTTCTCTTCTTATTTTGTCATCAAAGATTTTCACACTCGTCAAACCATTCTTCGGGGAATAACCAATCATGGTCTCTATGAATTATCCTCCACCAAGTCCCCACAAGCATTTTACTTGCAAACAAACAAAGAGTCTTCTTGGCATCACCGCCTAGGACATCCACATTTGCGAGTTTTACAACTTTTAGCTTCTTTTGTCCCATCTATTTCTAGCAAGCATGAATCATGTAATTCTTGCTGCATCAATAAAAGTCACAAACTTCCCTTTCATTCATCCTCTTTAACTTCTAATACACCTCTAGAATTAATCTTTTCCGATGTTTGGTCATCTCCAGTTACATCTTTTGATGGGTACAAATACTATATAATTTTTGTTGACCATTTCACAAAATACATTTGGATTTATCCATTAAAACATAAATCGGACTCTCTTAATACTTTCATTTGATTTCAAAACCTTTTTGAGAATTTTTTTCAAAACCAAAATCAAACAATTATTTTCAGACAATGGTGGATAATACATCAAACTA
Organism: Ambrosia x helenae; assembly: GCA_030844895.1. Classification (NCBI taxonomy): domain Eukaryota; kingdom Viridiplantae; phylum Streptophyta; class Magnoliopsida; order Asterales; family Asteraceae; genus Ambrosia; species Ambrosia x helenae. The sequence goes on along the minus strand of CM061225.1, from coordinate 112,733,583 downwards.
TCCTCTCACCTAACCTCTTATGGCATTTCTCATCTCACCTCTCCTCCTCACACACCTGAACACAATGGCTATGCCGAACGACGTCATCGCCACATTGTTGAAACCGGCCTATCACTACTCTCTCATGCTAAAATGCCTCTAAAATTTTGGCCTATTGCTTTCACCACCGTCACTTATCTCACAAATAGATTACCCACCCCACCTTAAATAATGATTCTCCTTATTTTCGCCTTTTCAATATCTGTCCAAACTATGAAAAACTTCATAGTTTCGGTTGCTCATCATACCCTTGGTTGCGACCATACTCAAAACATAAACTTGAGTCTCGGTCAAAACCGTGCATTTTTATTGGCTACTCATCCTCTCAAAGTGCTTTCCATCTCCTTGATCCCCAAACTCATCGGATCTACACTTCCCGTCATGTCCACTTTCTTGACCATATCTTTCCCTATGAATCCCTTTCTCAAACCTCTACTTCCATCTCACCCTCACCCGACACTTGGTTACCCCTCACCACACAATCAATTTCCCTTTCTACACCTTCTTCCACTCCTCCTCAAAATTCAACCTCTTCCAATCCTACTACCATTGCTTCTACACCTTCTTCCAACCAAACCCACTCCACCGAACCTCCACCATTAAACATCGAACCATCTCAACCACCCACCAACCCTCCCACCAACACAAACCTGATGCCTCCACGCACCCCCTCATGCTTATCCTCCTCTTCTCAACCTACCGAAACAGTTTCCTCCCCTACATCCGAATCAACTACTTCTCATCAAACCCGTAAGCTGAACCCAAAGTATCACAACTCCGACTTTGTCTTATATCACTCTACTACTCACACCCTTCTCGATCCCACTACCATTACCCAAGCCCTCAAACAACCATTATGGCGAAAAGCCATGCAAGCCGAGTTTGACGCTCTCAAACAAAACAAAACCAAACTTGGACACTTGTTCCTTCCGATAATGCTCCTAATCTTGCTGGATGCAAATGGGTCTATCGCACTAAATTCAAGCCCGATGTCTCCGTTGACAGACTTAAAGCAAGACTCATTGCTAAGGGATTTCACCAATGTCCTGGCCTGGACTATGTTGAAACCTTTAGCCCTGTTGTTTAACCCGCAACCCTCGTCTTATTCTTGCTATCGCCACTTCATTCAATTAGCTTATCTGCCAACTTGATATTAATAATGCCTTTCTACAAGGTACTCTCACCGAGCCAGTATACATGTCTCAACCACCCGGTTTTGTTGATTCTTCCTGCCCTAATCATGTTTGCAAACTTAATAAATCCATTTATGGTCTATGCCAAGCCTCGCGGGCTTGGTATGACGAACTCAAAAATTATCTTCTTTCGGTTCACTTTAAACCCTCAATTTCGGATCCTTCCCTATTCATTAACAAAACCACTTCTTCTCCTATCTTCATCTTAGTATACGTCATCACCGGTGCTAATTCCTCTCTCATAAACTCATTCATTTAATCTCTTGCAAATCGGTTTTCCTTAAAAGATCTTGGAGACCTATCATACTTCCTTGGTATCGAGGTCATTCATCACACAAATGGTCTATTCTTATCCCAATCTAAATATATTCTTGACATTCTCACCAAAGCCAACATAAGTAATTGCAAGCCGTCACCAACACCTATGTCGAGATCCTCTACCATCACGGTCTTGATGGTGACCATTTACCCTCTCCTACCGATTACCGTGCATTTGTAGGTGCCCTACAATATTTTAGCTTTAGATTTTCACTTTGTCCGCAAAAATGTTCACGACGGTACTATACGGGTTACTCACATTGCAGGCGATGGTCAACTTGCGGACGCTCTCACGAAGCCATTACTAAGACAACCCTTCCAGCTCCTTACTTCCAAGATTGGTCTCCTCTCACGCTCTTCCATCTTGCGGGGGGCATATCAAACCCACCTCGGTCAAAACCAAGCTTCCCACATAGTCAAAGTTGTTCCTAAATTCTAGTCTAGTCAAAATAGTCAAAGTTATTCCTAAATTCTAGCCTAGTCAAAGTAGTCTCTAATTTATAGTTTGTATTCCCTAGTGTTTAAGCTCTTTCATTGTATATATATTGGTTTCTCTAATGAATAATAAAAAAGATATACAATTTGATACTTTCATAATGAATTCCACCCAAAAGAATGCACTTGGATTGTTCTTTGATGACTTAGATTATGCATCTGTACTGTTCTGTGAAGGCTCAAGTCATTTCCATAGTCTTCCAAAGCATCAAACTTCATTGCCTCGTGTGTTTCCCTTTATGAATTATGACTAGATATGAACCTGTTAGGAAACATTGATCCACTCCCTCCCTAAATTGAATACTCACATTGCACAAATAAATTTTATCGCCTAACTAAGTGAAATCCTAATTTAAGTTTGCGTTAGAAAAAGAGTTAATGGCCACATTAATCCATGAGGTTTGGCCAGAAATGCCTCTTTAGTCCAAAGTGTATTTTTTTTCTCATCCGTGTCCCTAAAGTTTCTCATTTTTTTGGTCATTTTCATCCAACCCCCTAACTCTGTCAAAAAAAGTCAGTTAAGTCAGGGGCATTTTGGTCACTTCAATTCGCGTACTCCTTCTTATTCTGCCATTTTCATCCACTCCTTTAGGTTTTAATAAACATAAAACAATGAAAAAACCCTAAAATTCTTATATAAAAACTAATCCCCCCCTTTTCAGATAACCTACTACCACCGTGGCAACACCAACTAGTACCACTATCCCCACCATATCTCCCCTTTTGTGAACTACCACCAACTCCACCACTGTCTCTATCAACGTCCATCGTCGATTCCTTACCCAGTCCAAATCGACTGCATAAATCTGTTATAGATGTTATCCGAAGACATCAACAATAGTTAGAAGTTTAGTAGGGCTTACATCTAACCACTAATTAGCACTTCTTTGTGAAACTTTTGGATCTTAACTTGATTCATCAACAGTTACAGTTGTCCGAAACATGAAGGGGAACATCGTTGGTAGGGTAGGTTTTGAGGTTCTGTGATTTGGGCTTATTCTATGGCAACCTAGATAAGACTAAGGTGATTAGATCTTACTTTTCGGAAACAAGATTTGGAATAGTTAGCTCTTATTAGGGTTAGCGTCTGCTCCGATTTGAGGTTAGACGGTGGTGGTTGTGTTAGATGGTAGCAGTGGTGGTGTTAAACAATGGTGGTTGTGTTAGAGGGTGGCGGTTAAGTTAGACGGTGGCGGTGATGGTGGTGGCAGCGCCGACGATGTTAGACGATGGTGGTGTTGATTTAAGGTCTGTATATTTACAGTTATGAAGGGTTAAAAGGGAGTGGATGAAAATGGCAAAAAAAAAAAAAAAATGAAAGATGTAGATAGACAATAATACCCTTGACTTAACTGAATTTTTTTTAACGGAGTTAGGGCAGATGATGAAAATGACCAACAATGGGAAACCTCAGAGACACAGAGGAGAAAAAAATATTTGGACTAAAGTGGCATTTTTTTTTGTCAAATCTCATGGACTAAATTAGCAATTAACTCTTAAATAAATTTCAAAAAGTGCCACGCGGGCAAACTTGAACACGTGACCCCTTATGGGTTCACTCCAAAAAATTTCCATATACTCTGTTATTTTTACAGCACTCACAGGGCTCCAGTCCGGTCTGTATACCTAGATCCACCCTGCTAAACGTGGATGTATAGCCAAACAACTAATTCACCTAGAGCCAACTACCAAGAGTGAATGATTTAACAGAGTAAAACCCTAATAAAGCTCAGTTTTGTGCATATACGTGAGGTCGTGAGCATCAGATATAGATATAGATATAGATATGCAAAGATGCAAAGATGTCATTTTATTTTGTATAGAAAAATCCAAGTAATCATAAACTTGCCTATTTATCCTAGTTCTGAAATAGTTTAAGCGGGTCAATCTAGGTAGCTTGGTTCGGAGATGCAAGAAAAGAAAGGCGTGAAGAGAAAGATGAAATATTGTGAAGAAAGAATAGATAACATGAAGAACATGTGGTAACTAATTGGTCCACAACGTCTGCCACCGTGGTCGCCATCTATGCTGCCACCAAATTTGCCTCTCCCTTCACAGTTACCATGCAATCTCAAACTACGGATCCATCATGTTCTAGAACTTAAATGTTCTAGAACTTAAATGTATCATTGATGTCAGCAAAACTGATAAAAACATTGCTGGAGCAAAAGTAAAAACTCTTGTTTATATCGAAAATAGATTTCAAATTGTGCCGCAACAAAAATAGGTTACAAATCAATGCGAACTAGTTTAACAAGAATTTTCTAAAGATAGGTACGTAAGAGAATAAGTAAATAAGATGAATTAAATGCGCAATGATCAAAGGGATTGTATCTAAAACTAGGATGACAAATCCTTCAAATTTAAATAAAATGCCCTTAAACATATAGTTCAACAGATATAAAAGGATTTTCCGTGCACACATGTAGATTATCTAGTATATATAGATATAACAATATGTGAATTAAGAGAAGCTCAATAAACCTTGAGATCGGCAATATGACACACGTGCATATACTTAATATTTTGCATGATTTTTCTTTAACATGTTCGAACATCCAACATCCCAATGTGACATTCATGACCACTATTCAATACATATAAACGTTCCAAAGCAACATGTTTCGATTTACATTTACTAAAAGTACTGAAACTCGTGTTTTGTGTTTATCGACTACTATTTAAAGTCACGTGGTGCTTATATTTACTCACAACACTTTGCAGGAAAGGTTAGAGAGCTGGGTCCAGTTGGCAAAATTTTTGGAGTTAAGGTGTTTCTCTCCTTGTGGTCAAGAATTCCGGCCCCACCAAAGGCGGATTTAGTTTAATTTATGCCAATTAGAAAGAAAAAAAAACTTTGCAGGATGCTTTAAACACAGTTAGGTAAAAAATAAAAAATAGGATAAAAATTACTACTTTAAGATATGAACGACTAGATTTGTAGAAATGAACAAATGGGAGTAAATTGAGGGGGTAAAATGAAAAAGAATTGGGTTAGAAATGTAAATCTTTGCTGTGCAACCCGTCTATAAAACCCTAGTATCTATGTTAGTCTTTTGTCAGGGTATATTCAGCCGTCACACAACCTAGATGGCCACTACTTCATCATTTGTGTTTGATGAAATCAGGCCTCCTGAAGAACCAAAATCACTGGTCAGTGGTATTTGATTTTAAGTCCTTTTCATCAGTTTTCTTCTTATCTTGTTGGGAGTAAGATAAGAAGAACATCTTGTCTTTAGATTATTTCATGACATAGAATTTGTATGATGATGCAGTGTGTTGAAGAACGATCGTTGACTGTTCATAGGATTTCGGAAGACAATCTTGTCTCAGGTAAGTGTTCAAGCAAGCCCTTAGATCTTTTGCAAATTAAGGACATTTTCTATTTAAAGTTTCAGCCGATCTTCTGGATCTACAACTTGTTATATATTTCTTTTGCAAAATTATATGGACGTTTGTTAAAAAGAAATTTGATCGAAATAAAAATTTTAATGCTCTTGAGTTGGGATTCAATTGAATGATTTTGGATAAATTTTGGTAGGTTTTCTAAAAGCTTCAAGTGGGCTTTAAATATAAGTCTTAACATCCTATGTTATTTTATTTGTAGGGCAAATGAGCCTTCTACATCAAGGTTTCAAGACCTTGTGATAGAGGCAAAAAACAAATTGGAGGAAGAAGTGGGCCCACTGGATGAGGTTTTGGCTTCTGTGCACCTCTTTCTATTGCAAGCCTGCATGATAAAGGTGCCATGAGTCTCTTACTGGATGAAGTCTCTGCTAAGATGGAACGTGATTATCGTCAGCAGGCTTTCTGTTGCAGGAGAGGTTCAAGCATTGTGTACTGGTTGCAATCAAATAAGCAGATGAAGCCACAGTTTCGGACAAGTCCCAGAAGAAAAAACATAAAATGAATCTTAAGACGGTTTTTCTAAGCTTTAGTTGACCAACAAGAATTGTAGCTATCTTATTTTTTATGATATAATAGATTGATGATGTAAAGTTTTACGTATTTATCTGATCCTTTTAAACTTTTTATGAATCTTTAAATTGGTCATGAAGGACCGCCAATGGTCAAAATCTTTTTAAATTTCAGAGTAACTATAAGGTTTACTTAAACCTTTAATTCTTCATCATTCATGTTAACAATTAAATGCATTGCTTTAAACATATGTTCATCAACCATGAGCATCATATTCATCAATCATAAACACTGATCAACATTTCCCTTTCATTATGATGGTGTAACTCTTTCTTTATCTCAACATCTCTCCTGGGTCACCTATGATCCTTTAATGACCTTTTAACGCATGACTTAAGACAAAGGCTTGAATGTAGCATGTGTTCTGGGTCAAATCTGTAAATTATATATTAATTGGTCAATTACGTAGTTCAATTATGTTAAGTTATGAACGATTCATTTATTTGCGAGTGTTTCACTGAAACGTCACAATCCTTCAACGTCAATTAGTTTAGATTATGAAGTATTCATTTATTTGCGAGTGTTTCACTGAAACGTCACAATCCTTCAACTCATCTCTTAATATAGTATATACAGGGCAATAGAGGTTAATTATATGTATTCCAGTGAGACAAATGTTAGTGGCTTATTAGGAATTTATTCCAGTCGTGTCGGTGTTTTTAGATGCCCCTGTTTCATAAAACCGGAGATAAAGTTTCAAGTTGGGTAAGATTGATCACACAATAAAAATACGATACAATAATGAAAAGAACAAAATATCTAGAATAATAATAATAATAATAATAATAATAAAAACAGAGTCGTGGCGATGGCGATGGCGATGATGGATTGGCAACGCAGCTGTGAGTTCAGAGTTTAGATTGGCGGCTGCAATGGCCAATTGGCGACTTGGCGTTTTCATATTTCACTCCTTCAGCTTCAGTGTGATATGCATGTTTCATTTGCGTCACATATTGCATTTTTTAACGACCAGAAAAAAAATAAAGTTGAACAGAAACAGACCAGCAGGAAGCTGGCCAAAAAGTACACATTTACATTGTATACTAATCTAAGAGAACACCACCACTAGTACACTTACGACAATGAGACCATAGTCACTGACTCAAAAGATTAAATCACCATTTAACATTCCTTCTCCAGTTGATGCGGCGTCAATCCTTTGAGGTTGCTTTGATTGCTCTTGACTAACTGGTTTGCTCTACAGAGTTATTTTGCATAGCGAAAGCTGACGGGGTTTAAAGCAAATAGTCCTGTTTTTATCAAGTATAGATGTGATTGCAGAAATATTATGAATTCCACCCAAAGAATGAACCACTACTAGAAAAATACCCCTATCTTGACACGCATTGCGCGTCATAAAAGGGTGTTTATGACACACATCAAAGTGTCAAGGAAGAACATGTCATTAAATTTTTATGACATGCAGGCGCGTGTCATCTTTTAATGACACGCGTTTATGACACTCCTTTATGACACGTTTTTTTGACACGCATTTATGACACACTCTTTAATGACAAACATTCTTGACACTCATTTACGAATTTTTTTACATGCATTTATGACACACATGAATTTATGACACACCTTTATGACAGTCATTTTCCGTGTCATTTTTTTTACCTAATTTTTTTTTCTGTAAAACGAATAATATCCTGGAATTATTTTTTATTTATAATTACAAAAACAATAAATTTAATAATAAAGCTGCATATATTATACCACAAAAAAACCCATTACAATTATGTCGAATTCTACCACAAAGGGTTACAAAAACATTGTATCAATACATAACATTAGTCGATGAGTAAGCCTAAACATACGGATCATAACTTGAAAATGAAGGTCTAGGCATAACCCGACCATTCTTCACGAACATAATCAATATCCGCATCCGAGTAAGCCTCCACTCTTCCCCCAACATGAGACACAATTAAATTAATAAGATGAAAGGTTAAGGTTCGTGATGGTTTTAGTTTCAAGAAAACAAAAGTGACTAGAATTTGACTCGATCTACTTACATTGGTGTTGACCCATCTCAGTTTAAACCTCTTGCCGGTACTAGTCTGAGCACTATACACGGCCGTGGCCCTATTAAAAATAAATAAAGGTGTTCTCCAACCTAAAAGCTGCATGTAAGTAAAATCCTTTTAGAGTACATACTTTACTATAAGAAGAACTTTATCATGCATTCAACAAAGCACAAGTACAATTAGAAAGATAACCTAAATCCCCACTACATAACCTTAGTTAGTAGTCACTAGGTAATCATAAAGCAAAAAAGTACACCCAAGCAGGAGATGTATTCTTGTTGAATTATCCACCTAGAGCTAGAAGTTTGTTGTATTAATGTAGATATGGTGTTAATACTTCATTTCCCAACTCTCTCTAATGTAGTTTCTAGGAAAATATTCTATCTTATCATGTGAGTGCAATAAAAGACTAACCATCATAAATGGCAGGTTTATCGGCTTGAGATACAACACGGCGGTAAATAACATTTGCTTGTCTAATTGACTTGCTTTGTTTGCTATAGAACAACATCATATTAAGGAGAAAACGGCGGAGACCCTTGTAAATAGGTTCCTCAATCCTCAGAGGGGAATCTGGCGGTAAGGCTAAAGAACAAGGCTTAGAGCGGAACATCTTGTTCAGATTTACCTGCAGAAAGTAGTACACCCTAATCATCACATGTAAGCACATTCAACAATACATAAATGACATAAAAAACAAATAACTCAACAATTATTGAATACTAGTAGAAAACCCGCGCGTTGCTGCGGGAGCGATGATATATAATGTAATACTTTATATTTAGTTCATCGATCCTCTCTTGCATTGCAGTGGTGTCATTGTGGATTTACGTACCTTAACAGCAAGTAATTCTAACTGGCTGTTAATTTAACCACCTACAATACTTATTAACTTCAACCGGAGCTATTGACTCGATCTAGACATACCTATGACGATAAAAAACATTTGGAATACTAAGCATAAAATTAAACATTTAAACGTAACACCACTAGTTTAGTTAAACGTTTTCGTGTATTCAACCTCTAACCCAACCCGGTTTAAACTAAGCCGAAACTCCTAAAGTTCTTGTTAGATTCATGTCACGCAAAAATTGAAATTTGCACCACCCCAACTGTCTGATTAATGTACCTAATGAGAGTTTCTGGTGGCTTTTGATGGCGCTAAATCAGCATAGTGCTAAGAATCTCTACAATCAAGTTTTGATTAACTTATATAAAGATGTAAAAACAATCATTGTACTAAAATATATGATCCTAAATTCTAATGAAAACAACAATGACTATGACCTCTAATTAAACAAATCTTGTATTTAGTCTTTTCACAGGCCGACAGTCCTCACGATTTGTCAATTTGTTTCTAGTCATCCTCTACCGGATTTTTAATATCAATTGGTTGCAGTGTAGAGAACTTCCTGGAGCCCCCTCTCTTTTGGTGTATAGTGTATACGTGTTTGTCTGCAAGCATTTTCTTTTGACCTGGGAAAGTCGAAACCAAATAACCGACGACACATAATAAGGTCTGCAGTCAACATGTATAAAAAAAATTCTTTCCTGTGTATCATAGTGCTTGACCCCAAAAAATAAAGATGCTACATTTTGTCAAGAATGTGGACAGAAAATGTCAAAAAGTTGAGTTTCAGACCAAAGGAGCAAAAAAAAAAAAAAATTATAAATGGGCTGAACATGCAGTTTAGTGAATAGTGTAGGGTTAAAATTTTAGGTAATCAAAAGAAACATAATTCATATGAAGAATACAGTCAAGATTTTATAAAGATTTCACACTTAACTTACATTTCCTTGTCTCCCTATTTGCCACTTGATGTAAACTTAAATGGATAAAACCAAGAAACAGAAGCTCAGTGTTAGTACATGATGTCCTTAGGCTAGTATATTAGTTGTTTGGACGTATTTCGGGGTGTTTGGAGATGTTTGTATGCGTTTTGGAAGGTTCGGGATGCTACATGCGATTAGCAGTTGGTTTCACACGATTAGGGCCCTAGTCGTGTAACTGTACATGCGATTGGGCTTGGTGTATTGGCGATTAGCCTTACTCGCCTCATATGGGCCTGCTAATCGCGTGTATGGAGCTGTTCGTACCCGGGAGGTATAAATAGGCCCAATCATTGCCCTAATCATCAGTTCTTGCCTCACACACTCTCCAAACACCCTCCCATGGTCTGTAAGGTCTGATTTGATCTCTGTAAACACTCGAGCTCTGTTTTAGTGATTAATCGATAATCTTTTGACCCGTGTGTGTGTTGTGATTACTCGTTTGTCATAGTTTCATTATCGTATCTGTTATTAGAGCATATTAGAGGGATTCCGCACCTCTAATATAAACCCCGTGATTGTCGGATTACGCGTTATTCGATCCTACAAGTGGTATCAGATCCGAGGCTCTTATCACGGGTGTTTTAATAACAAAAACGAGTAAAAACAGGTTGTTTTTGGTGTAAAAGTTTAGATTTTTAAGCAAAAACCTGTTCTTATTTTGAAACTTTGAGTTTTTGTCAAAAACCCATCTTTTTCAATATCTTGGTGTGTGTTTACGATTAAAAACGAGTGTTTTTGATCAGGGTTTGCTCTAAAACTGTTTTGGTAACTTGTCTAATCATTTGGGATCAAAATATAATGTTTTAGATAAGATTTTGAGGCAAAATAGGTGATTTTTGAGCAAAAGTGCGGCTACAGATCAGATCAGGCGATTACGCAGGCCAACTCGCATAAACCTTTCACGCGATTAGGGTTTACTAGCATTTAGCCCCCAATCGCCAATAACTACACGCGATTAGGAGTTACTCGCCTGTTACTCCACACGATTAGGCCTACTCGCTTACTAGCGATTAGCCCTAATCGCCTACGATACTCACGTTACTCCAAAACCCTAATCGCATATAAGAACCTGCGATTAGCCCAAATCGCCTACTATTTACTAGCATTTAGCCCCAATCGCCTATATTAACTAACAATTATAAACCTAATCGCCTTTAAAGTTCTGGAACGTAAAATTTGACTAAGTATCGGACTATTATCATACCTTAACATATGGCGAACCCGTGGGGACATCTGAGTCAACCGAGACCTCAGTATAACCAACAAATGAACAACCAATCTAACGTACCCACGAACCCTTGGCAGTTCTCAGCAGAACGAAACGCCCAACGGATGCAGCAATCGCAAATGCAAGAGAATGTTGCCGGAATCAATCCGTGGGCGCTAGCTGCTCAACAACAAATGATGAACACGAATCCGTGGGCACTCGCGGCTGCTGCAAACTCTCAGACAAATCATCTGTCTTCCGTGCTCATGAGTGACTTAGAGACGGGCAGTTCTAACAGGGCACCGAAGTTGCAGTACATGTCCAACTACCATGGTTGGAAGGGCAGATTTCAGACGTATGTCGAGGGCATCGACGGTCTCGTATGGTCAGCTATCGAGACAGGGTACAGTCGGCCTTTGGTTGAGAACTCCACTACTCCGATCTCAATTGAAGACATGAATGAAGATCAGAGGAAGAAATACAACTATGAGAAGAAGGCGATGGCGGCATTGAAGCAAGCTCTTCCAAAGGACATCCTTCATCAATTCGCTCAGTGCACAACATCACAGATGCTTTGGTTAGCCTTGGCTGAGCGAAATGAGGGTAATATGAAGACGCGAAAAGTTAAAATGGATCAACTCAAGAAGGAGTTCGAGAACTTCAATGCTATAGGGAACGAATCTCTGAGGGACTTGACTGCTAGATACTACCATCTATGTCTGAAATGTATCAGTACGGGGTCTTATATTCATCTGCGGACCTTGTAGAAAGATTTGCTGAGGCGCTACCTCCTCACTGGCATCAATGGTTGGATATTCTAAATTCGAGCAATGCATATCAGACTCTCTCCATCAACGAGTTCATTACCGAGCTGGAGAACAAGGAGATAGAGGAAATTAGGAGAGCAAACAAGGCGCTCATTCCACAGAATCCCAGCATCTATTATGGGAATCCTCTTCAGGACACCAGTGTGGGTGGCACCAAACCACAAACTGCTTTTGTGGTTAACCCGGGCCCAGTTTATGCGTTCGACAATTATGGTCCCCCAGCTGATGTTCCTCCTCCTACATATCCTTTTGGACCAAACCCGTATCCTTTGAATTATAATGCTAACCAGTTTGGTGTTAACCCGTTTTCTCATCTTGCAGCACCAGCGCAGGCAACTGCAAACTTTAGTGGACCCTCTTCTACAGGTTTTGGCGGGGCTCCAACTACAAGTTATGGTGGATATGGAGGTGCTTCTAGTTCTAATCAAGGTGGATATCGGACCAATACAGTCCCAGAGCAGCTGAACACCGCTGGTTTAGAAAAGGTGACTGTAGAGCTAGCTCAAGAACATATGGCTCTACTGTCGACCTTGGTAAACTCCTATAGTTGATTGGTTGCTGGACAGATCGGGAATCCTCATCTTACACAGGAGGATTACTCGCAGATTGATAAGGACGACATGGATCTGATAGACATACAATGGCACTTCGCAAGCGTGGTGAGAAGGGCAAAGGAATACATGGACAGGACGGGAAGGAGAGATGTCTTGATCAATAATAACACCAAGTTTGGGTTCGACAAAACAAAGGTCACATGCTACAACTGTGGCACAAAAGGGCATTTTGCAAGGGAATGTGACCGACCTAAGCAGCAAGGACATCAGAATCCCTTCAACAATAACAGAGCTAATCAGAATCAGAGGCAGCAAGCTCAGGGTCAACCTAATACTGAGCGTGCTATTGTCCCAGTCAACAACCAGAATCAGAACCAGAGGCCGCCTGCAAACAACAATCAAGGTCAAGCCATGGTTATTCAAGCTGATGAAGGCTATAACTGGAACCATCTGATCATCGGAGAAGAAGCTCCTCAAGGTGGTGCAGCCTGTTTTGCTCAACAAGCGTCTGAAGCACCAGCCGAAGTTGAAGAAACTTCGAGTCAGTCTGACATCATCACTTCTGAGACCGAGGCGTCTGACTGTGACTCGGAGTGCGATTCTGATAGTGGAGAAGATTTGGAGGATCTGTTAGCTGAAGCAGATGCATTGATCGGTAAAAGATCGTTTCTTGTGGATGCTGACTGCACAGAGAAGAACTACGGCGAATTCTTTGGAGCTCAGATGACAGCAGCTCATTATGCATTGATGGCCATTACTGAATCGTCGAACAAGGTAAGTTCTTCTTCTGATTCAAAATTAGATTGTGTAGAGTGTAACCGGTTAAAATTCAGAATTAAAGAATTAACTGAAGAAAATATGAATTTAAAAGCTGATGTTGGTCCGTTACAAAGGTCAATTGATTCCTTGAGACAAAAGGAGAAGAATTTTCTTAGTACAATTGAAAATTATAAAAAGGATGTTTCTGAACTGTCAAAAACCTTAGCTAACAAACAAATTGCTATAAATAATTACATCAATGAGGTCGAAGACACTAAGAAACAATTGGCCATTGTTAACTGTGACTATGAAAAGATCAGGAAAAAGCTTGAGAGTTATTTAAACTGCAAGTATGTCCTTGATCACATAGTAGAACACTCTGACAAGGAAGGCTTCTCCACCAGTCCCAAATACTCTCAATGTCCACCTCCGGTGAGATTCGAAAATCACAATTTTGATGTCTTGCCGAAGGAGGAACTTGTGGACGTGGCAGCTGAGGCAGCAAAAGCTGCAGAGGCGGCCAAGGTTACTGAAGCAGCTAAACCTGCTGAAGTCACTAAGGTTGCTACTCCTGCTAAAGTTGTCAATTTGTGTGAGAAAGCTGATGATATCAGTGTATATGACACTGACACTTCGGATGATGAGCTCGATGAACCTCCTAGGTATGCACCGGTCAAAACTAAAGATGTTCCTTTTGAGAATCATATCATTACCACTGAAACCTTGAGTGAACTGGAACCGAAAGTGCAAACCGAGGATGGTAGGAGGATTAAGGTGTTTTATAAATTAAAAGGGTCTGAAAGGGTGCATGCTGATGAGGAAGTCCCTCTCAGATGTATCGCCCCTGGTCTTGTTGCCAAAATTTGGCAAGAATCTGTCATTACCGTAGAAAAGGAAACCTGGAGTAAAAACAAGGGTAAGGGTAAGGGTAGAAAGGATCAGGGAAATCAGCCTAATGAAAATAACAAGAAAAATCAAAAGTCGAACACCGTTAATCCTCAAAATCAAGCTCAAAGAAATAGTCCGAAAAAGCATGTAACTGAGTTCATTAGATCGAGCGGCACTGAAAGAAATGACGATCCTCAAGTCGATCAGCAAAGAAGATGTCTTGAGGATCTAAAACATAAAAACTCATTTGCCGTTCCATCTAACAAAAGGAACAAAAAGGAGACCAAACCCGAATCTCCTAGGTTTGAAGAATATAGATCCTGTCACAAGTGCGGGGAACGTGGGCATTTAGTTGCTGCGTGCCCTGAATTGAGACGAGAAAGGATCAAAGTGGATGATCCTCCCAGTTCTAGCAAATCCAAGCAACCTGTTTCCCCTAAACTCTCAGAGAAACAAAAGGGAAAGCAGGTCGTTTATGATAACCGCAACAAGATTGCTATGAACCAAAAGCCAGTTGATGGCAGGGGTCCACAGCTGAGGGGGAGCACTGTTCCTCCAAAGGTTGAAGCAACGCCTAAGCCACCAGCAAAGGCTGCAGCTAAACCGCAGGGCAACCCCAAAGCTGCTCCACGTACAGTTAATTCTGAAGTGGATCCAAAATCTGTTTCTCCAAAGGAATCCAAGGCTGGACCTTCTAGCCCACAGGCAAAGAAGAAGCCCAAGCCAAAGAAACCTGAACAGATTTGGAGACCCAGGTCACCAACCAAAGGAGGAGAATCATCTGCTGGAGAAAGCACTGCTGTACCATCGGAAACAACGCCAACACCAAATGGAAGATGGGTTGACTTTCCGATGTTAGATGAAGTTGGTAGACCCAAGACCGTGAAGGCTTGGGTCCCCCTTAACCACTGAACTTTGAATGTTTGTGCAGGGAGTTCCACAGGGCCTTATCAGCAACCTATGGATTGTTGATAGTGGAGCTTCAGGGCACATGACAGGCGATTTATCCCTGCTTTTTGACATAAAGAATATCAACGGGGGGTATGTTGCCTTTGCTGGTAATAAAGGGGGTTATATTACAAAAGAAGGAAGTATGAGCAACGGTTTTGTAAGCTTTGAAAAGATAAGCTTTGTCAAACAGATAGACCACAACTTGCTGAGCGTTTCGCAGATATGTGACAAGAAGTTCACTGTGTTCTTTGATGACAACGCATGTTTCATTCTGAAGCCTGGATTCAAAATACCGAAAGAGTGGGTCATGATCTCAGCTCCCAGGGTCAACAACCTATACGTCCTGGACATGAGCCGAGCAATGACTGCGAAAGGTCAGGTCACTTGTTTTCTGTCAAAGGCGACAGAGAAGGAATCGATAATGTGGCATAGACGAATGGGGCACATCCACTTGAGGAAAATGAACCATCTGGTCCAGAACCAACTAGTGGAAGGTGTTTCTGTTAAGAATTTTCATTTAAACGATGTCTGTGTCTCATGTAAGAAAGGGAAGCAGAAAAGAAAGTCTCACAAGCCTAAGAAGACAAACTCAGTTAGTCTACCTCTCGAACGACTGCACATGGACCTGTTTGGCCCAGTCAATCGAAAGAGCAAGAACGGTGACTCATACTGCTTAGTGGTTACAAATGATTATTCTAGGTTTTCTTGGGTTGTGTGCATGAAGCACAAGAGTGAAACTTTTGATTACTTGAAGAATCTGTTTACTAAATTGGAAAATATATATCAGCTAAAGATCCGTAGGATCAGAAGCGATAACGGAACAGAGTTCAAGAATCACGCTATGGAGGCGTTATGTGCAGAAAAAGGTATTCATCATGAATTCACAGCGCCATACACTCCTCAGCAAAACGGGGTTGCAGAAAGAAAGAATCGGACTCTTATTGAGGCAGCCAGAACTATGCTCGTAGACTCGAACTTGCCTGTGATCTTCTGAAACGAGGCAGTTCACTGCGCGTGTTATACTCTGAATAGGGTTCTAACGGTAAAGAAGCTTGGAAAAACCTCTTACGAGCTTCTGAACCGAAGGAAACCGAACTTAGAGCTTCTGGAACCTTTCGGAGCTCCATGCACCATGATACATCCCGATGGGAAGTTTGGTGCAAAGGCAGAAGAAGGTTTCTTTGTTGGTTACAGCACTACCAACAAAAGAGTGTACAACAAAAGAACCAACAATGTTGAAGATTGGCTTAATGTCGATGTTCAGCGTTATACTGCCAATGCACCTGGTGTTGGACCTGATTGGTTGTTCGACTATAAGAGTCTATTTGATTCCTTCAACGTGGAAAATTTGGTGGACGATGCTGTAGCGCAAATGTATTACGAATGTGATAACGCAGCTAGCTCTCCGCTAATGCGTCCGATCGTGGTTAATGCACCTGCGCCTGCTCCATCTGATGCCTCTGCATCCACGGGTCCCCCTGATAAAACCGCAGCAGCAGAAGTTGAGGAAGTTTTTCAGGAAGCGTCAGCAGAGGTTCTCGAATCTTCATCTTCCGACGACGATTTTGCAGAGTCTCATGAAACTCTCACTGAGGAACAAGCTGGAAATGGTGAATCTACCACTACAGCTCCAGTTAATCCGACAGGAAACAATCAAGCTGGTCCTTCTTCTTCAGCAGCTCCAGGGATAGGTCTTCGGATCGATCTCTCCGGTTTTAATATGCAACCCGCTGCTCCCTCTAGTTCAAGCGTAGCAGAGACAAATCTATCTTAAGGTTTGGAGAACCTTAATTTGCATTCGGATGATCCAGTGCCGGCACATCCGGAATCTCGGAGTCACGACACTCATCCGATGCAAAATGTGATTGGTAATCCGACTAGCAGTCATGACACGCAGTCAGCTCAGAAATGCTAGTTCAAGTGACAATACAAGTACTCTGGCACTCTACTCGGAAATCAGAAAAGTAGGTCATCAGAACGATTGGTCCTTCGCCTTGTATGTTTCTCAAACTGAACCAAGAACTGTGCAAGAGGCACTGAGGGAAGAACCATGGATTGAAGCAATGCAAGCCGAACTTCAGCAGTTCCAAAAGCTAGGAGTGTGGGACTTAGTTGACTTACCTCCAGGCTCGAAAAAGATTGTAACAAAGTGGGTCTACAAATGTAAACGGGATGACCGCGGGGTGATTATAAGAAACAAGGCTCGATTAGTTGTCCTCGGCTTCCGTCAAATCGAAGGAATAGATTACAACGAAGTATACGCTCCAGTTGCGCGCCTTGAAGCTATCCGGATGTTCTTAGCTTACGCTTCGTACAAACGGTTTAAGGTGTATCAAATGGACGTGAAAAGTGCTTTTCTATATGGTGTCGTGAAGGAAGAGGTGTATGTTGCTCAGCCACCGGGTTTTGAGGATCCGCTACATCGCGAAAAAGTATACAAATTGAACAAAGCGTTATACGGACTCCATCAGGCACCGCGTGAATGGTACCAAATGCTTAGCAACTATCTGATATCCAACGGGTTCAAACGTGGACTCGTGGACTGCACCTTATTCACCAAGGAAAAGGGTGGTGATCGTCTTCTGGTACAGGTTTATGTTGATGATATTATTTTTGGGTCTACTAATGATGTCATGTGCAGGGAATTCGAAAAGCTTATGCAGGATAAATTTGAGATGAGCTCGATGGGGGAGATGCAATTCTTCCTCGGTCTACAAGTAGAACAACAAGAGTCGGGGATCTTCATCCACCAGACAAAATACGTTGTTGACATCTTGAACCGGTTCCAGATGGAAGACTCTACTCCAGTAGGCACACCGATTCAGACCAATCACGGGATTGGGCCTGACGAGAAAGGACAAACCGTTGATCCTTTTCTCTATCGAGCTATGATAGGCTCACTCATGTACCTCACTGCATCAAGACCTGACATAATGTTTGCGACATGCTTACTATCAAGATACCAGTCAAGGCCGAAACAGTCCCACCTGGTTGCTGTGAAGAGGATCTTACGTTATCTAAAGGGTTGTCCGACCAAAGGTCTATGGTACCCTAATGACGATAAGTTTGACCTCATCGCATTTAGTGATGCTGACTATGGCGGATGCAAGACAGACTTAAAATCCACATCGGCTGGATGCCAGTTTTTGGGACCAAGACTAGTCTCGTGGCAGTGCAAGAAGCAAGCCTCAGTCGCCTTATCCACCTGCGAGTCGGAATATGTAGCAGCATCGAGCTGCTGCTCCCAGGTTCTTTGGATACAGCAACAAATGAGAGACTACGGTTTGAAATTTCTTAATACTCCCATTCACTGTGATAATGAGTCCGCTATAGCTCTTGCTAAAGACTCAGTTAACCATTCCAAGGCGAAACATATCTTGGTTAAGTATCATTTCATACGCGATTGCTATGAAAAGAAACTTATCGATATGGTAAAAATCCACACAGACTACCAACGTGCCGATTTATTCACCAAAGCTTTTGACG
Source organism: Ambrosia x helenae (assembly GCA_030844895.1). Taxonomy (NCBI): domain Eukaryota; kingdom Viridiplantae; phylum Streptophyta; class Magnoliopsida; order Asterales; family Asteraceae; genus Ambrosia; species Ambrosia x helenae. Next base: position 112,715,025 of record CM061225.1, on the reverse strand, counting down.
GTCCTCGTTTTGAGTACTTGTTAATCTTAAACGGCATTAAAGTTAAGCAGGATTAGATCCTCATCGGTAATCGTTTTTGTAAATATTTTTCTTTCAAAAATCAGAAAAATCCAAAAATATTGTCTTTTCGCAAATTTTTAGTTTTTTAGGGGGAGAAAATTTCAGAAAAATACAAAAACATTCAGAAAATGCAAAAATTCAAAAAAAATGAGAAAATTCCAAAATCAAATTTTTTTTTTGAAAAATGCAAAAATGAGTTTCTTTGGTGAAAACGGGAAGATGATATTAACCAATCAGTCGAACTGTCTGGACCCTTATCATCTTAAAAATATTGGAACTGATAGGTAGCCTCTACAATGATGTGTCGGTAGGCTCAAAATCATTTCCAAGTTCGGCACGGTGATATAAACCTAAATCATCTGAATCATGTGTGGATCAACGTGCGTTGGCATATGGTCTTAGTACCGAAATCTCGTTTGATAGCATGCCAAAATCCGTGGTTTCATGGTCTTTAAGAGGTTGATACATCCGGGGTGAACTGGACGTCTCTCAGAATAAAATAGGAATGGCACACGTGTCGTACGTTGGGGTCGCAGCCTACGACTGAGACACCCCTATGTCATTTCCTGAAAGAAAAAAAAATAGAATAAATTCTGATCAGGAGACGTCCGGGAATCCTAAAAGAGCAAAAAGATTCATATATGCCAAAACCCTATTCTCAATGAGAATTCGCTCTAAGGTATCAAATCATATACCTAAAGCATCGTACCGTGAAAAATCAAATATACGGTATTTGACTTGAACCCTGGTTTGGATCTCACTGGTCTCTCTGTTGCAGCGTTTCTGCAGACCTGATCACCACTGAGTCCACTCCTTGTAAAATACGGATGACAACAGCTTACTCACCGGTTACGAGGAAGCTTTGTGCATGACTTGATACGGGAATGTGTCGCGTGGCGGGGAACACCTTGTATCTCAGCCTTAATATTACCTTAAACGTATCTAAAGTGCCTAGCGATAAAACTTGATTTTGAGTTTAGGTGGACAACAATATCGACAGTTGTTGTAGGATACTTATTGGTAATTTAAGCGAAAACTGAAAATATAAGAGTTCTAGTAAAGTCCGTACACTGATATGATTCCCTAACCGTTGAAACTCGCAAAAATATGTTAGTGTACAGTTAGTTGATCTCCCGTTTTATTTTATTTATGCTTAGAATAGCTTAGTTAATCATTCTTGATTGCCGATGATGGAATCCTAATCCATTGTAATATTACTTCTTCAAGAATAAAACGCCGAAAATAAAATAGGACAACTAATTGGAAACTTGTGTTTTGCCGGGTCAAAACCGCATATTTTATCAAGTACAAGGGTGGAAAATGAAAATTTTTCAAGTATTTGAGTCATCATCTGAGTCGTGTGCTAAATCGGGTTGAAAAACGCATGTTTTGAACCTTAACGGGTCAAAAATGCGAGAATTGGTGCTGCAGGGGCAAATTGGTAATTTGTGTGAAAACTATATGCATTTAGTGTCCTAATCGCATGTAACCTTAGGCAAGTAGCCCAATCGTGTGACACTAAGGGCGAGTATAATGCCAATCGTGTGTATATTAGCCTACTCGTGTGGATATATAGGCGAGTAGCCATACTCGCCTGCTTGTATCACACTCGCGTCATATTGTGGGCGATTAGTTGTAATCGCGTGTGTTGTACACGAATAGAACTTACTCGTCAGTTTTGGCATGCGATTAGTAATAGAGGATAAAGACCAGCAGTTGAACGTCCTTCTCATTATTTCAAAAACAAGAACAGTTACTTCATTTCCCTCTAATCTGACCCTAAACGAACCCTTGCCAAATTTTCTTTTGATCTTAGAATCTTAATCCTCAATACAAAGGTAACATTTCTTCTTAGTGTCAGATCCTAACAACATGTTCTTGAGGGTTAAATCAGTGTTTTTCTTGGCCGAAACCCTTAGTTATTGTCCTTGAATGGTTGATCATTAAAATGAGTTTATTGATGTTGCTCCTTGATGGGGGTTTGTTAATCGGCCCCCCTAGGATGCTTTTCAACCATCACTTTGACCCAAATAACTCCGAATTAGAAAGCCCCAATTTTGAACCCTTAGAACCCTAATTTTGAAATGCTCAATTATACCCGAATTTTGTTCTGAAAATGATAATTATCATAAGGGTATTATTGTTGGGTTGTTATGGGCTTCATTGTGACAAATCCGGACTCGAATCAACAAAACTTCAGACTTGATAAAATCTTTGTGTTCGTAGCACTGTTCATGCGATTAGATTTATAATCGTGTGAATATTATAGCGAGTAGGCAAATTGAACTCCTAATCGCGTGAACAGTGCAGCGATTAGTAGTCAATCGTGCCTTTTGATCTGCTAATCGCGTAAACAGTAACTCTAATCGCCTATAACAGGCTGTTAACAAAGTGTTTGTCCGTTTTTGTCCGTTTTTCATACCTTTAATCTGTTTGTGACGATCTGTTGTATATTTGTCTTACAGAATCATGCAATACGGTACTTCGGACAAGCACAACTGTCTTGCCTTTCTCGGACCTGTAAAGAAGCCGGAATGCAAGCGGTTTGAAGGCGTGATTGACTATTTGAAGCGCTCAAAGATAAGATATGCCATATCTACAGATTATGCGGCTTACAAGAACATTCTCCAGGAATTCTATCAGAATGCTAGAGTCGACGTCAGCACAATTCCAGCTACTATCAGAAGCTCGGTGCAACGAAAGGAGGTCATTATCACTGAAGACATGATTCGCGAGATTCTAAGATTTGAAGACGATAAAGACGATCCAATCGTATTCGATTCCATTTTGATACGAGGTGGATTCCTACGGATGAAGTATACGGGTGATGTTCGTGCGCAGGAGATGCTACAAAAGGGGTGTCTTCCTCCAGAAATGATGTATCTGACGCACGTGGTGTTAAAGTGTCTCGGCCCTCGCAAAGGAACGTTCGATGCAATCAAGGACATTTTGGCATCAGCGATAGTCGCATTGACGTTGAACAAGCCGTTCAACTTCTCTGGAATGATTATGCATCACCTCAAGGAAGTGATTCTGCGAAAACCGACAGAGAATGCCTTTATTGTTTATCCTCGCTTTCTGCAGATGATCCTTGACAATCAGATCCCGAACATGGTGAAACGGGTAGAACAGCTGATTAATATAAAGAAAATTGATGAAGTTGAGATGAAGAGAATGTTACAGTACAAGAATAAGCCAAAGTCCGAATATCCCCCAAGTCGTAGAGTGTTTGCCTACCTAATGAGAGACAACTATGTGGCACCTCCAGGTAATAGATGGAGGCATGACGACAATGAGTCAGAGGACGATATTCAGATTCACAGACAGGTATTCAAGGATGATGATAATATTGGGAGACCCACTGTTGCTTTGGGACGCGATGCACCGGGCAATATGGGTGATGCTGAATCAAGACAATATGATGATATGCTTGATACTGAGTTTCTGAATGTAGATGAACCATCCAGTTCAGGCAAAGGCAAAGCCAAGATTGACGAGCTACAAAAAGAAACATGACATCAAATACACAAATTACCAATTCCTATAGATATAAATATATCCCTTGAATATTAATCATAACCGATGTTCCCATTGAAAAGTTAAATCAAAAGCATATCACCCATTCCATAACAGTTTAACAAACTTATTATCAAATTCCAAATCCATTTTCAATATTACTAATTCATGAGGGCTTGATGGAGATTAAAAACAACAATAAAAACAAGCAAATTATATTAATAGTATTCAGTTGTATATCCAGAGAAGATCCAAACTTCATTATGATTCATGAATCTTGCTTTAGAAAAGCGCAGCGTCTAAGAGAATGGACCCGCTTCAGATGACATAAGGCGAACACTCTACAAAAAGGCGCAGGTGTGAGGCATGCTTTTTGTACTAGGGATGGATTTGTGCATCAGCATGTTTTATCGCAGGCTTTTTAGGTTGTCCATATAGGTTATTTAGTCGAGCCGGGGTCTCACTGGAAGCATCTGCTCTATTCCTAACGTGCTAGAGATGTCTACATCTTACCCTCCTTAGACCCTAGTTTTGCTATTGGTAGGATTTACTGAGTATGATAATGATGATGACATATAAGTATTTAGATACTAAACTGTATATATAGAGCATAAATGCATAATTATGTGTATATTTTGGGTAAATGATGCTAGAAACCTATGAGAAATATATAAACAAACAAATTGCGCCTCGCGTTTTTTAAACCACGTCCACTGCAACAAGTAATGTTCCAATTCTTAAAACACTCCTACTATAACAGAAACTCTTAAGTCTTAACAATTTAATAATATAAAAGATTTAAAAATCATAACACATACTTGTTTATGCAACTAATTTAGCTAAAAGAAAAACAAGTACCTCTAATATAACAGAAGCATTTGAAGAAGGTACCAGCGTTGTACTGAAATGAGGAGCTAGGTTCGATTGCTGAAGTAAGGAGCTAGGGTTCGATTGCTTGTTACTGAAGTGGGTCTGACATTGTAAATGATGGCTGATTAGTATCACATTTCAACAATAAACCATAATAACTAAAAAACAATACATAATAAGATATACCCTAACCTGATTATTTGAAGACCCGACAGGGTTACGAGCTTGAAGACGCGACATAGTTACGAGCTTGAAGACGCGATCTGCAGAGGCTTCTGAAGAGGGTTACGAGGGTTCAGAAGTTTGATTATGATGGAAACAGAAGATGGTTACGATCTGCAGAGGCACATCTGAAGAGGGTTACGAGGGTTGGGTTTTTTTTAGTAGAGAGGGTTGGTTTTTTTTTTTAGCAGAGAAGGGTTGGGTGTTTGATGATCTGTGTGTTTGCACAATAATAGAGGAAGAGAGAGAGAAGGCGCGAGTGGAGGGAAATGAAAAATGTGAAATATTTGACACCAAACATGACACTCAATTCTTATAGTGTCATGTTTTTTAAAATCTTGACATTAGATTGTTGACACACAAAAAAGAGTGTCATTGTTTGACCATTTTTTTAAAAGACGACGATTTTTTAATGACACGCGCTTTTGCGTGTCATGAATTCTCGCGTGTCATTAAATGTGTGTCAAGATAGGGGTATTTTTCTAGTAGTGAACCTGGATCGTTCTTTGATGGCCCAGGTTATGCATATGTACTGTTCTGTGAAGGCTCAAGTCATTTCCATAGTCTTGCAAAGCATCAAACTTCATTGCCTCATGTGTTTCCCTTTATGAATTGTAACTAGATATGAACCTGTTAGGAAACATTGATCCACTCCCTCCCTAAAATGAATAAACTCACATTGCACGAATAAATTTTATCGCCTAGCTAAGTGAAATCCTAATTTAGGTTTGCGTTAGAAAAAGAGTTAATGACCACATTAATCCATGAGGTTTGGCCAGAAATGCCTCTTTAGTCCAAAGTGTATTTTTTTTCTCATCCGTGTCCCTGAAGTTTCTCATTTTTTTGGTCATTTTCATCCAACCCCCTAACCCTGTCAAAAAAGTCAATTAAGTCAGGGGCATTTTGGTCACTTCAATTCGCGTACTCCTTCTTATTCTGCCATTTTCATCCACTCCTTTTGGTTTTAATAAAAATAAAACAATGAAAAAACCCTAAAATTCTTATATAAAAACTAACCCCCCCTTTTCAGATAACCTACTACCACCGTGGCAACACCAACTAGTACCACTATCCCCACCATATCTCCCCTTTTGTGAACTACCACCAACTCCACCACTGTCTCTATCAACGTCCATCGTCGATTCCTTACCCAGTCCAAATCGACTGCATAAATCTGTTATAGATGTTATCCGAAGACATCAACAATAGTTAGAAGTTTAGTAGGGCTTACATCTAACCACTAATTAGCACTTCTTTGTGAAACTTTTGGATCTTAACTTGGTTCATCAACAGTTACAGTTGTCCGAAACATGAAGGGGAACATCGTTGGTAGGGTAGGTTTTGAGGTTCTGTGATTTGGGCTTACTCTATGGCAACCTAGATAAGACTAAGGTGATTAGATCTTAGTTTTCGGAAACAAGATTTGGAATAGTTAGCTCTTATTAGGGTTAGCGTTTGCTCCGATTTGAGGTTAGACGGTGGTAGTTGTGTTAGATGGTAGCAGTGGTGGAGTTAAACAATGGTGGTTGTGTTAGAGGGTGGCGGTTAAGTTAGACGGTGGCGGTGATGGTGGTGGCGGCGCCGACGATGTTAGACGATGGTGGTGTTGGTTTAAGGTCTTTATATTTACAGTTATGAAGGGTTAAAAGGGAGTGGATGAAAATGGCAAAAAAAAAAAAATGAAAGATGTAGATAGACAATAATACCCTTGACTTAACTGAATTTTTTTTAACGGAGTTAGGGCAGATGATGAAAATGACCAACAATGGGAAACCTCAGAGACACAGAAGAGAAAAAAATATTTGGACTAAAGTGGTATTTTTTGTCAAACCTCATGGACTAAATTAGCAATTAACTGTTAAATAAATTACAAAAAGTGCCACGCGGGCAAACTTGAACACGTGACCCCTTATGGGTTCACTCCAAAAAATTTCCATATACTCTGTTATTTTTACAGCACTCACAGGGCTCCGGTCCGGTTTGTATACCTAGATCCACCCTGCTAAACGTGGATGTATAGCCAAACAACTAATTCACCTAGAGCCAACTACCAAGAGTGAATGATTTAACAGAGTAAAACCCTAATAAAGCTCAGTTTTGTGCATATACGTGAGGTCGTGAGCACCAGATATAGATATAGATATAGATATGCAAAGATTTTTATTTTGTATAGAAAAATCCAAGTAATCATAAACTTGCCTATTTATCCTAGTTCTAAAATAGTTTAAGCGGGTCAATCTAGGTAGCTTGGTTCGGAGATGCAAGAAAAGAAAGGCGTGAAGAGAAAGATGGAATATTGTGAAGAAAGAATAGATAACATGAAGAACATGTGGTAACTAATTGGTCCACAACGTCTGCCACCGTGGTCGCCATCTATGCTGCCACCAAATTTGCCTCTCCCTTCACAGTTACCATTGCAACCTCAAACTACGGATCCATCATGTTATAGAACTTAAATGTTCTAGAACTTAAAAGTATCATTGATGTCAGCAAAACTGATAAAAACATTGCTGGAGCAAAAGTAAAAACTCTTGTTTATATCGAAAATAGATTTCAAATTGTGCCGCAACAAAAATAGGTTACAAATCAATGCGAACTAGTTTAACAAGAATTTGTAAGTGCATGATGTCCCTAGGCTAGTATATATATTGTTTGGACGTATTACAGGGTGTTTGGAGATGTTTATACGCGTTTCGGGACGTTTGGATCACTTCAAGCGAGTACGGTGTGGCTTTAGGCATTTACGGCCTATACCACATTAGCTTTAGGCATTTACAGCCTATACCACATCAGTCTTGATGTGGTATAGCCCTACTCGCATGAAGCTACTAGTGAGTAAGGCCCTACTCGCTAGTTGTTAATGTGTGATAGCCTCCTACTCGCCTAAAGGGGTCTGTACGAGTATGGGAGGTATAAATAGTCCCAATCATTGCCCTAATCATTGGTTCTTGCCTCACACACTCTCCAAACACCCTCCCATGGTCTGTAAGGTCTGATTTGATCTCTGTAAACACTCGAGCTCTGTTTTAGTGATTAATCTATAATCTTTTGACCCGTGTGTGTGTTGTAATTACTTGTTTATCATTGTTTCATCTTTGTTTCTGTTATTGAGACATATTCAAGGGATTCCGCACCTTGAATATAGCCCTCGTGATTGTCGGGTGACACGTTAGTCGATCCTACAAGTGGTATCAGAGCCGAGGCTCTTATCACGAGTGTTTTGATAGCAAAAACGAGCAAAAACAGGTAGGTTTTTATGGGAAAGTTGTGATTTTTAAGCAAAAACCTGTTTTGAAGTTTGAAACTTTGAGTTTTTGATAAAAAAACCCTTATTTTCAAATTCTTGGTGTGTGTTTATGGATTAAAACGTGTGTTTTTGATTAGGTTTTGTTCTAAAAGTGTTTTGGAAACTTTTCCAACCATTTGGGGTATAAACACATTGTTTTGGTTAAGATTTTGAGGCAAAAACGGCTGTTTTTGAGCAAAAGTGGGGTTACAGATCAGATCTAGCGATTACGCAGACATTCTAGCATTTACGAAACCCTACTCGCCTATATATAGGCGATTACAAGAAGTCTTAAGCGAATAGGCTTCTATTCGCCTATCACTTAGGCAAATACAGCTGCTATCACACATTAAGGTCCTATTCGCCTATATCTTAGGCGAGTACAAGGACATTCACACATTTACAGCCCTAATCGCCTATATCTCTAGCGAATAGAGGCCTACTCGCCTAAATCAGGTGTGGTATAGCTCCTACTCGCGTGAAAGGTCCCCAAACACTAGCATTTACACCCTAATCGCCTATAATCACACAAATAGAGTTCCTACTCGCCTGAAAGGACCTGCAACTGAAAAATTTGACTAAGTATCGGACTTTTGACAAATATTAACATATGGCAAACCCGTGGGGTCATCTAAACCAACCTAGGCAACATAATAACCAACAATTGAACAATCAAGCGAACGTACCCACAAACCCTTGGCAATACTCAGCCGAGCAAAACGCGCAACGGATGCAACAAGCGCAGATGCAAGCGAATGTTGCCGGAATCAATCCGTGGGCGCTAGCGGCTCAACAACAAGCGATGAACGCGAATCCTTGGGCACTCGCGGCTGCTGCAAACTCACAGACGAATCATCTGTCTTCCATTCTCATGAGTGACTTAAAGACGGGTAGTTCGAATAGGGCGCCGGAATTGCAATACATGTCCGACTACCATGGTTGGAAAGGCAGATTTCAAACATATGTTGAGGGTATTGATGGTCTCGTGTGGTCAGCGATAGAGACTGGGTATAGTAGGCCTATGGTTGAGAATTCCACAACTCCGATCTCAATTGAAGACATGAATGAAGATCAGAGGAAGAAGTATAATTATGAGAAGAAGGCGATGGCGGCATTGAAGCAAGCTCTTCCCAAGGATATTCTTCATCAATTCGCTCAGTGCACAACATCACAGATGCTTTGGTTAGCACTGGCTGAGCGAAATGAGGGTAATCTGAAGACACGGAAGGTTAAAATGGATCAACTCAAGAAGGAGTTCGAGAACTTCAATGCTATCGGGAACGAATCTCTGAGGGATGAATGCTAGATACTACCATCTGATGTCTGAAATGTATCAGTACGGGGTCTTATATTCATCTGCGGACCTTGTAGAAAGATTTGCTGAGGCGCTACCTCCTCATTGGCATCAATGGTCGGATATTCTAAAGTCAAGCAATGCATATCAGACTCTCTCCATCAACGAGTTCATTACCGAGCTGGAGAACAAGGAGATAGAGGAAATCAGAAGAGCAAACAAGGCGCTCATTCCACAGAATCCCAGCATCTATTATGGGAATCCTCTTCAGGACACCAGTGTGGGTGGTACCAAACCACAAACTGCTTTTGTGGTTAACCCGGACCCAGTTTATGCTTTCGACAATTATGGTCCCCCAGCTGATGTTCCTCCTCCAACATATCCTTTTGGACCAAACCCGTATCCTTTGAATTTTAATACTAACCAGTTTGGTGTTAACCCGTTTTCTCATCTTGAAGCACCAGCGCAGGCAACTGCAAACTTTAGTGGACCTTCTTCTTCAGGTTTTGGCGAGGCTCCAACTACAAGTTATGGTGAATATGGAGGTGCTTCTACTTCTAATCAAGGTGGCTATCGGACCAACACAGTCCCAGAGCAGCTGAACACCGCGGGTTTAGAAAAGGTGACTGTAGAGCTAGCTCAAGAACACATGGCTCTACTGTCGACCTTGGTAAACTCCTATAGTGGACTGGTTACTGGACAGATCGGGAATCCTCATCTTACACAGGAGGATTACTCGCAGATTGATAAAGACGACATGGATCTGATAGACATACAATGGCACTTCACAAGCGTGGTGAGAAGGGCAAAGGAATACATGGACAGGACGGGAAGGAGAGATGTCTTGATCAATAACAACACCAAGTTTGGGTTCGACAAAACAAAGGTCACATGCTACAAATGTGGCACAAAAGGGCATTTTGCAAGGGAATGTGACCGACCTAAGCAGCAAGGACATCAGAATCCCTTCAACAACGATAGAACGAATCAAAATCAGAGGCAGCAAGCTCAGGCACAACCTAATACTGAGCGAGCTATTGTCCCAGTCAACAACCAGAACCAGAACCAGAGGCCTCCTGCAAACAACAATCAAGGTCAAGCCCTGGTTATTCAAGCTGATGAAGGTTTTAACTGGAACCATCTGATCATTGGAGAAGAAGCTCCTCAAGGTGGTGCAGCCTGTTTTGCTCAACAAGCGTCTGAAGCAGCAGCCGAAGTTGAAGAAACTTCGAGTCAGTCTGTCATCATCACTTCTGAAACCGAAGCGTCTGACTGTGACTCGGAGTGCGATTCTGATAGGGGAGAAGATTTGGAGGATCTGTTAGCTGAAGCAGATGCGCTGATGGGTAAAAGATCGTTTCTTGTGGATGCTGACTGCACAGAGAAGAACTTCGGCGAATTCTTTGGAGCTCAGAAGACAGCAGCTCATTATGCATTGATGGCCATAACTGAATCGTCGAACAAGGTAAGTTCTTCTTCTGATTCTAAATTAGATTGTGTAGAGTGTAATCAGTTAAAATTCAGAATTAAAGAATTAACATAAGAAAATCTGAATTTAAAAGCTGATGTTGGTCCGTTACAAAGGTCAATTGATTCCTTGAGACAAAAGGAGAAAAATTTTCTTAGTACAATTGAAAATTATAAGAAGGATGTTTCTGAACTGTCGAAAACCTTGGCTAATAAGCAAATTGCTATAAATAATTACATCAATGAGGTCGAAGACACTAAGAAACAATTGGCCATTGTTAAGTGTGACTATGAAAAGATCAGGAAGAAGCTTGAGAGTTATTTAAACTGCAAGTATGTCCTTGATCACATAGTAGAACACTCTGACAAGGAAGGCTTCTCCACCAGTCCCAAATATTCTCAATGTCCACCTCCGGTGAGATTCGAAAATCATAATTTTGATGTCTTGCCGAAGGAGGAACTAGTGGACGTGGCAGCTGAGGCAGCAAAAGCTACAGAGGCGGCCAAGGTTACTGAAGCAGCTAAACCTGCTGAGGTCACTAAGGCTGCTACTCCTGCTAAAGCTGTAAATCTGTGTGAGAAAGCTGATGATATCAGTGTATATGACACTGACTCTTCGGATGATGAGCTCGATGAACCTCCTAGGTATGCACCGGTCAAAACTAAAGATGTTCCTCTTGAGAATCATATCATTACCACTGAAACCTTGAGTGAACTGGAAACGAAAGTGCAAACCGAGGATGGTAGGAGGATTAAGGTGTTTTATAAGCTAAAAGGGTCTGAAAGGGTGCATGCTGATGAGGAAGTCCCTCTCAGATGTATCGCCCCTGGTCTTGTTGCCAAAATTTGGCAAGAATCTGTCATTACCGTAGAAAAGGAAACCTGGAATAAAAAGAAGGGTAAGGGTAGAAAGGATCAAGATAATCAGCCTAATGAAAATAACAAGAAAAATCAAAAGTCGAACACCGTTAATCCTCAAAATCAAGCTCAAAGAAAAAGTCCGAAGAAGCATGTAACTGAGTTCATTAGATCGAGCGGCAATGAAAGAAACGACGATCCTCAAGTCGATCACCAAAGAAGATGTCTTGAGGATCTAAAACACAAAAACTCATTTGCCGGCCCATCTAACAAAAGGAACAAAAAGGAGACCAAACCCGAATCTCCTAGATTTGAAGAATATAGATCCTGTCACAAGTGCGGGGAACGTGGGCATTTAGTTGCTGCGTGCCCTGAATTGAGATGAGAAAGGATCAAGGTGGATGATCCTCCCAGTTCTAGCAAATCCAAGCAACCTGTTTCCCCTAAACTCTCAGAGAAACAAAAGTGAAAGCAGGTCGTTTATGATAACCGCAACAAGATTGCTATGAACCAAAAGCCAGTTGATGGCAGGGGTCCACAGCAAAGGCTGCAGCTAAACCGCAGGGCAACCCCATAGCTGCTCCACGTACAGTTAAGTCTGAAGTGGATCCAAAATCTATTCCTCCAAAGGAATTCAAGGCTGAACAGATTTGGAGACCCAAGTCACCAACCAAAGGAGGAGAATCATCTGCTGGAAAAAGCACTACTGTACCATCGGAAACAACACCAACTCCAAATGGAAGATGGGTTGACTTTCCGATGTTAGATGAAGATGGTAGACCCAAGACCGTGAAGGCTTGGGTCCCCCTTAACCACTGATCCTTGAATGTTTGTGCAGGGAGTTCCACAGGGCCTTATCAGCAGCCTATGGATTGTTGATAGTGGAGCTTCAGGGCACATGACAGGCGATTTATCCCTGCTTTTTGACATAAAGAATATCAACGGGGTATGTTGCCTTTGCTGGTAATAAAGGGGGTTATATTACAAAAGAAGGAAGTATGAGCAACGGTATTGTAAGCTTTGAAAAGATAAGCTTTGTCAAACAGATAGACCACAACTTGCTGAGCGTTTCGCAGATATGTGACAAGAAGTTCACTGTGTTCTTTGATGACAACGCATGTTTCATTCTGAAGCCTGGATTCAAAATACCGAAAGAGTGGGTCATGATCTCAGCTCCCAGGGTCAACAACTTATACGTCCTGGACATGAGCCGAGCAATGATAGCGAAAGGTCAGGTCACTTGTTTTCTGTCAAAGGCGACGGAGAAGGAATCGATAATGTGGCACAGACGAATGGGGCACATCCACTTGAGGAAAATGAACCATCTGGTTCAGAACCAACTAGTGGAAGGTGTTTCTGTTAAAAATTTTCATTTAAACGACGTCTGTGTCTCATGTAAGAAAGGGAAGCAGAAAAGAAAGTCTCACAAGCCTAAGAAGACAAACTCAGTTAGTCTACCACTCGAACGACTGCACATGGACCTGTTTGGCCCAGTCAATCGGAAGAGCAAGAACGGTGACTCATACTGCTTAGTGATTACGGATGATTATTCTAGATTTTCTTGGGTTGTTTGCATGAAGCACAAGAGTGAAACTTTTGATTACTTGAAGAATCTGTTTACTAAACTGGAAAATATATATCAGCTAAAGATCCGTAGGATCAGAAGCGATAACGGTACAGAGTTCAAGAATCACGCTATGGAGGCGTTATGTGCAGAAAAGGGCATTCATCATGAATTCACAGCGCCATACACTCCTCAGCAAAACGGGGTTGCAGAAAGAAAGAATCGGACTCTTATTGAGGCAGCCAGAACTATGCTCGCATCGTTTTACTTTTCGGACGAATACTTCTGTTTAAACGAATGGGTCTCCCATCGTTTTACTTTTCGGACGAGTGGATATCAAACCTATTCATCCAAACCTATTAGTGTAAGCCTAGATCATCCATTCGCGTGAATGCTTCACACGAATGGCAACAATATATAAGCATATTCTCCCAAACCCTATTTAGTTTTTTTTTTTGTCATTTGGTGTCTTAGATCTAATCGGATAACATTGTGCTTTGTTTATCAGTCAAAAACCATTTGAAAGCATTTACTTGTGTATTTTGGTGTGCGTTTGATTATCATACCGTTACAAAACTCTCGTATAAGGATTCCACACTCATATAAGAGAAAACCCATGATAAACGGATTCGGTTTGGTGAGTCCAACGATCCTACAATATGACAATATTACAACTAGAACTTGTGTACGATATTTAACACATAATTTTGTCGAATCTTCCAATAGTAGTAAGGCATCTAGTTTAGGGTTGGACGGTTTAGTACATTGTTTAATAAATATGTAAGATACATGTATAGATTACGATGAAACATAATTAAGGTATCGTTAACAAATATTCTTGTTTCAATCCGTACATAGTAGAACATATCAAATATTAATTAACCAAAATAAGCTATGTTATTATATTGCACGAATGTACATTCAATTCAAGATTGCACACCTTATCTCAATCATTGCGTTTGATTAGGCACTCAATCAATCTCTCAAAACTTGTTATTTTACTATAGTTGTTTTCTTGCTAGTTAGAGAAAGGTAGTGGAGTCGAAAGCGAAGGTTGAGCCAAGCTACTTGTTCATTTTGTGTCCTATCCTATCTGTCCTTGAACCACCAACCCCGTTCACTGTCTTCTCTCCAGAACTCCAGAGGATACGTCGAATATATCACAGAGGATATGTCGAATTATTTAGAGACTTGCTCGGAGATCTTGATAGTTCCTTGATTTCATATTGGAAATTTATATCCTATAATACTTGAGTATGTATCTTAGAAAATCAATAATGATATATCACAGAGGATACGCCGAATTATTTAGAAGACTTGCTCAGAGATCTTGATAGTTCCCTGACCTCACATTGGAAATTTATATCCTTGTAGGTGTGAATGAGTCACTTTAAGGCCAGTTTAGGGGGGACGTGACATGTTGCTATGACCCATAGATTCTAGGATTTTGTAGGACTGTCACGGATGATCCGGATATCACAGGTTGTACACAAAACGAGTGCAGGATCATCAGGTTGTGGTTTAAGAAACAATAAACAAGAAAAACACACAAGCATCTAATTGTAATGTACACACTAATTTAACTAATGACTCATTTTCCCTGTTTGCACATTAGAGAGAATGTTGGTAGTGGAGGTAACTTAATTAATAGTATGTACTAATTGTAACACACGTTAATTTGGGTGCATGATATCGTCTGATGGAAATACTTCACAATTCATCTAATTCTTATGATGAAATGTAGTTGTTGGCATGTATTAATCAACACGTCATATGGTGCTAATATTATTCATACATTGCAATGATAACTATTTCACTTGTGTTTTTCATCTTATGTGACTAATCCCGGATCTGGATAACCTTAAGAGACTCCTTATAAATGGGAAGTTGATGCTAAATGTTAAGTTGTTAATACCCTTAGATGAACTAGAAACAAAGGATTGGGAGTAGATGTTATATAAGTATTGGGAGTAGATACTATATAAGGCCAAAGGGGAGACTAAAAAGGAGATTTTGTACAATGATCTCGTTCTCACAAATGATATAATGTACATTTCGGTAACTAAAGAAAGCAACACAAAGTTGTTTTAATGTAAAATGTATTACAACTAAAACATGTCTAAGATATTAAGCATGTGTAACACCCCAACCGATGGCGGAATCATCGAGGTGCCACGTAGTGACGATTGTTCAAAAGCACATGGTACTAAAATGTAAATATTATTGAATAATCAAAATTGTCTTACATGGAAATGAAAAATACATTGTCTAAATCAAATGTAAATATTGAAATAACTGAATTAAAATAAAGCACTAAATGTTCCTTGCTAAAGCACTAGATCAAACTGCACCTGAAACATGTACAAAAATAGGTTTGGTCAACATATGAAATGTTGGTGAGCATTCCTAGATTTGATATATATAGTAGGTTAAAAAGTTATACAATTCAAGTGCAAGCTACAGTGCAAATATGTAAACCATGTATCAAACAAATGAGCGAAATCAACCCTGTGACTGTATAATGTACTGTATGAACTGTAGTGTACTTATCCAACAAGTGGATAATAACTTAACAATGGCCACGGATTCTCCGATGAAAAAGGGGGAGAATCAACCTAGGCGGGTTGTCAATCCAAATAGCGCTATCCAATGTTAAGGTCGGCTTGTACCATGTTAATGATTTCACTAAGTACAAATGTAATCCACATGTAATGTCTAAGCATAAAGCACGTTGTAAGCAATGCACATAGTACTAGAATTGTATTGTGAAAATGTAAACTTGTATTTGAAATTTGTAATAGTGTACATGTAACACCCCAAAATAAATAAAAGCAAAAAGGGGATAGGAAGTACTCACTGTTCACGTAATAACTTGAAATTGAACTTGGACAACGAAATATGAATTGAGATTACTCCCAAATGATCAACCTAAAGTATTCGATAATGTGTAAGAGAAATAACTCTAGGATATAGGTATTTCTAGGGCTTTGAATTGGGGATAACGTTTATTTGTTTAATAAACAAATTGTTTATTAAATATAAGAAATTTTAGTAAATAAATAAATAAAAGTCTTTTTGTAAAATTTTAAGTTGAATATAATCACAACATGAGGTTTTAAGTATGAAAATAATTTTTATAAAATTATTCTCTTGAAAATGGAATATTTAATCTAATTATTTCAATTTGTCAAAATATGACTTTAATATCTAAAAATATTAAAATCAAAGAATTTCAGAATAAAAAATTGTATTTCAGTTCTAGATAGTTAGAAAAAATTTATGTAAAATTTTGGTGTAAAAATATTGTAAAATGAATTTATTATGATTTAATTATGATTAAAACTAACAAAAATTGATTAAAAATATAAAATAAATGATTTTTCTGAAATAAAAATCATTTCAGAAAAGTTTATCATTGTACAAACTCAGGATAATTTTTGTGGAAATTAATAAGATCGTTTTGATATTTTTATAAAATTTTATAATTTTAATTGAATAAACTTGTAATGTTTATAATATATATTAAATACATTATTTTTGAAAAACTAAAAATTGGATGATGAACTTTATCACTTGAAGATCATATAATAAATTTTGTAGAATTTATAAAATAGTTTTTGTATTTTAAAACGATTTTAAAAGAAAATGGAGATAATATAAGTATAAGGAATAATAAAAATAAATGTTTGTTTAAGGTGGGATTCGAACCCTGGCCCATGGCCGTTTCAACCCTTTCTTCACACGCGTGTATACCAGCTGAGCTACCTCAGTTGGTTGTATTTTCCTCTTTTCAAAATAAATAAATACGCTATCAGACTCAAGTGTTCTTCCCCAATTCTTAACCAATTCGTGCCCTAATTTCCAATCACCACAATTGGTGATCATTAGCCCTTGAATCTTTGGGGCTAATGATCACAAGGTGCCGAAGATTATAACCCACAAAAAAAAAAGACTTACAAACAGCTTGTAATCGGGTCTGCGAGCACGAACAAGAAAACGCAAAGAAAACGATTAAAATGCTTCAATAATAAGTTGTTTACAGAAATTGGAGATGGATAAGAGTTATTTGGCGATTAAGAATGGTGTAGGGAGGTTCAATTTATAGGGTAAAGGTTGGATTGATGGATTGGAAAGGTTGACTAAGCTTTAATAGTAAACGCGTGATTAGCCTCGTTATGGTAGGTTTTGACCGTGTTAACTAGGCATAATTTGCGTGATACATCTGCACGTTCTATGATACAATTAATTGAGTCAAAGGTTTCCATATGGAGGGCCAATTAGTTGGCCAAAAGGGAACATCGCTGCTGCTGCTCGAACAGAAGGAAAAGGAAAGGAACAGCTAGGTCCAAACGTGCATATAAATAAAATCTGGTTTGGGATTAAAACAATAAGGGGCTGTAGCTCAGTGGTGGGACGCGTGGTGTTGTGTGTGGGATGACCCCGGTTCGATACCCGGCGGGATCAACCTTTTATTTCTTTTTTATTTAAGCTGAAAAGGGAGGAGGGGAAGTGGGCTGGGCCTTGTCTGATGGGCTCAGAAATAACAAAGGGGGGATATGGTTGGGTTATTAGGTAAAAGGTTATGGATCTATATAGTGGGCTTGTGAGTTGGGTTGTTGTAGTGTCCAAAACCAACTCTATTATTTTGTTTTTATTATTATTATTATTATAGATGCGGATAAACTGTAACGTACAAGATAGGTGGTACGAAATAAATAAAATGTATATATATAAATATAATAATAGAGATGAAAGTGACGGATGTCACAGCATCCCCTACTTTTAGAAACTTCGTCCCGAAGTTATTAGAAACATAGGGTTATGGATGCTTGGGTAAAAATTAAGATAACTGTGGTTAGGGAAATTTAAATGATTTGGGTAAGAGGTTTGATAGGTTGTGGGTTAAGGATTGGATTAGGCTCGTCTTGAATAATAAGGAAAATAAGAATCTAGTAAAACATTAAACTTCAAGTTTTTGGACTCCTAAAGTAATTGCATGAGTTGATTGACTTCAGAAAGACTAAACGAACTACCAAATAACTAGAGTTTGTTCCTGGTCCGACTTCCAGTCTCACTTTCAATGCATCATTAGTGTTTGTATACAGGGTGTACCGCAGCTAACCCACCACACCTTTGATACCTTAAAAACGTACTGGAAGCCTACCAAAAACTCTAATAGAATTTCACACTACCCTAACGCACCTGTAAATTCATGATTACGTTCCGGACCGGAATCATCAATTTACCTTACATTAGGGTTTTATGTCCTTCTATGATCCCACCGATTGTTGAGCAGGTTCGATAGCCTCCACCAGCCGTGGAGTAGGTTGTAGGGCCTCTCCCGACTGTTTGAAAGGCATAGTGACCTCTACCAATCGTTGAGTATGTTCGATAGCCTCCACCAGTCGTGGAGCAGGTTGTAGGGCCTCTCCCGACTGTTGAAAAAGGCATGATGACCTCTATTAAGTGCAACAATTATTATTCACATAGATTGCAAATTGATAGCATGTTTATGCAAGCAAGTTTGTAAGTACTACAACCATTAAGTGTAAGTGTTATCATGAATAATTAAATGTTTACGAGTATCATGAATAATTAGATGCTCAATGCGTAGTCAAATTAAGGGAAAATCTAGTTTCATGTAATAACCAATGATGTTTTCTTAGAAAAGCTCTGTAAGATCAAGTATCAAGTCTAAACGTTTCAAATAAATGTAAGTGTAAAATAAACGTAACTAATATGATAGATCACCAATTTGTGTTCGTACATAATAGTATGCGAGGAAATCTCTAGATGTTATATGCCTATGAGTATGTCATAATTGGGTACAATAAGATCAAGAAAATGAAAACACGAGTATCATGAATAATTAAATGTCCAGTGAATAGTCAAATTAAGGGAAAATCAAGTTTCATAAACAATGATGTTTTGGAAAAATCCTGTAGAATCAAGTATCAGGTTTTTAGTAGTTTGATTATCATGGGTAACTAGCTCACGTGTGAGAAGGTGAAGGATATGAATTTAGTTCTTGAGAGGATGATGAAAAATCTTGAAGCAGAATCAAGGTTGTGAGAGATGGTGAATGTGAAGATAGTTGATAAAGAGTTTATAGTATAGCAGTGTAAATTTTAGGGTTTGGATCAAAGGTTATAATCAAGTGTATAAGAAAACATGATTGTGGTGTATGCCAAATATTGTAAAAATTTGAACAAGTTGAAATTGAGTGAGTGTTGATGTAGAATCTAGAGACTAGATATTATACCAAAAAAAATAAATATTTTCAAAATTTGGTTTTGTACATAAGGCAAAAGTTGTTAAGTAGTACAAGCTAAGTAGGCTTTGTAATAGTTTAAAACATTATATAGAAAATCGTTTGTTACATCAATAAATAATCAATTGAATTTAAGTTCGAGGAAAATATGTACTTTGTAAAGTTGCTAGGTAATACAACTAGTTTTAGAAATCTTTAGTTTGTGCTAAAGTATGAGGTTATAGTTTTTAAAAATAAATAACATGTGGAGAAAAGAAATAATATGATTTGGGTAGGGTGTTGAATATTTAAAAAGTGGCTAAGAGGGTAAGGTGAAGTGTGATTGTGAAATCCATAGATGGTTATGAAAGTATGAACTTGTAAGCAATATATGAAAATCGTAAAATACAAAATATTGTATATGAACCGAGAGAGTATTATTGAAAAAGCTTGCATAAAATACTTGGAGTGCCCTTGTCTAGCTGTAAATCCCAACAAGAACGTTGACTTTTCAAAGGAATTGAACCCAATGGTGATCAAAGAAGACGTGCTTTAGCCTATAAGTGGACACTCACTCCAGGAATCCCCAGGTAAGCATAACAGGTCCGTAAATGGATTTATGCGCTATGCTTGCCTATGCCAGAAAACCCAGTGTACAGGCGTCCACCCTTCCAGATTGCACGTGTCCTTATCACACTCATTAAAGTTCAACAACTTTGAAGGAACAAAAGTAAGAGTAGACATTATGCCTAAGAGTGTCTTCATAGAAGGTAATGTTTCCGTTCCATGATGATGTAAACCTTCCATTCTCTGTAGGACACCATCTCTATGCACCATGATGAAAGATAAAAAGAATAGAGAGAGAGAAGAAGGGAAAGATAGAAGGAGGAAAGTAGAGAGAAATGAGGAGTAGGGTAATTCAGGAAATATTATGCATGAAAGTTGAAGTTCGGTTATAGTCTAGGCCTATTTTATCTAATAACCTAGTTCCCTATAACCTGGCTCTGATACCAATCTGTAACACCCCAACCGATGGCGGAATCATCGAGGTGCCACGTAGTGACGATTGTTCAAAAGCACATGGTACTAAAATGTAAATATTATTGAATAATCAAAATTGTCTTACATGGAAATGAAAAATACATTGTCTAAATCAAATGTAAATATTGAAATAACTGAATTAAAATAAAGCACTAAATGTTCCTTGCTAAAGCACTAGATCAAACTGCACCTGAAACATGTACAAAAATAGGTTTGGTCAACATATGAAATGTTGGTGAGCATTCCTAGATTTGATATATATAGTAGGTTAAAAAGTTATACAATTCAAGTGCAAGCTACAGTGCAAATATGTAAACCATGTATCAAACAAATGAGCGAAATCAACCCTGTGACTGTATAATGTACTGTATGAACTGTAGTGTACTTATCCAACAAGTGGATAATAACTTAACAATGGCCACGGATTCTCCGATGAAAAAGGGGGAGAATCAACCTAGGCGGGTTGTCAATCCAAATAGCGCTATCCAATGTTAAGGTCGGCTTGTACCATGTTAATGATTTCACTAAGTACAAATGTAATCCACATGTAATGTCTAAGCATAAAGCACGTTGTAAGCAATGCACATAGTACTAGAATTGTATTGTGAAAATGTAAACTTGTATTTGAAATTTGTAATAGTGTACATGTAACACCCCAAAATAAATAAAAGCAAAAAGGGGATAGGAAGTACTCACTGTTCACGTAATAACTTGAAATTGAACTTGGACAACGAAATATGAATTGAGATTACTCCCAAATGATCAACCTAAAGTATTCGATAATGTGTAAGAGAAATAACTCTAGGATATAGGTATTTCTAGGGCTTTGAATTGGGGATAACGTTTATTTGTTTAATAAACAAATTGTTTATTAAATATAAGAAATTTTAGTAAATAAATAAATAAAAGTCTTTTTGTAAAATTTTAAGTTGAATATAATCACAACATGAGGTTTTAAGTATGAAAATAATTTTTATAAAATTATTCTCTTGAAAATGGAATATTTAATCTAGAGAAAATTGCTCGAATAGTCCCTGTGGTTTGCCCAAATTTCACCTATAGTCCCTAAGTTTTCAAAATTACAGGCTTAGTCCCGAAACAGTGAATTTTTTGCACTCGGATAGTCCCTGGAGCTAACTGAGGTTAAATAATCCAGTTAAGTGAGTGTAAAATTACTAAACTACCCTTACTTTAATAAAAAATAATACCTATTAATGTGGGTCCCACACTTCATCTTCCCCACTTCATCTTCTTCACCTCATCACCTCCACAAACCACCACCACCCATCTCCACCCTCCACCACCACCACCACCACCACCACCACCACCACCACCACCACTTGATTTTGACGTTATATAACCTTCAAAAAAAAAAAAACCAAAATCAAAACCTATCACTAATATTATTATTCAGATCAAAATGGCTTAACAAAACCTCTACCCAAAAATCATCCAATCAAACCCAAACACATCATCTTACCCAACACCTTCAGCTCCATCTCTATACCCATCTTTAGATTACACAGATCTACACGAAGACCTCTTCATCAACACTTGACAATCTCCCGATCCACACACAGTCACATCTGTTCAATCATTTGAACAAATAATAGTCCAAATACCCAACTCAATCAGCCACTTAATCGACAAACAACAGAGCATCGAAGCCCGACGTAGGCCACCACTCGACGGCGGAGCACCACCGCCAAGGAAGAGGAGAAGCCCGACGGTTCAGATTCATACCATTTCCGATCGGGTCTAAACAAAACCCTTCGTTTGTTCGTGTCTCTTGCAGGAACAGTTGGGTTATTGATTACGATGATGATTACTGGTTCGATGATTAAGAGGACGAGGAGGTTAACGGTTATGTTATTAGGGTGGGAGAGAGAGAGAGAGAGAGAGAGAGAGAGATGTCACCGGAGGGGGAGAGGAAGGCGGCGTCAGTTCCGGTCACTGCTCTGTTCACACACACTGAGAAGAAGGAGAGGTCTTTTTATAGGTGAACTAATATAGAGGATGTTTGGATGCAGGTATAACAGTAGTAGTTTGTGGAGGCGATGGGTGGAGAAGATGAAGTGGGTGGTGGTGGTGATAGGATGGGGAAGATGAAGTTGGTGGTGGTGGTGTAGGGATTAAGGGTTTTTTTTTTATATATTTAATTATAAAACGTGGGGCCCACTAGTGTTATATTTTATTTGTTTTATAGAAAGGGTAGTTTAGTAATTTTACACCCACTTAACTGGATTATTTTACCTCAGTTAGCTCCAGGGACTATCCGAGTGCAAAAAATTCACTGTTTCGGGACTAAGCCTGTAATTTTGAAAACTTAGGGACTATAGGTGAAATTTGGACAAACCACAGGGACTATTCGAGCAATTTTCTCTTTAATCTAATTATTTCAATTTGTCAAAATATGACTTTAATATCTAAAAATATTAAAATCAAAGAATTTCAGAATAAAAAATTGTATTTCAGTTCTAGATAGTTAGAAATAATTTATGTAAAATTTTGGTGTAAAAATATTGTAAAATGAATTTATTATGATTTAATTATGATTAAAACTAACAAAAATTGATTAAAAATATAAAATAAATGATTTTTCTGAAATAAAAATCATTTCAGAAAAGTTTATCATTGTACAAACTCAGGATAATTTTTGTGGAAATTAATAAGATCGTTTTGATATTTTTATAAAATTTTATAATTTTAATTGAATAAACTTGTAATGTTTATAATATATATTAAATACATTATTTTTGAAAAACTAAAAATTGGATGATGAACTTTATCACTTGAAGATCATATAATAAATTTTGTAGAATTTATAAAATAGTTTTTGTATTTTAAAACGATTTTAAAAGAAAATGGAGATAATATAAGTATAAGGAATAATAAAAATAAATGTTTGTTTAAGGTGGGATTCGAACCCTGGCCCATGGCCGTTTCAACCCTTTCTTCACACGCGTGTATACCAGCTGAGCTACCTCAGTTGGTTGTATTTTCCTCTTTTCAAAATAAATAAATACGCTATCAGACTCAAGTGTTCTTCCCCAATTCTTAACCAATTCGTGCCCTAATTTCCAATCACCACAATTGGTGATCATTAGCCCTTGAATCTTTGGGGCTAATGATCACAAGGTGCCGAAGATTATAACCCACAAAAAAAAAAGACTTACAAACAGCTTGTAATCGGGTCTGCGAGCACGAACAAGAAAACGCAAAGAAAACGATTAAAATGCTTCAATAATAAGTTGTTTACAGAAATTGGAGATGGATAAGAGTTATTTGGCGATTAAGAATGGTGTAGGGAGGTTCAATTTATAGGGTAAAGGTTGGATTGATGGATTGGAAAGGTTGACTAAGCTTTAATAGTAAACGCGTGATTAGCCTCGTTATGGTAGGTTTTGACCGTGTTAACTAGGCATAATTTGCGTGATACATCTGCACGTTCTATGATACAATTAATTGAGTCAAAGGTTTCCATATGGAGGGCCAATTAGTTGGCCAAAAGGGA
The DNA here is from genome assembly GCA_030844895.1 of Ambrosia x helenae. Lineage (NCBI taxonomy): Eukaryota > Viridiplantae > Streptophyta > Magnoliopsida > Asterales > Asteraceae > Ambrosia > Ambrosia x helenae. The sequence continues at coordinate 112,691,083 of CM061225.1, read as the reverse complement.
ACATCGCTGCTGCTGCTCGAACAGAAGGAAAAGGAAAGGAACAGCTAGGTCCAAACGTGCATATAAATAAAATCTGGTTTGGGATTAAAACAATAAGGGGCTGTGGCTCAGTGGTGGGACGCGTGGTGTTGTGTGTGGGATGACCCCGGTTCGATACCCGGCGGGATCAACCTTTTATTTCTTTTTTATTTAAGCTGAAAAGGGAGGAGGGGAAGTGGGCTGGGCCTTGTCTGATGGGCTCAGAAATAACAAAGGGGGGATATGGTTGGGTTATTAGGTAAAAGGTTATGGATCTATATAGTGGGCTTGTGAGTTGGGTTGTTGTAGTGTCCAAAACCAACTCTATTATTTTGTTTTTATTATTATTATTATTATAGATGCGGATAAACTGTAACGTACAAGATAGGTGGTACGAAATAAATAAAATGTATATATATATAAATATAATAATAGAGATGAAAGTGACGGATGTCACAGCATGTGAAGTCATCAAGTCTTTCAAATCAATATTAATGCACCCAGATGGAACGACGATTTGTGTCATAAAAAGTGTAGCCTTTTAATTAATGTTTGCAAATCTTCTCTTGTGAATCCATACAAAGTAGAACGAACGAAAACTTATAAAAAAGAAGTAATAATATGTTATATTGAATGAAGGTATATTCACTTTAAAGTCTAGGCCTCTATACCATTGTTTGATCAACGTATGAACCAGCTAAAAGATCTCTGCCTTGGCACTCACAATCTCTCACCACATGCTTTTATACTATAACTTTTTGAGGCTACAATGAAAAGGATCATATATTGACAGTCATATGCAAACAAAATGATGAAATTAATTTACTATTGTTATAACTACTATGGTGATTGGAAAATTCAATGTAGTAGTTGGCATGTATTAGCTAGCTCACATGTAACGGTGCTTACACTACTTTATACTCGAAGAGGAATCATATCAAGACTATCGTTGGCGAATGATTATTTGTTCATCATGACAAGAGTAAACTAGCTTTACATAGGTATTTGATGTTAACATCGGATTAATATCCTTTGCAGGGTGTGAAAATTTTGTTGCATGTAGTTTAAGCTAAAAGAGACGAGCCATCGGTGACATTGATTGTGAATGAATATATGAATGTGCTCACACATGATTGTCAGGGAGTACCACCATAATGAGAAGTGTAGTTTTGCAGAGACGTGTATTTCACTCGATAATGGATAATATTAGGTATTTTGGCAGCAAAATTTGCATCTAGCAACTAAATTCGGCTCCCATCCTTCATACAACCATAATTAGAATTGTGGCTTGTTCCACAAAGTAAATATGTATTTGTGCAAGCCAGGTTTTATAAACTCTTGTTAGCCTACATAAATATAATTTGCTAAAACAAGAAGATATTAATTGTAGACCATAAAATGACCATTTTAAAATATGAAGGATTAGATTTGTGGAAATAAGTCGAATCTTTTACATAAATAGGGGGTTTATCATTTTACAAATTACATTTGGGGGGTATTGGGAGAAAAAACTAAAAATGGTGATGCCTTAGTTTGATTTGGCGGTATCAAATTAATGTGAACAGTGATGCCGCCGAATGGAATGTTGTATTCATAGATGCCTTAGTTTGATTTGGCGGTATCACCTCAATTGGGATCCTTACTTCATTGATACCGCTAATGTGTAAAGGTGATACCGCCAAATCAAACTAAGGCATCTATGAATACAACATTCCATTCGGCGGCATCACTGTTCACATTAATTTGATACCGCCAAATCAAACTAAGGCATCATCATTTTTAGTTTTTTCACCAATACCCCCAAATGTAATTTGTAAAATGATAAACCCCCTATTTATGTAAAGGATTCAAATAAGTCAAGGACAGTAAAGAGAAAGTGTAGAATGAAAAAATATTAAAGGGACTAAATAGTAAGTTATCAAAATCTTGGTAGGGTAACACGATTATATATACACATATATATAACCCTATAATACTCCGAAGACAGCAGCTGCAGCCGTCAGAAAACCTAGATGGGCACTGCTTCATTGTCCATGTTTATCGAAAACAAGCCTCCTGATATCACAAAATCATTGGTGAGTTGTATTTGATTTGATTTAATTTGTTTCTGTATAGCACTCTTTCTCGATTTGTACGTGACCATGAAATGCTAACTTAATATGTGGGTATCATCATGCAGGGAATTGATGAAGAACGATCGTTGACTGTTCATAGGATTTCGGAAGACAACCTTGCTAGGTAACTGTTAATCCTTTGATAGTTTCGTGTGAATGATCAGAAATCTTACTAAATATGCTCGTTATGATTTTTACTATCCGTCGTCTTGTTGCTGTTTATTTATACAACCTTGAGTTTTTAAAATGAAAAGTTGACAAATATAAAAACTTAACACTCTTGAGCTGGGGTTTAATTGAATCTGAAATTTGAAGGCAAATTTAGCGGCTCATTGAGTCAGCAAGGCTTTAAATAAAAATAGTTACATTGAATCTGGTTTGGATACCATGAAAAATTTGTGTGTGCGTGTGTATATATTTGTGAAATCAGTTTTTGTTTCACATCTGCGCTTTATTTTTTTTGTACTGTTCTTTTTATCCTTAATAAGCTCTCCTGACTATCAGCTATCATTGTGTTGCATACAGGGGAATTTTGTGCTTTGTAGGCCTCTGAATTTTTGTGCGGTGATTAGATGAGGGTTCTCAAAGAGGTCGTGTGCACAGTTTGCACCCGCATCCGGTTTGGTGATAGGGATGCTTTTTGATCCATTGCAGCGGTGCTAGCATTGGGCAATGGTGTGACTTGGGATTCCACCTGTTCGGATGGTTTAGGATCAAGGTTTCTCTACTTATTATTTCTTGATGATGCTGCAAGTCTGGAAATATGGTTGTTGATTATAAGGGCGGATCAAGCCATGGTGATAGCTTAGTATTATCAGGCGGTGATTTGTTGTAACCCACGACCCTTATGCTGACCTATAAACCAATGGATACTTTTATCTTACCTTGAACTTCTCCTTGAATCGTTGAATAATTGAGCTTCTCCTTCCCCTTGCTAGCCGTAGCCGATTTGGTCTTGCCCTACCAATGAAAATCATTTTTAGGTTTTATATTCCCTTGAACACTACCAAATCATTTGGCTTCCCCTTTCTAGCCATAGCCGATTTGGTCTTGGCCTACCAATGAAAATCATTATTAGCTTCTATATTAAATTGAACACTTGCCAAATCATTTGGCTTTCCCTTGCTAACCATAGCCGATCTGGTCTTACCCTACCAAAGAAATCCATTAATAGGTTCAAACAAAAGAGAATTATTGATAAAATTTGGTTTTAGTAAGTTGTGTAATTTTATCAAAAGAATGCTACTCGTTTGGTTTGTAGAATTTGTTTTCCATGGAATTGGATTCGAATCCTTCAAAGGAATTGGAATAAATTTGTCTCCTACCTGGCTGTAAACAGCTTCGGAGAAGTCCCAAAAGAAAAAGCATAAAATGAATCTTAAGACGGTTTTTCTAAGCTTTAGTTGATCAACAAGCACACAAGTTATCTTCAAGATTGATAATAAGAATTGTAGCTATCTTTATTTTTTATGATACAATTCTGAATCTTTGTAGATTGATGATGTAAACTGTAAAGTTGTATTTATCTGATCCTTTTAAACTTTTTGTGAAGAATCGTTAAATTGATCATGAAGGTTCGCCGATGGTGATCAAAATCTTTTTAAATTTCAGAATAAATATAAGGTTTACTTAAACCTTTAATTCTTCATCATTCATGTTAACAATTAAATGAATTGCTTTAAACATATGTTCATCAACCATGAGCATGATATTCACCAATCATCAACACTGAAGACATTTCCTTTTCATAGTGATGGTGTAGTTCTTCCTTTATCTCAAACATCTCTTCTGGGTCACCTATGATTCTTTAATGACCTTTTAACGCATGACTTAAGACAAAGGTTTTAATGTAGCATGTGTTCTGAGTCAATTCTGCAAATTATATATATTAGTTAAGGTCAATTAGTTTAGATTATGAACGATTTATTTATTTGCGAGTGTTATACTGAAACGTTACAATCCTTCAACGTCAATTAGTTTAAGTTATGAACGATTCATTTATTTGCGAGCGTTTCACTGAAACGCCATAATCCTTCAACTCACCTTTTAATATAGTATATACAGGGCAGTAAAGACAAAGGGTCTGTTGGTCAATTATATGTATTTCAGTGAGACTAATGTTAGTCGCTGATCAGGAACTTATTCCAGTTGTGTCAGTGTTTTTAGATGCGCCCAAGTTTCATAAAACCGGAGATAAAGTTTTGGGGTTGGGTAAGAATGATCACACAATAAAAATATGATACAATAATGAAAAGAACAACGTATCTAGAATAATAAAAAAAAAAACATAAGAGTCGCGGCGACGGCGATGGTGGATTGGCGACGCAGCTGTGAGTTCAGAGTTCAGATTGGCGGCTGCAATGGCCAATTGGCGACTTGGCATTATCCGATTTCACTCCTTCAGCTTCAGTTTGTTGTGCATGTTTCATTTGCGTCACATATTGCATTTTTTAACGGCCAGAAAAAAATAAAACTAAATAGAAACAGACCAGCGGGAAGCTGGCCAAAAAGTACACATTTACATCGTATACTAATCTAAGAGAACAATGCCACTTGTACCATTACAACAATGAGACCATAGTCACTGACTCAAAAGATTAAATCACCATTTAACATTCCTTCTACAGTTGATGTGGCATCCATCCTTTGAGGTTGGTTTGATTGCTCTTGACTAACTGGTTTGCCCTACAGAGTTATTTTTCATACTGAAAACTGATGGGGTTTAAAGCAAATAGTCTTGTTTTTATCAAGTATAGATGTGATTGCAAGAATATTATGAATATCAAACCCACCTCGGTCAAAACCAAGCTTCCCACCTAGTCAAAGTTGTTCCTAAATTCTAGCCTAATCAAAATAGTCAAAGTTATTCCTAAATTCTAGCCTAGTCAAAGTAGTCCCTAATTTCTAGTTTGTATTCCATAGTGTTTAGGCTCTTTCATTGTATATATATTAGTATCTCTAATGAATAATAAAAAAAGATATACAATTTGATACTTTCATATGGTATCAGCCAGGTTTTACTAAACCAACTCCTTCTTCATCACCCCACCACTCCCTATCATTCTGCCCAAACTTCAAGAAAACTCACCCTACTATCACCCCTCCAACTTACAACCGAAACAACACCCAAACTAAACCACAAGCACACATGATCGCAACACACCAAACTGTGATTCTGATTTATCATGGCTGAAAGTCAGTGGTGCTTCTAACCACATTACTAATGATCTTAGTGCACTCTCCATGCACAACCCGTATGATGGTAACGAGGAACTTATCATCGGATGGTTAGTCGCTTAAAACTACTCACGTTGGCACCATGACTCTTTATTTTTCTAATGTCCCTATTATCCTAAAAATGTTCTTTGCGTCCCTTCTATCTCTCGCAACATAATCTCTATCTCTCGTTTATGCATTGACAACAACATACTAGTCTTATTTTTCTCTTCTTATTTTGTCATCAAAGATTTTCACACTCGTCAAACCATTCTTCGGGGAATAACTAATCATGGTCTCTATGAATTATCCTCCACCAAGTCCCCACAAGCATTTTACTTGCAAACAAACAAAGAGTCTTCTTGGCATCACCGCCTAGGACATCCACATTTGCGAGTTTTACAACTTTTAGCTTCTTTTGTCCCGTCTATTTCTATCAAGCATGAATCATGTAATTCTTGCTGCATCAATAAAAGTCACAAACTTCCCTTTCATTCATCCTCTTTAACTTCTAATACACCTCTAGAATTAATCTTTTCCGATGTTTGGTCATCTCCAGTTACATCTTTTGATGGTTACAAATACTATATAATTTTTGTTGACCATTTCACAAAATACATTTGGATTTATCCATTAAAACATAAACCGGACTCTCTTAATACTTTCATTTGATTTCAAAACCTTGTTAGAGAATTTTTTTCAAAACCAAAATCAAACAATTATTTTTAGACAATGGTGGAGAATACATCAAACTATCCTCTCACCTAGCCTCTTATGGCATTTCTCATCTCACATCTCCTCCTCACACACCTGAACACAATGGCTATGCCCAACGACGTCATCGCCACATTGTTGAAACCGGCCTATCACTACTCTCTCATGCTAAAATGCCTCTAAAATTTTGGCCTATTGCTTTCACCACCGTCACTTATCTCACAAATAGATTACCCACCCCACCTTAAATAATGATTCTCCTTATTTTCGCCTTTTCAATATCTATCCAAACTATGAAAAACTTCATAGTTTCGGTTGCTCATCATACCCTTGGTTGCGACCATACTCAAAACATAAACTTGAGTCTCGGTCAAAACCGTGCATTTTTAATGGCTACTCATCCTCTCAAAGTGCTTTCCATCTCCTTGATCCCCAAACTCATCGGATCTACACTTCCCGTCATGTCCACTTTCTTGACCATATCTTTCCCTATGAATCCCTTTCTCAAACCTCTACTTCCATCTCACCCTCACCCGACACTTGGTTACCCCTCACCACACAATCAATTTCCCTTTCTACACCTTCTTTCACTCCTCCTCAAAATTTAACCTCTTCCGATCCTACTACCACTGCTTCTACACCTTCTTCCAACCAAACCCACTCCACCGAACCTCCACAATCAAACATCAAACCATCTCAACCACCCACCAACCCTCCCACCAACACAAACCCGATGCCTCCACGCACCCCCTCAGGCTTATCCTCCTCTTCTCAACCTATCGAAACTGTTTCCTCCCCTACATCCGAATCAACTACTTCTCATCAAACCCGTAAGCTGAACCCAAAGTATCACAACTCCAACTTTGTCTTATATCACTCTACTACTCACACCCTTCTCGATCCCACTACCATTACCCAAGCCCTCAAACAACCATTATGGCGAAAAGCCATGCAAGACGAGTTTGACGCTCTCAAACAAAACAAAACCAAACTTGGACACTTGTTCCTTCCGATAATGCTCCTAATCTTGCTGGATGCAAATGGGTCTATCGCACTAAATTCAAGCCCGATGTCTCCATTGACCGACTTAAAGCAAGACTCATTGCTAAGGGATTTCACCAATGTCCTGGCCTGGACTATGTTGAAACCTTTAGCCCTGTTGTTTAACCCGCAACCCTCGTCTTATTCTTTCTATCACCACTTCATTCAATTAGCCTATCTGCCAACTTGATATTAATAATGCCTTTCTACAAGGCACTCTCACTGAGCCAGTATACATGTCTCAACCACCCGGTTTTGTTGATTCTTCCTGCCCTAATCATGTTTGCAAACTTAATAAAGCCATTTATGGTCTATGCCAAACCTCGCGGGCTTGGTATGACGAACTCAAAAATTATCTTCTTTCGGTTCACTTCAAACCCTCAATTTCGGATCCTTCCCTATTCATTAACAAAACCACTTCTTCTCCTATCTTCATCTTAGTATACGTTGATGATATCATCATCACTGGTGCTAATTCCTCTCTCATAAACTCATTCATTTAATCTCTTGCAAATCGGTTTTCCTTAAAAGATCTTGGAGACCTATCATACTTCCTTGGTATCGAGGTCATTCCTCACACAAATGTTCTATTGTTATCCCAATCTAAATATATTCTTGACATTCTCACCAAAGCCAACATAAGTAATTGCAAGCCGTCACCAACACCTATGTCGAGATCCTCTACCATCACGGTCTTGATGGTGACCATTTACCCTCACCTACCGATTACCGTGCATTTGTAGGTGCCCTACAATATTTTAGCTTTAGATTTTCACTTTGTCCGCAAAAATGTTCACGACGGTACTATATGGGTTACTCACATTGCAGTCGATGGTCAACTTGCGGACGCTCTCACGAAGCCATTACTAAGACAACCCTTCCAGCTCCTTACTTCCAAGATTGGTCTCCTCTCACGCTCGTCCATCTTGCGGGGGGCATATCAAACCCACCTCGGTCAAAACCAAGCTTCCCACATAGTCAAAGTTGTTCCTAAATTCTAGTCTAGTCAAAATAGTCAAAGTTATTCCTAAATTCTAGCCTAGTCAAAGTAGTCTCTAATTTCTAGTTTGTATTCCCTAGTGTTTAAGCTCTTTCATTGTATATATATTGGTTTCTCTAATGAATAAAAAAAAAGATATACAATTTGATACTTTCATAATAAATTCCACCCAAAGAATGCACTTGGATTGTTCTTTGATGACTCAGGTTATGCATCTGTACTGTTCTGTGAAGGCTCAAGTCATTTCCATAGTCTTCCAAAGCATCAAACTTCATTGCCTCTGGTGTTTCCCTTTATGAATTTTGACTAGATATGAACCTGTTAGGAAACATTGATCCACTCCCTCCCTAAATTGAATACACACATTGCACGAATAAATTTTATCGCCTAACTAAGTGAAATCCTAATTTAAGTTTGCGTTAAAAAAATTACAAAAAAGTGCCATACGGGCAAACTTGAACCGGTGACCCTTTATGGGTTCACTCCAAAAAATTTCCATATACTCTGTTAATTTTTCTACACTCACGGGGCTCTGGTCTGTATACCTAGATCCACCCTTGCTAAACGTGGATGTAAAGCCAAACAACTAATTCACCTAGAGCCAAATACCAAGAGTGTGAATGATTTAACAGAGTAAAACCCTAATAAGGCTCAGTTTTGTGCATATACATGAGGTCATGAGCGCCAGATATATGAAGATGCAAAGATGTCATTTTATTTTGTATAGAAAAATCCAAGTAATCATAAACTTGCCTATTTATCCTACTTCTGAAATAGTATAAGCAGGCCAATCTAGGGAACTTGGCTCGGAGATGCAAGAAAAGAAAGGAGTGAAGAGAAAGATGGAATATTGTGAAGAAAGAATAGATAACATGAAGAACATGTGGTAACTAATTGGTCCACAACGTTTGCCACTGTGATCACCATCTATGCTGCCACCAAATTTGCCTCTCCCTTCACAGTTACCATGCAACCTCAAACTATGGATCCATCATGTTATATAGCTTAAATGTATCATTAATGTCAGCAAAATTGATAAAAACATAGCTGTAGCAAAAGTAAAAACTCTTGTTTATGTCAAAAATCCATTTCAAATTGTGCCGCAACAAAAATAGGTTACAAATCAATGCGAACTAGTTAACAAGAATTTTCTAAAGATATAAATGTGCAATGATCAAAGGGATCGTATCTAAAACTGGGATGACAAATCCTTAAAATTTAAATAAAATGCCCTTAAACATATAGTTCAATAGATATAAAAGGATTTCACTGCACACATGTAAATTATCTAGTATATATAGATATAACAATATGTGAATTAAGAGAAGCTCAATAATCTTTGAGATCAGCTATATGACACACGTGCATATACTTAATGTTTTGCATGATTTTTCTTCAACATGTTCGAACATCCAACATCCCAATGTGACATTCATGACCACTATTCAATATATATAAACGTTCCAAAGCAACATGTTTGGACTTACATTTACTAAAAGTACTGAAACTAATGTTTTGTGTTTATCGACTACTATTTAAAGTCACGTGGTGCTTATATTTAATCACAACACTTTGTAGGAAAGGTTAGAGGGTTGGGTCCAATTGGCAAAATTATTGGAGTTCAGGTGTTTTCTCTCCTTGTGGTCAAGAATTCACGCCCCACCAAAGGCGGATTTAGTTTAATTTAAGCCATTTAGAAAGAAAAAAAAAACTTTGCAGGATGTTTTAAACACAGTTAGGTAAAAAATAAAAAATAGGATAAAAATTACTACTTTAAGATATGAACGACTAGATTTGTAGAAATGAACAAATGGGAGTAAATTGAGGGGGTAGAATGAAAAAGAATTGGGTTAGAAATGTAAACCTTTGCTGTGCAACCCGTCTATAAAACCCTAGTATCTATGTTAGTCTTTTGTCAGGGTATATTCAGCCGTCACACAACCTAGATGGCCACTACTTCATCATCTGTGTTTGATGATCAGGCCTCCTGAAGAACCAAAATCACTGGTGAGTGGTATTTGATTTTAAGTCCTTTTCATCAGTTTTCTTCTTATCTTGTTGGGAGTAAGATAAGAAGAACATCTTGTCTTTAGATTATTTCATGACATAGAATTTGTATGATGATGCAGTGTGTTGAAGAACGATCGTTGACTGTTCATAGGATTTCGGAAGACAATCTTGTCTCAGGTAAGTGTTCAAGCAAGCCCTTAGATCTTTTGCAAATTAAGGACATTTTCTATTTAAAGTTTCAGCCGATCTTCTGGATCTACAACTTGTTATATATTTCTTTTGCAAAATTATATGGACGTTTGTTAAAAAGAAATTTGATCGAAATAAAAATTTTAATGCTCTTGAGTTGGGATTCAATTGAATGATTTTGGATAAATTTTGGTAGGTTTTCTAAAAGCTTCAAGTGGGCTTTAAATATAAGGCATAAAAATTGACGTTATTTTATTTGTAGGGCAAATGAGCCTTCTACATCAAGGTTTCAAGACCTTGTGATAGAGGCAAAAAACAAATTGGAGGAAGAAGTGGGCCCACTGGATGAGGTTTTGGCTTCTGTGCACCTCTTTCTATTGCAAGCCTGGATGATAAAGGTGCCATGAGTCTCTTACTGGATAAAGTCTCTGCTAAGATGGAACGTGATTATCGTCAGCAGGCTTGCTGTTGCAGGAGAGGTTCAAGCATTGTGTACTGGTTGCAATCAAATAAGCAGATGAAGCCACACTTTCTAGTGCAAACCTGGATGGTAAAGGTATCACTAATTTGTCTCCTACCTGGCTGCAAACAGCTTCGGACAAGTCCCAGAAGAAAAAACATAAAGTGAATCTTAAGACGGTTTTTCTAAGCTTTAGTTGACCAACAAGCACACAAGTTATCTTGAAGATTGATAATAAGAATTGTAGCTATCTTATTTTTTATGATATAATAGATTGATGATGTAAAGTTTTACGTATTTATCTGATCCTTTTAAACTTTATGTGAATCTTTAAATTGATCATGAAGGACCGCCAATGGTCAAAATCTTTTTAAATTTCAGAATAACTATAAGGTTTACTTAAACCTTTAATTCTTCATCATTCATGTTAACAATTAAATGCATTACTTTAAACATATGTTCATCAACCATGAGCATCATATTCATCAATCATAAACACTGATCGACATTTCCCTTTCATTATGATGGTGTAACTCTTTCTTTATCTCAACATCTCTCCTGGGTCACCTATGATCCTTTAATGACCTTTTAACGCATGACTTAAGACAAAGGCTTGAATGTAGCATGTGTTCTGGATCAAATCTGTAAATTATATATTAATTGGTCAATTACGTAGGTCAATTATGTTAAGTTATGAACGATTCATTTATTTGCGAGTGTTTCACTGAAACGTCACAATCCTTCAACGTCAATTAGTTTAGATTATGAAGTATTCATTTATTTGCGAATGTTTCACTGAAACGTCACAATCCTTCAACTCATCTCTTAATATAGTATATACAGGGCAATAGAGGTTAATTATATGTATTCCAGTGAGACAAATGTTAGTGGCTTATTAGGAATTTATTCCAGTTGTGTCGGTGTTTTTAGATGCCCCTGTTTCATAAAACCGGAGATAACGTTTCAAGTTGGGTAAGAAAGATCACACAATAAAAATATGATACAATAATGAAAAGAACAAAATATCTAGAATAATAATAATAAAAAAAACAGAGTCGCGGCGATGGCGATGATGGATTGGCAACGCAGCTGTGAGTTCAGAGTTTAGATTGGCGGCTGCAATGGCCAATTGGCGACTTGGCGTTTTCATATTTCACTCCTTCAGCTTCAGTGTGATATGCATGTTTCATTTGCGTCACATATTGCATTTTTTAACGACCAGAAAAAAATAAAGTTGAACAGAAACAGACCAGCAGGAAGCTGGCCAAAAAGTACACATTTACATTGTATACTAATCTAAGAGAACACCACCACTAGTACACTTACAACAATGAGACCATAGTCACTGACTCAAAAGATTAAATCACCATTTAACATTCCTTCTCCAGTTGATGCGGCGTCAATCCTTTGAGGTTGCTTTGATTGCTCTTGACTAACTGGTTTGCTCTACAGAGTTATTTTGCATAGCGAAAGCTGACGGGGTTTAAAGCTAATAGTCCTGTATTTATCAAGTATAGATGTGATTGCAGAAATATTATGAATTCCACCCAAAGAATGAACCACTACTAGAAAAATACCCCTATCTTGACGCGCATTGCGCGTCATAAAAGGGTGTTTATGACACACATCAAAGTGTCAAGGAAGAACATGTCATTAAATTTTTATGACATGTAGGCGCGTGTCATCTTTTAATGACACGCGTTTATGACACGTTTTTTTGACACGCATTTATGACACACTCTTTAATGACAAACATTTTCTTGACACTCATTTACGAATTTTTTTTACATGCATTTATGACACACATGAATTTATGACATACCTTTATGACAGTCATTTTGCGTGTCATGTTTTTTTACCTAAATTTTTTTTCTGTAAAACGAATAATATCCTGGAATTATTTTTTATTTATAATTACAAAAACAATAAATTTAATAATAAAGCTGCATATATTATACCACCAAAAAAACGCATTACAATTATGTCGAATTCTACCACAAAGGGTTACAAAAACATTGTATCAATACATTACATTAGTCGATGAGTAAGCCTAAACATACGGATCATAACTTGAAAATGAAGGTCGAGGCATAACCCGACCATTCTTCACGAACATAATCAATATCCGCATCCGAGTAAGCCTCCACTCCTCCCCCAACATGAGACACAATTAAATTAATAAGATGAAAGGTTAAGGTTCGCGATGGTTTTAGTTTCAAGAAAACAAAATTGACTAGAATTTGACTCGATCAACTTACATTGGTGTTGACCCATCTCAGTTTAAACCTCTTGCCGGTACTAGTCTCAGCACTATACACGGCCGTGGCCCTATTAAAAATAAATAAAGGTGTTCTCCAACCTAAAAGCTGCATGTAAGTAAACATCCTTTTAGAGTACATACTTTAGTATAAGAAGAACTTTATCATGCATTCAACAAAGCACAAGTACAATTAGAAAGATAACCTAAATCCCCACTACATAACCTTAGTTAGTAGTCACTAGGTAATCATAAAGCAAAAAAGTACACCCAAGCAGGAGATGTATTCTTGTTGAATTATCCACCTAGAGCTAGAAGTTTGTTGTATTAATGTAGATATGGTGTTAATACTTCATTTCCCAACTCTCTCTAATGTAGTTTCTAGGAAAATATTCTATCTTATCATGTGAGTGAAATAAAAGACTAACCATCATAAATGGCAGGTTTATCGGCTTGAGATACAACACGGCGGTAAATAACATTTGCTTGTCTAATCGACTTGCTTTGTTTGCTATAGAACAACATCATTTTAAGGAGAAAACGGCGGAGACCCTTGTAAATAGGTTCCTCAATCCTCAGAGGGGAATCTGGCGGTAAGGCTAAAGAACAAGGCTTAGAGCGGAACATCTTGTTCAGATTTACCAGCAGAAAGCAGTACACCCTAATCATCACATGTAAGCACATTCAACAATACATAAATGACATAAAAAACAAATAACTCAACAATTATTGAATACTGGTAGAAAACCCGCGCGTTGCTGCAGGAGCGATGATATATAATGTAATACTTTATATTTAGTTCATCGATCCTCTCTTGCATTGCAGTGGTGTCATTGTGGATTTACGTACCTTAACAGCAAGTAATTCTAACTGGCTGTTAATTTAACCACCTACAATACTTATTAACTTCAACCGGAGCTATTGACTCGATCTAGACATACCTATGACGATAAAACACATTTGGAATACTAAGCATAAAATTAAACATTTAAACGTAACACCACTCGTTTAGTTAAACCTTTTCGTGTATTCAACCTCTAACCCAACCCGGTTTAAACTAAGCCGAAACCCCTAAAGTTCTTGTTAGATTCATGTCACGCAAAAATTGAAATTTGCACCACCCCAACTGTCTGATTAATGTACCTAATGAGAGTTTCTGGTGGCTTTTGATGGCGCTAAATCAGCATAGTGCTAAGAATCTCTACAATCAAGTTTTGATTAACTTGTATAAAGATGTAAAAACAATCATTGTACTAAAATATATGATCCTAAATTCTAATGAAAACAACAATGACTATGACCTCTAATTAAACAAATCTTGTATTTAGTCTTTTCACAGGCCGACAGTCCTCATGATTTGTCAATTTGTTTCTAGTCATCCTCTACCGGATTTTTAATATCAATTGGTTGCAGTGTAGAGAACTTCCTGGAGCCCCCTCTCTTTTGGTGTATAGTGTATACGCGTTTGTCTGCAAGCATTTTCTTTTGACCTAGGAAAGTCAAAACCAAATAACCGACGACACATAATAAGGTCTGCAGTCAACAAGTATAAAAAAATTCTTTCCTGTGTATCATAGTGCTTGACCCCAAAAAATAAAGATGCTACATTTTGTCAAAAATGTGGACAGAAAATGTCAAAAAGTTGAGTTTCGGACCAAAGGAGCAAAAAAAAAAAAAAAAAAAATTATAAATGGGCTGAACATGCAGTTTAGTGAATAGTGTAGGGTTAAACTTTTAGGTAATCAAAAGAAACATAATTCATATGAAGAATACAGTCAAGATTTTATAAAGATTTCACACTTAACTTACATTTCCTTGTCTCCCTATTTGCCACTTGATGTAAACTTGAATGGATAAAACCAAGAAACAGAAGCTCAGCATCCCCATCGTTAACCTCACTTTAAAGTTTAAATTTGCAACTATTGAACATACACAAAGACATGTTTTACTTCATCTATATACAGGGGCGGATTTATAGCCTTTGGGTTGGGTTCCCAAGAACCCAGTGGGTTCGTAAATTATAGTGTTAATATATATATATAGAAAACTAGTCAGGAACCCATAAGAATATATTTGAGGAACCCATAGACAAAAGTCAAGAATGCTCTAGTGGTTGAAACCTCTTCCTAAAACACGCAATATCTAGGTTCGAATCATGCTCCTAGCGTGTTTTTTTTCTTTTCTTTTGGTCAAAACTAGGGTTATTATTAGTGCAAGAGTCACATGTCCAGGTAAGTTTAATCTTTAACCCATCAAACATTTAGTGCCAGAGTCACATGATCTTGTTGTTATTATTATTATGATTGTTGTTACTATTATTATTATTGTTATTAATAATAATAATATTCAAGACTTGTCAAAGATATTAGATATGTTGAGTTCAGAAGCTCGTTGCTTTTGAGCATATTGATATTTGGATTTTATATGTTGAAACTTATTGCATTGAAGTGCAAATAAGTTGCTCGATCATATGCCACAGTGAAATTTTGGTGCTTTTCTAATGCTTTGTTCCAATTTAGGCTGATTATGTATTCTCATGTGGGGTTGGGGGAGCGGGAGACAGGGGTATTCCATGGCATAGTGATTTTTGTGTGTTAGGAGAATTTGGAATGTGAGGAATTAGAAGCTTTTTTCAAGCAAAGAAGTTAAGATTGAAGACATTATTGGAGATGTTAAATTGATCGGGTTCTTGTGGTATAAAAATAGAACTAAACGCAAGTCGTTAGAACCCCTAAAACGAGTCGAACACCTAAAACGACCCGACCCGAACCCATGTACCGACCCGATTTTTTTATGTTCGGTCATATGAAATTAAAGTATCTAAAAAAGGAACCCAGTGAAAAAAATTCCTGATCCGCCACTGTCTATATATACATACATGTATGTATATAAATATCTATTGTGTATGAGAAGTCTAATGTTTAATGCACAATGTACAAGGGTGTGAACTCTTAAAGAAGGGGCTGCAAACACACACAGGCAAGCAAGTAATATAGGCAAAAACTGTTTTAAGTGAATCCAAACCAACCTCACCCATTTAAGCCTATACTAAAAGTACTTGTTTACCCACTAACCCATTTCATCCTCCTAATATCTAACATTAATATAAGTTAATTGTTCTTTAAAAGACCATAATATAAGAGAATGTATCCGAGTCCAACATTATATAAAAGCAACAATTTTTATAGAGATACTAGCTTCTTACATAAGCTCCTCAGATGCAAATATATCAATGTTTGTTATCTCCTATCAGATCATCACTTCCACGTGTAGAACGCCGACGATGCTTTAGAGTATCAGTGGCTTGAGTAGTGCTCTTAGTGGCTTTTTTCCAATATTGCCGCTTGTAAAAAAATGAGACATTCGCTCACTTCCGGAGTAAAAACCCGATTTAATTTGGTCTCAAAGTATTCATTGTAAGTGCATGATGTCCCTAGGCTAGTATATATGTTGATTGGACGTGTTACGGGGTGTTTGGAGATGTTGATACGCGTTTCGAGACGTTTGGGACACTTCAAGCGAGTACGGTGTGGCTTTAGGCATTTACGGCCTATACCACATTAGCTTTAGGCATTTACAGCCTATACCACATCAGTCTTGATGTGTGATAGCCCTACTCGCCTGAAGATACTAGTGAGATAGGCCCTACTCGCTAGTTGTTGATGTGTGATAGCTTCCTACTCGCCTAAAGGGGTCTGTACGAGTATGGGAGGTATAAATAGTCCCAATCATTGCCCTAATCATTAGTTCTTGCCTCACACACTCTCCAAACACCCTCCCATGGTCTGTAAGGTCTGATTTGATCTCTGTAAACACTCGAGCTCTGTTTTAGTGATTAATCTATAATCTTTTGACCCGTGTGTGTGTTGTAATAACTCGTTTATCATTGTTTCATCTTTGTTTCTGTTATTGAGACATATTCAAGGGATTCCGCACCTTGAATATAGCCCTCGTGATTGTCGGGTGACACGTTAGTCGATCCTAGAAGTGGTATCAGAGCCGAGGCTCTTATCACGAGTGTTTTGATAGCAAAAACGAGCAAAAACAGGTAGGTTTTTATGGGAAAGTTGTGATTAGGTTTTGTTCTAAAAGTGTTTTGGAAACTTTTCCAATCATTTGGGGTATAAACACATTGTTTTGGTTAAGATTTTGAGGCAAAAACGGCTGTTTTTGAGCAAAAGTGGGGTTACAGATCAGATCTAGCGATTACGCAGACATTCTAGCATTTAGGAAACCCTAATTGCCTATCTTCAGGCGATTACAAGAAAGTTTAAGCATTTAGCCTCTATTCGCCTATATATTAGGCGATTACAGCCCTATCACACATCAAGACTCCTAATCGCCTATTACTTAGGCGATTACAAGGTGCCTTCACACATTTAGCCCCTAATCGCCTCTATTACTAGCGAATAGAGGCCTACTCACCTAAATTAGGTGTGGTATAGCTCCTACTCACGTGAAAGGTCTCCATACACTAGCATTTACACCCTAATCGCCTATAATCACACAAATAGAGTTCCTACTCGCCTGAAAGGACCTGAAACTGAAAAATTTGACTAAGTATTGGACTTTTGACAAATATTAACATATGGCAAACCCGTGGGGTCATCTAAACCAACCAAGGCAACATAATAACCAACAATTGAACAATCAAGCGAACGTACCCACAAACCCTTGGCAATACTCAGCCGAGCGAAACGCGCAACGGATGCAACAAGCGCAGATGCAAGCGAATGTTGCCGGAATCAATCCGTGGGCGCTAGCGGCTCAACAACAAGCGATGAACGCGAATCCTTGGGCACTCGCGGCTGCTGCAAACTCACAGATGAATCATCTGTCTTCCGTTCTCATGAGTGACTTAGAGACGGGTAGTTCGAATAGGGCGCCGAAATTGCAATACATGTCCGACTACCATGGTTGGAAAGGCAGATTTCAAACGTATGTTGAGGGTATTGATGGTCTCGTGTGGTCAGCGATAGAGACTGGGTATAGTAGGCCTATGGTTGAGAACTCCACAACTCCGATCTCAATTGAAGATATGAATGAAGATCAGAGGAAGAAGTATAATTATGAGAAGAAGGCGATGGCGGCATTGAAGCAAGCTCTTCCCAAGGATATTCTTCATCAATTCGCTCAGTGCACAACATCACAGATGCTTTGGTTAGTGCTGGCTGAGCGAAATGAGGGTAATTTGAAGACGCGAAAGGTTAAAATGGATCAACTCAAGAAGGAGTTCGAGAACTTCAATGCTATTGGGAACGAATCTTTGAGGGACTTGACTGCTAGATACTACCATCTGATGTCTAAAATGTATCAGTACGGGGTCTTATATTCATCTGCGGATCTTGTAGAAAGATTTGCTGAGGCGCTACCTCCTCACTGGCATCAATGGTTGGATATTCTAAAGTCAAGCAATGCATATCAGACTCTCTCCATCAACGAGTTCATTACCGAGCTGGAGAACAAGGAGATAGAGGAAATCAGGAGAGCAAACAAGGCGCTCATTCCACAGAATCCCAGCATCTATTATGGGAATCCTCTTCAGGACACCAGTGTGGGTGGCACCAAACCACAAACTGCTTTTGTGGTTAACCCGGACCCAGTTTATGCTTTCAACAATTATGGTCCCCCAGCTGATGTTCCTCCTCCTACATATCCTTTTGGACCAAACCCGTATCCTTTGAATTTTAATACTAACCAGTTTGGTGTTAACCCGTTTTCTCATCTTGCAGCACCAGTGCAGGCAACTGCAAACTTTAGTGGACCTTCTTCTTCAGGTTTTGGCGGGGCTCCAACTACAAGTTATGGTGGATATGGAGGTGCTTCTACTTCTAATCAAGGTGGCTATCGGACCAATACAGTCCCAGAGCAGCTGAACACCGTGGGTTTAGAAAAGGTGACTGTAGAGCTAGCTCAAGAACATATGGCTCTACTGTCGACCTTGGTAAACTCCTATAGTGGACTGGTTGCTGGACAGATCAGGAATCCTCATCTTACACAGGAGGATTACTCGCAGATTGATAAAGACGACATGGATCTGATAGACATACAATGGCACTTCCCAAGCGTGGTGAGAAGGGCAAAGGAATACATGGACAGGACGGGAAGGAGAGATGTCTTGATCAATAACAACACCAAGTTTGGGTTCGACAAAACAAAGGTCACATGCTACAAATGTGGCACAAAAGGGCATTTTGCAAGGGAATGTGACCGACCTAAGCAACAAGGACATCAGAATCCCTTCAACAACAGAGCGAATCAGAATCAGAGACAGCAAACTCAGGCACAACCTAATACTGAGCATGCTATTGTTCCAGTCAACAACCAGAATCAGAACCAGAGGCCGCCTGCAAACAACAATCAAGGTCAAGCCATGGTTATTCAAGCTGATGAAGGCTATAACTGGAACCATCTGATCATTGGAGAAGAAGCTCCTCAAGGTGGTGCAGCCTGTTTTGCTCAACAAGCGTCTGAAGCACCAGCCGAAGTTGAAGAAACTTCGAGTCAGTCTGACATCATCACTTCTGAAACTGAAGCGTCTGACTGTGACTCAGAGTGCGATTCTGCTAGGGGAGAAGATTTGGAGGATCTGTTAGCTGAAGCAGATGCATTGATCGGTAAAAGATCGTTTCTTGTGGATGCTGACTGCACAGAGAAGAACTTCGGCGAATTCTTTGGAGCTCAGAAGACAGCAGCTCATTATGCATTGATGGCCATTACTGAATCGTCGAACAAGGTAAGTTCTTCTTCTGATTCTAAATTAGATTGTGTAGAGTGTAATCAGTTAAAATTCAGAATTAAAGAATTAACTGAAGAAAATCTGAATTTAAAAGCTGATGTTGGTCCGTTGCAAAGGTCAATTGATTCCTTGAGACAAAAGGAGAAAAATTTTCTTAGTACAATTGAAAATTATAAAAAGGATGTTTTTGAACTGTCTAAAACCTTGGCTAACAAACAAATTGCTATAAATAATTACATCAATGAGGTCGAAGACACTAAGAAACAATTGGCCATTGTTAACTGTGACTATGAAAAGATCAGGAAGAAGCTTGAGAGTTATTTAAACTGCAAGTATGTCCTTGATCACATAGTAGAACACTCTAACAAGGAGGGCTTCTCCACCAGTCCCAAATATTCTCAATGTCCACCTCCGGTGAGATTCGAAAATCATAATTTTGATGTCTTGCCGAAGGAGGAACTTGTGGACGTGGCAGCTGAGGCAGCAAAAGCTGCAGAGGCGGCCAAGGTTACTGAAGCAGCTAAACCTGCTGAGGTCACTAAGGCTGCTACTCCTGCTAAAGCTGTCAATCTGTGTGAGAAAGCTAATGATATCAGTGTATATGACACTGACTCTTCGGATGATGAGCTCGATGAACCTCCTAGGTATGCACCGGTCAAAACTAAAGATGTTCCTCTTGAGAATCATATCATTACCACTGAAACCTTGAGTGAACTGGAACCGAAAGTGCAAACCGAGGATGGTAGGAGGATTAAGGTGTTTTATAAACTAAAAGGGTCTGAAAGGGTGCATGCTGATGAGGAAGTCCCTCTCAGATGTATCGCCCCTGGTCTTGTTGCCAAAATTTGGCAAGAATCTGTCATTACCATAGAAAAGGAAACTTGGAATAAAAAGAAGGGTAAGGGTAAGGGTAGAAAGGATCAGGGTAATCAGCCTAATGAAAATAACAAGAAAAATCAAAAGTCGAACACCGTTAATCCTCAAAATCAAGCTCAAAGAAAAAGTCCGAAGAAGCATGTAACTGAGTTCATTAGATCGAGCGGCAATGAAAGAAACGACGATCCTCAAGTCGATCAGCAAAGAAGATGTCTTGAGGATCTAAAACACAAAAACTCATTTGCCGGCCCATCTAACAAAAGGAACAAAAAGGAGACCAAACCCGAATCTCCTAGATTTGAAGAATATAGATCCTGTCACAAGTGCGGGGAACGTGGGCTTTTAGTTGCTGCGTGCCCTGAATTGAGACGAGAAAGGATCAAGGTGGATGATCCTCCCAGTTCTAGCAAATCCAAGCAACCTGTTTCCCCTAAACTCTCAGAGAAACAAAAGGGAAAGCAGGTCGTTTATGATAACCGCAACAAGATTGCTATGAACCAAAATCCAGTTGATGGCAGGGGTCCACAGCTGAGGGGGAGCACTATTCCTCCAAAGGTTGAAGCAGCGCCTAAGCCACCAGCAAAGGCTGCAGCTAAACCGCAGGGCAACGCCAAAGCTGCTCCACGTACAGTTAATTCTGAAGTGGATCCAAAATCTGTTCCTCCAAAGGAATCCAAGGCTGGACCTTCTAGCCCACAGGCAAAGAAGAAGCCCAAGCCAAAGAAACCTGAACAGATTTGGAGACCCAAGTCACCAACCAAAGGAGGAGAATCATCTGCTGGAGAAAGCAATGCTGTACCATCGGATACAACACCAACTCCAAATGGAAGATGGGTTGACTTTCCGATGTTAGCTGAAGATGGTAGACCCAAGGCCGTGAAGGCTTGGGTCCCCCTTAACCACTGAACTTTGAATGTTTGTGCAGGGAGTTCCACAGGGCCTTATCAGCAGCCTATGGATTGTTGATAGTGGAGCTTCAGGGCACATGACAGGCGATCTATCCCTGCTTTTTGACATAAAGAATATCAACGGGGGGTATGTTGCCTTTGCTGGTAATAATGGGGGTTATATTACAAAAGAAGGAAGTATGAGCAACGGTATTGTAAGCTTTGAAAGGATAAGCTTTGTCAAACAGATAGACCACAACTTGCTGAGCGTTTCGCAGATATGTGACAAGAAGTTCACTGTGTTCTTTGATGACAACGCATGTTTCATTCTGAAGCCTGGATTCAAAATACCGAAAGAGTGGGTCATGATCTCAGCTCCCAGGGTCAACAACTTATACGTCCTGGACATGAGCAGAGCAATGACAGCGAAAGGTCAAGTCACTTGTTTTCTGTCAAAGGCGACAGAGAAGGAATCGATAATGTGGCACAGACGAATGGGGCACATCCACTTGAGGAAAATGAACCATCTGGTCCAGAATCAACTAGTGGAAGGTGTTTCTGTTAAGAATTTTCATTTAAACGACGTCTGTGTCTCATGTAAGAAAGGGAAGCAGAAAAGAAAGTCTCACAAGCCTAAGAAGACAAACTCAGTTAGTCTACCACTCGAACGACTGCACATGGACCTGTTTGGCCCAGTCAATCGGAAGAGCAAGAACGGTGACTCATACTGCTTAGTGATTACGGATGATTATTCTAGGTTTTCTTAGGTTGTGTGCATGAAGCACAAGAGTGAAACTTTTGATTACTTGAAGAATCTGTTTACTAAACTGGAAAATATATATCAGCTAAAGATCCGTAGGATCAGAAGCGATAACGGTACAGAGTTCAAGAATCACGCTATGGAGGCGTTATGTGCAGAAAAGGACATTCATCATGAATTCACAGCGCCATACACTCCTTAGCAAAACGGGGTTGCAGAAAGAAAGAATCGGACTCTTATTGAGGCAGCCAGAACTATGCTCGCAGACTCGAACTTGCCTGTGTTCTTCTGGAACGAGGCAGTTCACTGCGCGTGTTATACTCTGAATAGGGTTCTAACGGTAAAGAAGCTTGGAAAAACCTCTTACGAGCTTCTGAACCGAAGGAAACCGAACTTAGAGTTTCTGGAACCTTTCGGAGCTCCATGCACCATGATACATCCCGATGGGAAGTTTGGTGTAAAGGCAGAAGAAGGTTTCTTTGTTGGTTACAGCACTCCCAACAAAAGAGTGTACAACAAAAGAACCAACAACGTTGAAGATTGGCTCAATGTCGATGTTCAGCGTTATACTGCCAATGCACCTGGTGTTGGACCTGATTGGTTGTTCGACTATAAGAGTCTATTTGATTCCTTCAACGTGGAGAATTTGGTGGATGATGCTGTAGCGCAAATGTATTACGAATGTGAAAACGCAGCTAGCTCTCCGCTAATGCGTCCGATCGTGGTTAATGCACCTGCGCCTGCTCCATCTGATACCTCTGCATCCACGGGTCCCCCTGATAAAACCGCAGCAGCAGAAGTTGAGGAAGTTTTTCAGGAAGCGTCAGCAGAGGTTCTCGAATCTTCATCTTTTGACGACGATTTTGCAGAGTCTCATGAAACTCTCACTGAGGAACAAGCTGGAAATGGTGAATCTACCACTACAGCTCCAGTTAATCCGACAGGAAACAATCAAGCTGGTCCTTCTTCTTCAGCAGCTCCAGGGATAGGTCTTCGGATCGATCTCTCCGGTTTTAATATGCAACCCGCTGCTCCCTCTAGTTCAAGCGTAGCAGAGACAAATCTATCTTAAGGTTTGGAGAACCTTAATCTGCATTCGGATGATCCAGTGCCGGCACATCCGGAATCTCGTATTCACGACACTCATCCGATGCAAAATGTGATTGGTAATCCGACTAGCAGAGTCATGACGCGCAGTCAGCTCAGAAATGCTAGTCCAAGTGACAATACAGGTACTCTGGCACTCTACTCGGAAATCAGAAAAGCAGGTCATCAGAACGATTGGTCCTTCGCCTTGTATGTTTCTCAAACTGAACCAAGAACTGTGCAAGAGGCACTGAGGGAAGAACCATGGATTGAAGCAATGCAAGCCGAACTTCAGTAGTTCCAAAAGCTAGGAGTGTGGGACTTAGTTGACTTACCTCCAGGCTCGAAGAAAATTGGAACAAAGTGGGTCTACAAGTGTAAACGGGATGACCGCGGGGTGATTATAAGAAACAAGGCTCGATTAGTTGTCCTCGGCTTCCGTCAAATCGAAGGAATAGATTACAACGAAGTATACGCTCCAGTTGCGCGCCTTGAAGCTATCCGGATGTTCTTAGATTACGCTTCGTACAAACGGTTTAAGGTGTATCAAATGGACGTGAAAAGTGCTTTTCTGTATGGTGTCGTGAAGGAAGAGGTGTATGTTGCTCAGCCACCGGGTTTTGAGGATCCGCTTCATCGCGAAAAAGTCTACAAATTGAACAAAGCGTTGTACGGACTCCATCAGGCACCGCGTGAATGGTACCAAATGCTTAGCAACTATCTGATATCCAACGGGTTCAAACGTGGACTCGTGGACTGCACCTTATTCACCAAGGAAAAGGGTGGTGATCGTCTTCTGGTACAGGTTTATGTTGATGATATTATTTTTGGGTCTACTAATGATCTCATGTGCAGGGAATTCGAAAAGCTTATGCAGGACAAATTTGAGATGAGCTCGATGGGGGAGATGCAATTCTTCCTCGGTCTACAAGTAGAACAACAAGAGTCGGGGATCTTCATCCACCAGACAAAATACGTTGCTGACATCTTGAGCCGGTTCCAGATGGAAGACTCTACTCCAGTAGGCACACCGATTCAGACCAATCACGGGATTGGGCCTGACGAGAAAGGACAAACCGTTGATCCTCTTCTCTATCGAGCTATGATAGGCTCACTCATGTACCTCACTGCATCAAGACCTGATATAATGTTCGTGACATGCTTACTATCAAGATACCAGTCAAGGCCGAAACAGTCCCACCTGGTTGCTGTGAAGAGGATCTTACGTTATCTAAAGGGTTGTCCGACCAAAGGTCTATGGTACCCTAATGACGATAAGTTTGACCTCATCGCATTTAGTGATGCTGACTATGGCGGATGCAAGACAGACTTAAAATCCACATCGGCTGGATGCCAGTTTTTGGGACCAAGACTAGTCTCGTGGCAGTGTAAGAAGCAAGCCTCAGTCGCCTTATCCACCTGCGAGTCGGAATATGTAGCAGCATCGAGCTGCTGCTCCCAGGTTCTTTGGATACAGCAACAAATGAGAGACTACGGTTTGAAATTTCTTAATACTCCCATTCACTGTGATAATGAGTCCGCTATAGCTCTTGCTAAAGACTCAGTTAACCATTCCAAGGCGAAACATATCTTGCTAAAGAATGTGTCGCGTAGCGGGGAACACCTTGTATCTCAGTCTTAATATTACCTTAAACGTATCTAAAGTGCCTAGCGATAAAACTTGATTTTGAGTTTAGGTGGACAACAATATCGACAGTTGTTGTAGGATGCTTATTGGTAATTTAAGCGAAAACTGAAAATATAAGGGTTCTAGTAAAGTCCGTACACTGATATGATTCCCTAACCGTTGAAAGTCGCAAAAATATGATAGTGTTCAGTTAGTTGATCTCCCGTTTTGTTTTATTTATGCTTAGTTTAGCTTAATTAATCATTCTTGATTGCCGATGATGGAATCCTAATCCATTGTAATCTTACTTCTTCAAGAATAAATCGCCGAAAAATAAAAAGGGCAACTAATTGGAAACTTGTGTTTTTGCCGGGTCAAAACCGTATGTTTTATCAAGTACAAGGGTCGAAAATGAAAGTTTTTCAAAGTCATGAGTCGTTATCTGTGTCGTGTGTTAAAACGAGGTGAAAATCGCATGTTTTGAACCTTAACGGGTCAAAAATGCGAGAAATTGTGCTGCAGGGGCAATTTGGTAAATTGTGTGAAAGTCTTATGCATTTAGAGTCTTATTCGCACACTGTTTTAAGCGAGTACAGCTTCTACAACCAAGCGATTAGGACACTAGGTCTCTTATAACATCTACTCGTGCATAGTGCTAGCGAGTAGCCGTACTCATGTAACGTGTCAAGCGATTAGAGCTTCTGCTTCCTTTACTCGCATATAACATCACACGATTAGATCAATATATAAAAGCAGCACTTAGACTATTTCTTCTTTATTTTCAAACAACCACTGCTACTGTGCTCGTCCCTCCAAACCCGATCAAAACAAACCTTGTGCCCGTGACTCATTGATCTTAGATTATCACTCTACACTATAAAGGTAATATCTATACACAATTTAAGCTCTTAATATCATGTTTAGACGGGCTGAATCTGTGTTATAAGAGCCAAAACCCTAGGTCGTTTTCTTGTGATCGTTGGGCATTAATGCAAGGTTGTTGACCCAAAATGTTGATGAGGGTTTGTTAATCGGCCCCCTTAGAATCTGTTTTGGCAAAAATTTCAAACAAAAATGTCCTGATTCAAAAAGCCCCAATCTTGAACCCTTATGAACCCTAATTTTTGAAATGCCCAATTGAACCCGTGTTTAGTTCTGAAAATGATAATTATCATAGGGGTTTTGATGTTGGGTTGCATTAGACCTCAATGGGCTGAATTCCGGGCTCGAAACTATACGTTACAAGATTTCGACAATTTTGGCGTACACGAACACTGTTCATGTGAGTAGGATTGCACTCGCATGAACAAAAAGCGAATAGGCAGTTTTGAGTTTGTAATCGCATCTTTTATACACGAATGGGAAGGTAATCGTGTATACAGTACATGTCTGTATCACTACTCGCGTATAGAGTTGTGTACTCGCGTATAATGGTCAGTTTTGGCCTACTCGCGTGTATTCTGACCTACTCGCGTGTACTCTATCCTACTCGCGTATAAAATGGCATATTCGCTTATTTAGCAAGCGATTACAACTCTGTAATCGCGTATAACTTTATGTTGACCAACAATTGTCAAGTCTTGTCCGTTTTAGTCCGGCTTTTGAATATATGATCAACGTATGATACTTATTACGCGTTTTGGTGTACAGGATGGAACATTGGAAGACATCGCCAAAGCACAACTGTTGTGCTTTTCTCGGACCGATTACATTGGATAAAGGCAAAGTTTTTCAAGGCGTCATCGACTTCTTAAAACGATCGAGAATACACTATGCGATATCCAAGCAGCACGCTGCTTACAAGGATATCTTGCTAGAATTCTATCGTAACGCCAAGGTTGATCCCAAGGCTGATTCGATCGTGATTACTAGTTCGGTTCAAGGAAAAGATGTTATTATCACCGAACAGATAATTCGAGAAGTGCTACAGTTTGGAGATTCTGATGCTGATCCTATAGTGTTTGACGCTATTCTGATACGTGGCGGCTTTCTTAGGATGAAGTATCTGGGTAAAGTCGACAAACAGACGATGCTGAAGAAAGGATTACTTCCGCCGGAGTTTAAATATCTTACTCATGTGGTTTTGAAGTGCCTTGGTCCGAGAAAAGGTGCTTTTGATGCGATAAGAGATACATTGGCCTCTGCGATTGTCGCTCTGACACTCAACAAGCCATTTAACTTCTCCAAGATGATTCTGCACCATTTAAAGGAGATCATATTATTGCCGCCAACAAAGAAGACCTTCATTGTCTATCACCGGTTCTTACAGTTGATCATCGATAATCAAGTACCTGATTTGGTGAAGCATCCTGCTGAATATATAGGGACTGATCATATTACTGAGGTAGAAATGAACAGGATGAGAAGTTACAAAGGGCGACCGAAGTCTGAATATCCTCCGAATAGACGACTATATGGGCACTTGAAGCGAGAAGACTATGCGTCACCACCAGGCAACAGGTGGAGACACGAAGACAGTGATTCAGAGGATGACTTTCGTATCCACAGGTTAGTGTTTAAAGAGGGGGACAATATAGGGCGTAAAACAGATGAGTTGGGAGAAAACGCCCCGGGCAGGATTTCTGACACGGCTGAAGGTGATGATGAGGAGTTTGATCCGAATGTTATGGATTTCTCTGAACATTCAGGAGCTGCACAAGAACCTGATACCTCTCAGTCTGATAGAGGTAAGGCACATGTTGATGAAGACGCACCAGTTGACATAACTGATGCAGATGACGACTCTGAAGCTACAGAAGATGACTCACCCGATGTACTTTCTCTAGAAGAGGATAGAGCTCTCACAGCCGAGGCGAGAGACCTTGCAAGAGATCCCACTTTCACTCCAGGTAGTGGTGATCTTATTGCAAATATCGATGCAGAGCTTGCCTCTTCGCCTCCTGCAAAGAGACAAAAGACATCTGCCAAGAAGGACAGGGTTCGAGGTAAGAAGACGATGTTTGTTAAACCTCAAGCGGTGAAAACCCCAAGAAATAGACGATTCACCCTTCCTGAAGCTTTTGGGGATCCAGTCACTCAATCCTCTCAAGCGGCAGCAGCAGCAGCTACAACAACAGCACCAACAACAGCAGCAATGACATCTTCGGCTCCTATTTCAGTTAGCGCAGCGATGCCTGCCAGTATCACTATGTCAATGCCTGCTTCGGTAATCTTCACTGAGCCAGTCTCAGTTACCGAGGCAGCGACAAGCTCGCAGATTGTTCCTAATACCATTGGTGACAGGATCCGAAGTATAAGACAGAAAGTTCGACCCACAGCTTCCGGGTCATCCGATCAGACCTCTTCGTCTGCTTCTGCTACAAATGAACAACTTCAAAGAAAAATTAGCGAGCTAACTGTCATAGTAGCTGCGCAAGCACGTGATATAGCAGAATTGCGAACGAAGAATGCAAGCATAGAAGAAAATGAGAACGCAATGCTTGAGCTGATCGAAGAATCTATCCAGTCTAACACAGAGTTGAGAACGACGGTAGATGCACTCACATTATCTAACCAGCAGGTCATAGAGTCGAATCGGCTGATGATGGAATCTCATCAGCAGCTGATACAGTCGAACCAAAGTACTTTGGAGAGACTTGCAGGTGTAGAGGCCTCAAATAGCGAACTTCGCCTAATCAATGTGAACAATGAGCGAAGGATCACGAAGACTGAAAAAGAAAATGCCGAGCTGAGGGCTAGGATAAACGAGTTGACTGGAACTCAACCTAGACTCACCGGTAGTCCTAGTTCAGAGGCTGGTGCTGGTGATGATGATGATGAGGATAATGATGATGAAGAAGATGATGATGAGGATGACGATGATGATGAATCAGATGGTGATGATGATGTTGGAAAGGGTGGTGGTGGTGATCCTGGAGCCACAGGTGGTGGCGGATCATCAACTGGATCTGGAGCTCAGCGAACAAAGAAGAGTCACGACAAATCAGGCAAGGATCCTGCAGCAGGTTCTTCTGCTCAGGGGGAGTCTGATCAAAGAAAGAGCAAGATTCAGCAACTCAAAGACAGACTGAAGCGAGCTATAGTTCCTGTGGAAAATGTCGAGCCTCTAAACAGTTATTTCGACTATGATGATGATGGCAACCTGTACGTGCCTCCTGTGTCCTCTGATTATGATCTGGAAGAAGGTGAAATACCTCCTGAGGTTACACCTGAGGACCTGGAAAAGATTTTTGGCTTGGCACATGGAGAATCTTCCCGTGCTGGCCACTTTGCTCCAGAACTGCATCCAGACAATCATGAAGTGGAGATGGAAGATGGAACCAATATCACTACACCCGAGTATGTGGTTGATGAGTCGAGAAGCGAGATACCTAAGATCTCTGATGAGATGCTTAATCAGTTTGAAGAAAAGCTAAAGTCTGATCCTACACCTGTCCCAGACAAAGTGAAAGAACGACATGACAAGATCAGACAAAAGTATCCTGAGTGGTTTCCATCTGGAGGCGAGTCTGAGAAGAAAAAGGAACCTGTACAGGCTTCAATATTCAAGAAACAGTGGTAAAGATGTCAGGAAGCGTGATCAGCTGGGCTTACATAAAGCATGCTAAGATGTTGGGAGTAAAGTGGCAGGATGGTCTTCTCTACTTTCAACCGTACACGAAAGTCCTCAGTCTGCCCTTTTGGCATATACGTGAGTTGGTTAGATTGCAGCCTCCTTTGTATCATGAGTCTCGCTATGAACTTCAAGGGTTCTACAACATTATGAGAAGAGAAAGTGTTGAGGGATGGGACCAGTTCCAACCACAGTACCCAAAATCCGTTGTGACAAACAAGATTCATCCCATCACAAAGAATCCTATTTGGAAGCACATCATCAAACCACCCGAAACCGCGTCGAAGATTCCATTAGTTCCGATTGAGCAAGACTTCTCTTCTAAGTTGTATTACTGGCACTATGACGCAGAGACAACAGAAGCCGTAATAGTCTTGAGCAACTCGCCAAAACCGTGCAGGAAGATTAGAATATGGGATCCAATGTGGCTGATTAACTGCTCGGAGAAAGACGTGGAGACATTGTTCTTATATCCAATACAACATCTGAAGGCCGAAGCCGATCAAGCATTGAAGTTTCAACGGGTGATTCGTTTCTGTCACGCCAACAAAGTTCATGCGGGATGCGACTGGTCAAGACTTTCCAGGATCGAGACAATGTCGATTTGATGAAGACTGAAGATGGTGCATGTTTTGTTTATGTTATGTTTGCTGTGTATGTTTTCAATTTTGAGTCTGTAAAGTTGCTAGTAGTTGCTATAAACGATGTCTTATGTAATTTTTGTACGTATACTAGCCTGGTCCAAGGGGGAGTCTGTAAGTGCATGATGTCCCTAGGCTAGTATATATGTTGATTGGACGTGTTACGGGGTGTTTGGAGATGTTGATACGCGTTTCGGGACGTTTGGGACACTTCAAGCGAGTACGGTGTGGCTTTAGGCATTTACGGCCTATACCACATTAGCTTTAGGCATTTACAGCCTATACCACATCAGTCTTGATGTGTGATAGCCCTACTCGCCTGAAGATACTAGTGAGATAGGCCCTACTCGCTAGTTGTTGATGTGTGATAGCTTCCTACTCGCCTAAAGGGGTCTGTACGAGTATGGGAGGTATAAATAGTCCCAATCATTGCCCTAATCATTAGTTCTTGCCTCACACACTCTCCAAACACCCTCCCATGGTCTGTAAGGTCTGATTTGATCTCTGTAAACACTCGAGCTCTATTTTAGTGATTAATCTGTAATCTTTTGACCCGTGTGTGTTGTAATTACTCGTTTATCATTGTTTCATCTTTGTTTCTGTTATTGAGACATATTCAAGGGATTCCGCACCTTGAATATAGCCCTCGTGATTGTCGGGTGACACGTTAGTCGATCCTACATTCATGAGGAAATACATAAAAATTATTTAAAATCCCAAAATATTTGTTATAAAGACAACCTTGTAACATGTAACATCTCGTTTACCTCAAGCATGAGCTGGTAGAAACCATTTGCATCTAATATCCTTATATCAGAATGTTTATGTTCATGAAAAAAGGTCAAGTAATGTGTCGATTAAGCCTTCAAAAATAATTCCAAGTATATAGTCTAGCAAATATTTCCAACCACCAGCTACCTATGGTCAAAGTTGCAAGAAAATTCAGAAATATGACAAAATTGAAGTCGTTTAAATAATATTACTCACAGAGTTTAAAAGAACGAAATTGAGTCTATAGGCGTTTTCCCTTCGCCTCACGAGGCGTAAGCCTCGAAGCGAACCAAGGCGGGATTAAAAAATAATATAAAAATTATATATCGTATAAAAAGCAAAATAATTGACAAAAAAAATCTAAAACATAAAAAACACATAAAAATAAAATAATTGACATAGATAGTCTAAAACATCAAAATCACATATAAAAAACACACACGGCCCCATGAGGCACACATGAGGCATAAGTTTTCTTAGCGCCTTAGCCATTTGAGGCGCACGTACAAAATAACCTCATGAGGCGCTACCTCAGAGACGTTTTTTTAAACCTTGATTTACTCATGACAACAACTGAAACAGCTTAATTTAATTTATTGATTATGAAAAAAACATGCTACTAAGATGGGAATGCGAATGTTATTCATCAGCATGAAGTCTAATATTGATTGGAATTAGTTAAAGAGCAGAAGGTTGGAATGGTAATTTTATAGTTCGTTTGGCAAAAAAGATGGGAATGGATTAGGAATAAAACGAGCTACAAAAAGAAACATGACATCAAATACACAAATTACCAATTCCTATAGATATAAATATATCCCTTGAATATTAATCATAACCGGTGTTCCCATTGAAAAGTTAAATCAAAAGCATATCACCCATTCCATAACAGTTTAACAAACTTATTATCAAATTCCAAATCCATTTTCAATATTACTAATTCATGAGGGCTTGATGGAGATTAAAAACAACAATAAAAACAAGCAAATTATATTAATAGTATTCAGTTGTATATCCAGAGAAGATCCAAACTTCAATATGATTCATGAATCTTGCTTTAGAAAAGCGCAACGTCTAAGAGAATGGACCCGCTTCAGATGACATAAGGCGAACACTGTACAAAAGGCGCAGGTGTGAGGCATGCTTTTTGTACTAGGGATGGATTTGTGCATCAGCATGTTTTATCGCAGGCTTTTTAGGTTGTCCATATAGGTTATTTAGTCGAGCCGGGGGTCTCACTGGAAGCATCTGCTCTATTCCTAACGTGCTAGAGGTGTCTACATCTTACCCTCCTTAGACCCTAGTTTTGCTATTGGTAGGATTTACCGAGTATGATAATGATGATGACATATAAGTATTTAGATACTAAACTGTATATATAGAGCATAAATGCATAATTATGTGTATATTTTGGGTAAATGATGCTAGAAACCTATGAGAAATATATAAACAAACAAATTGCGCCTCGCGTTTTTTAAACCACGTCCACTGCAACAAGTAATGTTCCAATTCTTAAAACACTCCTACTATAACAGAAACTCTTAAGTCTTAACAATTTAATAATATAACAGATTTAAAAATCATAACACATACTTGTTTATGCAACTAATTTAGCTAAAAGAAAAACAAGTACCTCTAATATAACAGAAGCATTTGAAGAAGGTACCGGCGTTGTACTGAAATGAGGAGCTAGGTTCGATTGCTGAAGTGAGGAGCTAGGGTTCGATTGCTTGTTACTGAAGTGGGTCTGACATTGTAAATGATGGCTGATTAGTATCACATTTCAACAATAAACCATAATAACTAAAAAACAATACATAATAAGATAAACCCTAACCTGATTAGTTGAAGACGCGACAGGGTTACGAGCTTGAAGACGCGACAGGGTTACGAGCTTGAAGACGCGATCTGCAGAGGCTTCTGAAGAGGGTTACGAGGGTTCAGAAGTTTGATTATGATGGCTTCAGAAGATGGTTACGATCTGCAGAGGCACATCTGAAGAGGGTTACGAGGGTTGGGTTTTTTTTAGCAGAGAGAGTTGGTTTTTTTTTTTAGCAGAGAAGGGTTGGGTGTTTGATGATCTGTGTGTTTGCACAATAATAGAGGAAGACAGAGAGAGGGCGTGAGTGGAGGGAAATGAAAAATGTGAAATATTTGACACCAAACATGACACTCAATTCTTATAGTGTCATGTTTTTTAAAATCTTGACATTAGATTGTTGACACACAAAAAAGAGTGTCATTGTTTGACCATTTTTTTAAAAGACGACGATTTTTTAATGACACGCGCTTTTGCGTGTCATGAATTCTCGCGTGTCATTAAATGTGTATCAAGATAGGGGTATTTTTCTAGTACTGTTCTGTGAAGGCCAAGTCATTTCCATAGTCTTGCAAAGCATCAAACTTCATTGCCTCGTGTGTTTCCCTTTATGAATTGTAACTAGATATGAACCTGTTAGGAAACATTGATCTACTCCCTCCCTAAAATGAATAAACTCACATTGCACGAATAAATTTTATCGCCTAGCTAAGTGAAATCCTAATTTAGGTTTGCGTTAGAAAAAGAGTTAATGACCACATTAATCCATGAGGTTTGGCCAGAAATGCCTCTTTAGTCCAAAGTGTATTTTTTTTCTCATCCGTGTCCCTGAAGTTTCTCATTTTTTTGGTCATTTTCATCCAACCCCCTAACCCTGTCAAAAAAGTCAATTAAGTCAGGGGCATTTTGGTCACTTCAATTCGCGTACTCCTTCTTATTCTGCCATTTTCATCCACTCCTTTAGGTTTTAATAAAAATAAAACAATGAAAAAACCCTAAAATTCTTATATAAAAACTAACCCCCCCTTTTTCAAATAACCTACTACCACCGTGGCAACACCAACTAGTACCACTATCCCCACCATATCTCCCCTTTTGTGAACTACCACCAACTCCACCACTGTCTCTATCAACGTCCATCGTCGATTCCTTACCCAGTCCAAATCGACTGCATAAATCTGTTATAAATGTTATCCGAAGACATCAACAATAGTTAGAAGTTTAGTAGGGCTTACATCTAACCACTAATTAGCACTTCTTTGTGAAACTTTTGGATCTTAACTTGGTTCATCAACAGTTACAGTTGTCCGAAACATGAAGGGGAACATCGTTGGTAGGGTAGGTTTTGAGGTTCTGTGATTTGGGCTTACTCTATGGCAACCTAGATAAGACTAAGGTGATTAGATCTTAGTTTTCGGAAACAAGATTTGGAATAGTTAGCTCTTATTAGGGTTAGCGTTTGCTCCGATTTGAGGTTAGACGGTGGTAGTTGTGTTAGATGGTAGCAGTGGTGGAGTTAAACAATGGTGGTTGTGTTAGAGGGTGGCGGTTAAGTTAGACGTGGCGGTGATGGTGGTGGCGGCGCCGACGATGTTAGACGATGGTGGTGTTGGTTTAAGGTCTGTATATTTACAGTTATGAAGGGTTAAAAGGGAGTGGATGAAAATGGCAAAAAAAAAATGAAAGATGTAGATAGACAATAATAACCTTGACTTCTGTGCACCTCTTTCTATCGCAAGCCTGGATGATAAAGGTGCCATGAGTCTCTTACCTGCTGACACTTTTTGGAGAAGTCCCTTAATGCAGGCTTTAATTTGTAACTAGTTTAGTGGTGTCTCCAGTTCCATGAGTTTGTTATAGAAAAAAAAATTAGACTCAAGTGGGCCTACTGGATGAAGTCTCTGCTAAGATGGAACGTGATTATCGTCAGCAGGCTCTCTGTTGCAGGAGAGGTTCAAGCATTGTGTACTGGTTGCAATCAAATAGGCAGATGAAGCCAAACTTTCTAGTGCAAACCTGGATGGTAAAGGTATCACTAATTTGTCTTCTACCTGGCTGCAAACAGCTTCGGACAAGTCCCAGAAGAAAAAACATAAAATGAATCTTAAGACGGTTTTTCTAAGCTTTAGTTGACCAACAAGCACACAAGTTATCTTGAAGATTGATAATAAGAATTGTAGCTATCTTATTTTTTATGATATAATAGATTGATGATGTAAAGTTTGACGTATTTATCTGATCCTTTTAAACTTTTTATGAATCTTTAAATTGATCATGAAGGACCGCCAATGGTCAAAATCTTTTTAAATTTCAGAATAACTATAAGGTTTACTTAAACCTTTAATTCTTCATCATTCATGTTAACAATTAAATGCATTGCTTTAAACATATGTTCATCAACCATGAGCATCATATTCATCAATCATAAACACTGATCGACATTTCCCTTTCATTATGATGGTGTAACTCTTTCTTTATCTCAACATCTCTCCTGGGTCACCTATGATCCTTTAATGACCTTTTAACGCATGACTTAAGACGAAGGCTTGAATGTAGCATGTGTTCTGGGTCAAATCTGTAAATTATATATTAATTGGTCAATTACGTAGATCAATTATGTTAAGTTATGAACGATTCATTTATTTGCGAGTGTTTCACTGAAACGTCACAATCCTTCAACGTCAATTAGTTTAGATTATGAAGTATTCATTTATTTGCGAGTGTTTCACTGAAACATCACAATCCTTCAACTCATCTCTTAATATAGTATATACAGGGCAATAGAGGTTAATTATATGTATTCCAGTGAGACAAATGTTAGTGGCTTATTAGGAATTTATTCCAGTTGTGTCGGTGTTTTTAGATGCCCCTGTTTCATAAAACCGGAGATAAAGTTTCAAGTTGGGTAAGATTGATCACACAATAAAAATACGATACAATAATGAAAAGAACAAAATATCTAGAATAATAATAATAAAAAAAAACAGAGTCGCAGCGATGGCGATGGCGTTTTCATATTTCACTCCTTCAGCTTCAGTGTGATATGCATGTTTCATTTGCGTCACATATTGCATTTTTTAACGACCAGAAAAAATAAAGTTGAACAGAAACAGACCAGCAGGAAGCTGGCCAAAAAGTACACATTTACATTGTATACTAATCTAAGAGAACACCACCACTAGTACAATTACAACAATGAGACCATAGTCACTGACTCAAAAGATTAAATCACCATTTAACATTCCTTCTCCAGTTGATGCGGCGTCAATCCTTTGAGGTTGCTTTGATTGCTCTTGACTAACTGGTTTGCTCTACAGAGTTATTTTGCATAGCGAAAGCTGACGGGGTTTAAAGCAAATAGTCCTGTTTTTATCAAGTATAGATGTGATTGCAGAAATATTATGAATTCCACCCAAAGAATGAACCACTACTAGAAAAATACCCCTATCTTGACGCGCATTGCGCGTCATAAAAGGGTGTTTATGACACACATCAAAGTGTCAAGGAAGAACATGTCATTAAATTTTTATGACATGCAGGCGCGTGTCATCTTTTAATGACACGCGTTTATGACACTCCTTTATGACACGTTTTTTTGACACACATTTATGACACACTCTTTAATGACAAACATTCTTGACACTCATTTACGAATTTTTTTTACATGCATTTATGACACACATGAATTTATGACACACCTTTATGACTTTCATTTTGCGTGTCATGTTTTTTTACCTAATTTTTTTTTCTGTAAAACGAATAATATCCTGGAATTATTTTTTATTTATAATTACAAAAACAATAAATTTAATAATAAAGCTGCATATATTATACCACCAAAAAAACCATTACAATTATGTCGAATTCTACCACAAAGGGTTACAAAAACATTGTATCAATACATTACATTAGTCGATGAGTAAGCCTAAACATACGGCTCATAACTTGAAAATGAAGGTCGAGGCATAACCCGACCATTCTTCACGAACATAATCAATATCCGCATCCGAGTAAGCCTCCACTCCTCCCCCAACATGAGACACAATTAAATTAATAAGATGAAAGGTTAAGCTTCGCGATGGTTTTAGTTTCAAGAAAACAAAAGTGACTAGAATTTGACTCGATCAACTTACATTGGTGTTGACCCATCTCAGTTTAAACCTCTTGCCGGTACTAGTCTGAGCACTATACACGGCCATGGCCCTATTAAAAATAAATAAAGGTGTTCTCCAACCTAAAAGCTGCATGTAAGTAAACATCCTTTTAGAGTACATACTTTAGTATAAGAAGAACTTTATCATGCATTCAACAAAGCACAAGTACAATTAGAAAGATAACCTAAATCCCCACTACATAACCTTAGTTATTAGTCACTAAGTAATCATAAAGCAAAAAAGTACATCCAAGCAGGAGATGTATTCTTGTTGAATATGTAGGATCGACTAACGGGTCACCCGACAATCACGAGCTTGATATTTAGAGTGCGGAATCCTCTAAATATGTTCTAATAACAAAAACGAAGATGAAACAATGATATATGTGTAATTAACACACACAAATGGGTCAAAAGATTAAAGATTTATCACTAAAACAGAGCTCGAGTGTTTACAATGATCAAATCAGACCTTACAGACCAGGGGAGGGTGTTTGGAGAGTGTGTGTGGCAAGAACTGATGATTAGGGCAATGATTGGGACTATTTATACCTCCCGTACTCGTACAGACCTGTTTAAGCGAGTAGGAGGCTATCTAACATGATAAACTAGCGAGTAGGGTCGTACTCGCTAGTAGCTTCATGCGAGTAGGGCTATATCACATCAATACTGATGTGGTATAGGCTGTAAATGCCTAAAGCCAATGTGGTATAGGATGTAAATGCCTAAAGCCAATGTGGTATAGGCTGTAAATGCCTAAAGCCACTCCCTACTCGCCTGAAGTGTCCCAAACGTCCCG
Organism: Ambrosia x helenae; assembly: GCA_030844895.1. Taxonomy (NCBI): domain Eukaryota; kingdom Viridiplantae; phylum Streptophyta; class Magnoliopsida; order Asterales; family Asteraceae; genus Ambrosia; species Ambrosia x helenae. Next base: position 112,653,333 of record CM061225.1, on the reverse strand, counting down.
AAACGCGTATAAACATCTCCAAACACCCCGAAACACGTCCAAACAACATATATACTAGCCTAGGGACATCATGCACTTACAGACTCCCCCTTGGACCAGGCTAGTATACGATTACGAGCCATAAACTACTCGATTAACCTAGCCAACGACCTATAGAGACCTATCACTAGCTAGGGACATACAAACAATGTACTTACAGACTCCCCCTTGGACCTAGCTAGTGATTTACAGACTCAACCTATCATCTAGCTGGGGACACACAAGAAGTGCATTTACAGACTCCTCGTTGGATCTAGCTGGAGATATATGGTCTTCGAGTCTTCAAGTCGTCATGTTCAGCATTCTTCAACTTAGGGTGACACCGCAGTGTATGACCTCTGGAGATTTGAACATATCAACTAATTTGAGCTTTAGTCGTGGCTTCATAAGATCTCGTCTTGGACATCCATTTGCTTCGATAACTTGGGAGGTAACAAGAAATCTCCGCTTTTAATAATTGACAATTCTTTGACTTGGACGAAGATCAATATCATCTTCACTTTCATCTCTTGACTTTCATCTTCTTCAGCTTCGATTGCTGGAGCTCTACCACGATCTGGTTTCTTCGAAGACGAAATATCGGGTTCTTGCTGTTCAGGATGATTTTGTTGTTCAGGTTCGGGCCTTGTTCAGCTTCGAGCCTTGTCATTTGAATCATGGTATGCACAGACGTTGTGTTGATCCTGCAGGAAAAATTAATAAAAACTGCACACAAACTACAACTTGTATTAGATAAGACAAATAATCCGGAGTCAATCAAATTCTTGAAGTTTATCATTTGATGAACTTTCAAGATTTGTTCATAGTGACCACCAATTTGAGAAACGAATCATTCTCCCCCTGAACATTTAGATCCTTTCAAATTTTTCCCTGAACTCTCACGATTGACAATTTGTGACCCTGAAAGTGATATTTGACCATTGAATTTTGTAAAATTTAGATTTTATTTGTGTTTCGTCTTCGATCTGAGATTCCAATTGAAGAATACTTGTATTCCAACATCGGTCAATCAAAAACAAAGACAAAAGAAAGATCTTTTTGGGTTTTCAAGATAATCAAACAAAAATTAAAAATGCAGGAAATGTAAAACACTATTCACTATCATATTTTTGCGAGTCTTATCTGTTAGGGAAACATATCAGTGTACGGACTAATCTAGAACCCTTATTTGTTCAGTGATAGTTCAAATTGTCAATAAGCATCCTACAACAACTGCCAGTATTGTTGTCCACCTAAACTCAAAATCAAGTTTTATCGCTAGGCACTTTAGATACGTTAAGGTAATATTAAGACTGAGATATAAGGTGTTCCCCGCCACGCGACACATTCCCGTATCAAGTCATGCACAAAGCTTCCTCGTAACCGGTGAGTAAGCTGTTGTCATCCGTATTTTACAAGGAATGGACTCAGTGGTGATCAGGTCTGTAGAAACGCTACAACAGAGAGACCAGTGAGATCCAAACCAGGGTTCAAGTCAAATACCGTATATTTGATTTTTCACGGTACGATGCTTTAGGTATATGATTTGATACCTTAGAGCGAATTCTCATTGAGAATAGGGTTTTGGCATATATGAATCTTTTTGCTCTTTTAGGATTCCCGGACGTCCCCTGATCAGAACGTATTCTATTTTTTTTTTTTTCAGGAAATGACATAGAGGTGTCTCAGTCGTAGGCTGCGACCCCAACGTACTACACGTGTGCCACTCCTATTTGTTCTGACAGACGTCCAGTTCACCCCGGATGTACCAACCTCTTAAAGACCATGAAACCTCGGATTTTGGCATGCTATCAAACGAGATTTCGGTACCAAGACCATATGCCAACGCACGTTGATCCACACATGATTCAGTAGATTTAGGTTTATATCACCGTGCCGAACTTGGAAATGGTTTTGAGCCTACCAACACATCATTGTAGAGGCTACCTATCAGTTCCAATATTTTTAAGATGATAAGGGTCCAGACAGTCCGACTGATTGGTTAATATCATCTTCCCTATTTTCACCAAAAAGAAACTCATTTTTGCAATTTTTCATTCATTTTTTTTTAATTTTTTTTTCTCCCCCTAAAAATCTAAAAATTTGCGAAAAGACAATATTTTTGGATTTTTCTGATTTTTGAAGAAAAATATTAAATAAAAAATGATTTTCCGATGTGGTTTACTCAGATTTTCCCAAAATTCCTTTTACCTTAAGATAGTCAAATTTCAATTTGTCAAGTGATTTGGTAAAAATTTTGGCAATTCGGTAGTCAGTGTGGACATAAATAATCACTGGATCCTTAGTGATTGTTATGGAAGTTACACTATTAATAAGAAAATGGAGGTGATAAGAAAATGCAAACCGTAGTCAAGCATGTGTGTAGAAGTATCCAAAGATAAACCTGGAAACAACAGCTCAATGCAGCTACCTGATTCGTCTTCGCAGGTTGCAGGAAACACATGTGACGACCTCCAATGAACTGATATCCACCCGTTGCGGATCCAGCTTCAATATTGTAACCACCATTGACAAATTCACTAAAGTCAACGAGATCCGACTTATCGCCATTAGGGTACCATAGACCTTTGGTCGGTAACCCTTTAGATAAAGAAGGAACCATTCTGCAGCAATCACCCAGTCCACTCTTATTCATTACTGACATCCGTTGTTAAGTCGAAACACTAGGTCTTGAATTATTCTCATCGAGCATTTTCTCTTCTTTCTTCTTCTTCGATAACAAATCCCCCCCTTTATTGGCTAAGGTTACATATCCTCCAAAGATATTCTGATCAATTTACTGGAGCGATATAACACCTATTTTGTGCTAAGATGCCCCACTGTCAACAATCAAATGACTGCTGATAGTTCCTCCTGGAACACCCTGCACACTCGTTCAAAGATTAGTTCTCGAGGGGGACCCAGGCCTTGACCATCTCTGGTCGGCCTAAGTCATCAATCATAGGCAGCTCCATCCACCTACCATGAGGGGTAGGTGTTTTCTCATCAACAACAATTGATGTAGATGGTGCTAATGAAGTAGATAAACTCACAGATGGTGCTTCAGCTGCTTTTGGCTTCCAAATCTGGTCATGCTTAGCCTTTACAGGTCTTTGCTTCACAGATTTGGGTGGTACCTGAGACTTCACCTTTGGGTCAGCCGGTGGCTTTGCCCTTAGGTTAGTCTTTGGACCTGCTTTTGGGCCTCCCTTGGGTTTTGCAACCTTAGGTGGAGCCTTGGAGCTTGATGCCTGATCAGCTTTAGGCTTTGCACCATCAACAACAACCCTTTGTTTCTTTTTCACATTCTTTGGTGTCACCTGAACTTGTTGTTCAGGTGTCTTGTATCTTTGGTTGTTGTATTTAGGGGGCTTAATGTGACATCTGTCACTTTTCTTTAAATAATAATAATAATAATAATAATAATAATAATAATAATAATAATAATAATAATAACAATAATAAATCTAATTGTTAAAAACTTAACCCAACAAACCAAACCCACTCTAAATCCTTAAACCCAATAATCTCCCCAAGCCCAAACACCCAGGCCCAGCCCAGCAGCCTCCCTACTCGGCCCATCTTCTTCTCTGGCCCATCAGATTCACATTTCACTGTTTAAAAAAAAAAAGAAAAAGAGGATGCTACCCCAGGAATCGAACCGGGATCAATCCAAACACACACAAACGCGTTTACCACCTGGGCCACACCCTTCAACTAATTTTAATCCAACTTCATTTATATTTAACCCCACTTTACTTTTCTTTTTTTTTCTTCTTTCTCCTCCTTCGCGAACCAGCAGCAGCAGACTTTTTATATATATTTTTTTTTCTTTTCTTCTCTGTTGACCAAGCCTTGACCCAATCAAATCTTTATAATTGACGCGTGATTGATTCAATTTACGAAAGTTACTTGATTACCGGCCTATTATGACTCGGCAATACGATAATTATCAGTTAATTGTTGCCTAATTTAACTCTATACGCGTCCCACGTTAAAGACGAGGTCAAACCATTCCAATAATACGAACCAGACGATTGCACTATAAATTGATGCTCTGCGAGCACTACTAACTCGCCATTGATCCTTTCTCTATCTCCAATTCTCTTTATTATACACTGATTGTTCTACGCGAGCCCGAGTTTGACTTTTATACTTGACCGAGCTTTCGTGTTCAAAACAAACTTGTAAGTCCAATTGTTCCTGTGGGTTTTAGTTATCGGCCATCACTCATCAATAGCCCCATGATTAATTGGGCTATTGATGAGTGAATCAATCAATTGCAGATCTAGGGTTCGTGACTCTTTGATTTGGGGATGAAACTGATTTTGCATAATGTATTTAATTTATTTAAAACAGAACTTATCACAACCACAGGCCTAGGCCAAGTGGTTGTGACTGTTGCTTGTAACCATGACCACCCGGGTTCGAGTCCGTGCTTGGACGCCCATTTTCTTTTATTTTCATCTTTTTAAACAAACCACATATATATATATTACATTAAATCTTGTAAATTCATTTTTAATTATTAAAACCTTGTTTTAAATTCTAAAAAAATTATTTTTAACAAATCTGATGTATAAGTTTCACCTACAATTTTTAGTTTTCTGAAATTTATTTATTTAATATTTATAATAATTAAATCAATTTTATGCTATTATATTTATAAAAATTCATTAAAATATCAAAACAATCTTATTTATTTCCACAAAAATTATCCTTAGTTTTTATAACATTAAGCTTTTCAGAAATGATTTTTATTTCTGAAAAAATCATTTATTTTATATTTTTAATCAATTTTTGTTAGATTTAATCATAATTAAATCATAATAAATCCAATTTTTAATATTTTTGCACCAAAATTTTACACAAATTATTTCTGATTATTTGGAACAGAAATATGAATTTTAAACTTATAATTCTTTAATTTTAATATTTTTAAATATTAAAGTTAAATTTTGACAATTTGTAATAAATAGATTTAAAAATTCTATTTTAAAGAAAATAATTTTATAAAAATTATTTTCATACTTAAAACCTTATGTTGTGACTATATTCAACTTAAAATTTTACCAAGAGACTTTTATTTATTTATTCATTAAATTTCTTTTATTTAATAAACAAATTGTTATTAAACAAATAAACGTTTATCCCCAAATTCGAAGCCCTAGAAATACATGTATCCTAGAGTTATTTCACTTACACATTATCAATTACCTTAGGTTAATCATTTGGGAGTAATCTCAATTCATATTTCGTTGTCCAAGTTCAAATTCAAGTTATTACGTGAACTGTGAGTACTTCCTATCCCCTTTTGTTTTTATTCATTTTTGGGGTGTTACATGTACACTATTACAAATTTCAAATACAAGTTTACATTTTCACAATACAATTCTAGTACTATGTGCATTGCTTACAACGTGCTTTATGCTTAGACAATACCTGTGGAATACATTTGTACTTAGTGAAATCATTAACATGGTACAAGCCGACCTTAACATTGGATAGTGCTATTTGGATTGACAACCCGCCTAGATTGATTCTCCCCCTTTTTCATCGGAGAATCCGTGGCCATTGTTAAGTTATTATCCATTTATTGGATAAGTACACTACAGTTCATACAATACATTATACAGTCACAGGGTTGATTTCGCTCATTTGTATGATACATAGTTTACATAATTGCACTGTAGCTTGCACTTGAATTGTATAACTTTTTAACCTACTATATATATTAAAACTAGGAATGCTCACCAACATTTCATATGTTGACCAAATCTATTTTGTACATGTTTCAGGTACAGTTTGATCTAATGCTTTAACAAGAGACATTTAGTGCTTTATTTTAATTCAGTTATTCCAACAGTTACATTTCATTTAAGACCTTGTATTTCCATTTCAATGTAAGACAGTTTGGTTTATTCAATAATATTTACATTTTAGTACCATGTGCTTTTGAACAATCGTCACTACGTGGCACCTCGATGATTCCGCCATCGGTTGGGGTGTTACAGATTGGTATCAGAGCCATGGTTATAGGGAATTAGGTTATTAGATAAAATGGCCTAGACTATAACCGAACTTAAACTTGCATGCATAATATTTCCTAGATTACCCTACCCCTCATTTCTCCCTACTTTCCTCCTTCTATCTTTCCCTTCTTCCCTCTCTCTATTCTTCTTATCTTTCATCATGGTGCATAGAGATGATGTCCTACAGAGAGTGGAAAGTTTACATCATCATGGAACGGGAACATTATCTTCTATGAAGACACTCTTGGACATAATACCTACCCTTATTTTACTCCTTCAAAGTTGTTGAACTTTAATGAGTGTGATAAGGACACGTGCAATCTGGAAGGGTGGACGCCTGTACACTGGGTTTTCTGGCATAGGCAAGCATAGCGCATAAATCCATTTACGGACCTGTTATGCTTACCTGGGGATTCCTGGAGTGAGTGTCCACTTATAGGCTAAAGCATGTCTTCTTTGATCACCATTGGGTTCAATTCCTTTGAAAAGTCAACGTTCTTGTTGAGCTTTACAGCTAGACAAGGGCACTCCAAGCATTTTGTACAAGTTTTTCCAATAATATCCTCTCGTTTCATATACAATACTTTGCATATCATGATTGCTTACAAGATCATATCTTCATAATCATCTGTACGGTTATACATTTACATTTTCTAATCTCATGATTATTCATTGACTACCTCGTAGATGTCTGCTCGCCGCATGCTCCGTGATGCCAGCCAACGCCCTGTTCGTGCTTCTGGACGACGTTCTGATCGTCGCCTCGCATCTTTAGTCGCCGAGCAAATTGCTGCAGTGATCCCAAACCTTGTCAGTGAGATAACCCAGAATAGTAACAGTGCCAACACCGGGAGTACGACTCAATTTCGGTGCACTTTCAAACACTTTAACTCCTGCAACCCCACAAAATTCACTGGTGAGGAGGGTGCTACTGGCCTCCTCCAATGGTTTGAAAGCATGGAGAGTACTTTTGTGAACAGTGAATGTCCTGATGAACTCCGCGTTCGCTATGCTACTAGTGTCCTTCAAAAGGGGGCGCTAACCTGGTGGAATGGTGAAAAGCGCAATCGAGGAGCTGATATTGCTTTATCATTATCTTGGGCAGATGTTAAGGAACTCATGATCGCCAAATTCTGCCCTAGGAACGAAATCAGGAAACTGGAGGAAGAGTTCCATAGACTGAAACAAGACAGTGGTGAGAATCTTGCGTATAATACTCGATATCACGAACTTAGCATACTGGTTCCACACATGGTCACCCCAGTATCTCGAGCAATCGAAAAATATATTGAGGGATTACCTGACCTGATTCAAGACGTTGTCACTGGAGGCAAAGCCACTACGGTAGAAGAAGCCATCCAACTTGCAGCCACATTAACAGACAAACACGTAAGGAAAGGAAACTTGGTTAGGAAGGGCACCAAGACACCTACCGGGAAAACCACCAATGTTGTTGAGCAATCTAAGACTATTTTAGCAAAGGCCGCCACTACTGCTTCGAACTCTAAGAAACGAATGGGCGATAATCAGAACCATGCTGTTATTGATCCGGTGGCTCAACCTCCTAACAAGAAAGCCTACATAGGAATCCATCCTCAATGCAACACCTGCAAGTATCATCACCCTGCAAATCTTCCATGTCGTCAATGCACTAGATGTGGAAGGTTTGGACACTTTGTCACTACTTGCCGTGTAACAGATTGGACGCAAGATAATCATCAAACAGCTGCCCAGAAACCACTACAGATTATTAACGGTCGGGCATGTTATCATTGTAGAGACCCTAACCACATGCTACCTCAATGTCCCAAATTGAACAATGTAAACCTGGTGGCACATGGACAAGCTTTCAATTTCGATATCAACGAAGCAGACGATCAGGATGACGTTAATCCCACTGGTTAAGCCATGGATGAAATCTTCCCAAGACTCGAGAAATCCAATACTCGTGTTTTCATTTTCTTGATCCTATTATCATTTTGTACCCAATTTTGTCGCATTCGTTAGCATACAACATCTAGAAATTTCCTTGCATACTATTGTGTATTAACACAGATTGGAAATTTATCATATTGATTAATCATACAAGACTCTACCTTACCTTCATTTGAAACGTTTGGACTTAACACTTGATCTTACAAGGTTTTTCTAAAAACATCATTGTTTGTCATATGAAACCTGAGTTTCCCCTTAATTGGACTATTCATTTAACATCGAATTATTCATGATACTCGTAAACATTTAATGATTCATGATAACACTTACACTTAATGGCCTTGGTATTTACAAACTTGCTTGTGTGTGTGTATTATCCACGCAACTCAGATAAACATCTCATTTAAAGGGCTCCTCGGACGAGTGGTAGCCCATACTTAAATACTATTATGCTTACAAGTCATTGCAAACCCATACAATTGACCTTGTTATTACATGGCCTCATTTCATTAATAACATCTCATTGTAACTCAACGTGTTTGATGTGACAACTTCTTGTGAAATTTATTTGCTTTAATGTGTGTTAGATTAGGATCATAGAAGGACATAAAACCCTAATGTAAGGTAAATTGATGATTCCGGTCCGGAACGTAATCATGAATTTACAGGTACGTTAGGGTAGTGTGAAATTCTATTGGAGTTTTTGGTAGGCGTCCAGTACGTTTTCAAGGTATCAAAGGTGTGGTGGGTTAGCTGCGGTACACCCTGTATACAAACACTAATGATGCATTGAAAGTGAGACTAGAAGTCGGATCAGGAACAAACTCTGTTTGCTTGTAGTTCATTTGGTCTTGTTATAGTCAATCAACTCGTACATTTATCATAGGATCCTAAAACTTGAAACTTGGTGAATTACTAGATTCTTATTCTCCTTATTATTCGAGACGAACCTAACCCAATCCTTAACTCACATCTACCAAACCTCTTACCCAAATCATTCGAGTTTTCCAAACCACTGCTACCTTAATTTTTACCCAAGCATCCATAACCCTATGTCTCAAATAACTTCGGGACGAAGTTTCTAAAAGTAGGGGATGCTGTGACATCCGTCACTTTTCTTTAAATAATAATAATAATAATAATAATAATAATAATAATAATAATAATAATAATAATAATAATAATAACAATAATAAATCTAATTGTTAAAAACTTAACCCAACAAACCAAACCCACTCTAAATCCTTAAACCCAATAATCTCCCCAAGCCCAAACACCCAGGCCCAGCCCAGCAGCCTCCCTACTCGGCCCATCTTCTTCTCTGGCCCATCAGATTCACCTTTCACTGTTTTAAAAAAAAAGAAAAAGAGGATGCTACCCCAGGAATCGAACCGGGATCAATCCAAACACACACAAACGCGTTTACCACCTGGGCCACACCCTTCAACTGATTTTAATCCAACTTCATTTATATTTAACCCCACTTTACTTTTCTTTTTTTTTTTCTTCTTTCTCCTCCTTCGCGAACCAGCAGCAGCAGACTTTTTATATATATTTTTTTTCTTTTCTTCTCTGTTGACCAAGCCTTGACCCAATCAAATCTTTATAATTGACGCGTGATTGATTCAATTTACGAAAGTTACTTGATTACCGGCGTATTATGACTCGGCAATACGATAATTATCAGTTAATTGTTGCCTAATTTAACTCTATACGCGTCCCACGTTAAAGACGAGGTCAAACCATTCCAATAATACGAACCAGACGATTGCACAATAAATTGATGCTCTGCGAGCACTACTAACTCGCCATTGATCCTTTCTCTATCTCCAATTCTCTTTATTATACACTGATTGTTCTACGCGAGCCCGAGTTTGACTTTTATACTTGACCGAGCTTTCGTGTTCAAAACAAACTTGTAAGTCCAATTGTTCCTGTGGGTTTTAGTTATCGGCCATCACTCATCAATAGCCCCATGATTAATTGGGCTATTGATGAGTGAATCAATCAATTGCAGATCTAGGGTTCGTGACTCTTTGATTTGGGGATGAAACTGATTTCGCATAATGTATTTAATTTATTTAAAACAGAACTTATCACAACCATAGGCCTAGGCCAAGTGGTTGTGACTGTTGCTTGTAACCATGACCACCCGGGTTCGAGTCCCGGCTTGGACGCCCATTTTCTTTTATTTTCATCTTTTTAAACAAACCACATATATATATATTACATTAAATCTTGTAAATTCATTTTTAATTATTAAAACCTTTTTTTAAATTCTAAAAAAATTATTTTTAACAAATCTGATGTATAAGTTTCACCTACAATTTTTAGTTTTCTGAAATTTATTTATTTAATATTTATATTAATTAAATCAATTTTATGCTATTATATTTATAAAAATTCATTAAAATATCAAAACAATCTTATTTATTTCCACAAAAATTATCCTTAGTTTTTATAACATTAAGCTTTTCAGAAATGATTTTTATTTCTGAAAAATCATTTATTTTATATTTTTAATCAATTTTTGTTAGATTTAATCATAATTAAATCATAATAAATCCAATTTTTAATATTTTTGCACCAAAATTTTACACAAATTATTTCTGATTATTTGGAATAGAAATATGAATTTTAAACTTATAATTCTTTAATTTTAATATTTTTAAATATTAAAGTTAAATTTTGACAATTTGTAATAAATAGATTTAAAAATTCTATTTTAAAGAAAATAATTTTATAAAAATTATTTTCATACTTAAACCCTTATGTTGTGACTATATTCAAATTAAAATTTTACCAAGAGACTTTTATTTATTTATTCATTAAATTTCTTTTATTTAATAAACAAATTGTTATTAAACAAATAAACGTTTATCCCCAAATTCGAAGCCCTAGAAATACATGTATCCTAGAGTTATTTCACTTACACATTATCAATTACCTTAGGTTAATCATTTGGGAGTAATCTCAATTCATATTTCGTTGTCCAAGTTCAAATTCAAGTTATTACGTGAACTGTGAGTACTTGCTATCCCCTTTTGTTTTTATTCATTTTTGGGGTGTTACATGTACACTATTACAAATTTCAAATACAAGTTTACATTTTCACAATACAATTCTAGTACTATGTGCATTGCTTACAACGTGCTTTATGCTTAGACAATACATGTGGAATACATTTGTACTTAGTGAAATCATTAACATGGTACAAGCCGACCTTAACATTGGATAGTGCTATTTGGATTGACAACCCGCCTAGATTGATTCTCCCCCTTTTTCATCGGAGAATCCGTGGCCATTGTTAAGTTATTATCCATTTATTGGATAAGTACACTACAGTTCATACAGTACATTATACAGTCACAGGGTTGATTTCGCTCATTTGTATGATACATTGTTTACATAATTGCACTGTAGCTTGCACTTGAATTGTATAACTTTTTAACCTACTATATATATTAAAACTAGGAATGCTCACCAACATTTCATATGTTGACCAAATCTATTTTGTACATGTTTCAGGTACAGTTTGATCTAATGCTTTAACAAGAGACATTTAGTGCTTTATTTTAATTCAGTTATTCCAACAGTTACATTTCATTTAAGACCTTGTATTTCCATTTCAATGTAAGACAGTTTGGTTTATTCAATAATATTTACATTTTAGTACCATGTGCTTTTGAACAATCGTCACTACGTGGCACCTCGATGATTCCGCCATCGGTTGGGGTGTTACACTTAAGTGCTTTCCCCTTTAATTTTCTCAGATAGGGACAATTAGCAATCAAGTGTCCAATCTCGTTACATTCATAGCATGACCTCCATTCTTCATAGTACTGGGGTTCATACCGTGACTGTCTCGAACTAACCTGAGAAAATCTAGGGCTACAGCTCCCTTGTGAGCTTCTAAATCGAGAGGTACTCGGATATGAATCATAATCAGATGATCTTGGTGAAAAATTTCTTTGATGATTTTGAAGAGAATGTCTCATCTGATTAGTACCTTTCGATTTTATGGGCTTAAGTTCATTGATCTTGGGACCCTTTTGATTTTTCCTAGACCGATTCTTTTGATTCACATGTTTGGTGGGTTTGTGTTCAACATGTTTCTTCTGATCAACGAGTTTTCTGATATGAGCTTCAGTAACTGGTACTTCCTCAAAAATATGTTTAATCAAGGATTGATCCACATTCTTAATGGGAAACTCTTTATCAGAAAACAATTTGTCAGATCGCACCAACATGTACAGCCCTTCCGTGCCTTCAGCAAACTGAAAGTGCTTCTTTTCCGGTTCAGGTTCACATAAAATGTGATTTTTAATAGAGCTATGTGAACCTGATTGAGCCTTCTCAGTTTCCTGGGATTCTTTATTAGAAACCTCAAGGTCTGCCTCCGGTAAGGCCTTTGGTTTCAATTTCTCTTTCCGTCTATTTACAGAACGTTTATTGTAACCAAATCCTTGATTTTCTTTTTGTCGAGACTGGTTTTTAAGATCAACATCATTTTTACTTAGCACAAAGTTTGCAAACTGAAAACCATCTAGCTTATGTTGAGCTTTTTCATAATCAGATTTTGTTTGCGCTAATTCTTTCTTTATTTCCTCAAGAGTTTTAGAAAGCTCAGAATTTTCTTTCATTAAAATTTCATTTAAGTTTTTAAGCTCCATTTCATTTGCTCTCAAAACTTCATTGATGGTTATACAATTTGCTAAATCGCAAGTAAGGGTCTGGTCGTTTTCAGACAGCCTTTCAATCGTACTTTGGAGTTCGGCACAGTTAGAACAGACAAACCTGGAAGATCCTTGTGTAATAGGGTCAGTTCCGTGCTTGATTTGAACTCTAACTTCTGGATTTTGATCATCAGCATCTTCCTCTTCTGATTCACTCCTTTTAGAAGTTGAACAATTTGCATCAGTTCTGTTGATTTCTTCAGAACTTCGTTCAGGATATTGTTCACTGGATGATGATTCACTATCTGCATCTGTACTCTCTTCTGAGATTTGAGCACTCTCTGACGCTTCTCTCGATTCCACAGTCTCTACTCGTTGAGCAAAACACGCAATTTCCCCATTAACACCTCCCATGAGTTGTGTCTTCTGGTCAGAGCCTTTCTCAGTAAGTACAGTAAGTACACTCGCAACATCCGTGTTTGCTGAGACAGAGTGAATTGCAGGAGTAACCGAAACCACAACCGTTTCTTGATTGTTTTGAACATTGTTAAGTTGTCTGGTTTGATTCGGTTGACTTTGACTAGCATCTGACGTTGATTTCCTCTCCAGATGGGCCCACGGATTACATCCGGAAATCCTCTGTTGTTGTCATTGTTGCACCGGTTGGGTGTTCATTGAAAACGCGAAAGCCCATGGTTTGGTTGCATTTGCCATTATGAAAGCCTTGTGAAAAAGTCAACTCTTGGTCAACAAAAGTCAAACTTCTGTCAAAGACGGTTAACACCTATTTTGAAAGTCAAACTTGGTCAACGAAAGTCAACTTCGGTCAACGAAAGTCAACTTCGGTCAAAGACGGTTAACACCTATTTTGAAAGTCAAACTTGGTCAACAAAAGTCAACTTCAGTCAACGAAAGTCAACTTCGGTCAACGCGAGTCAAACTTAGGTCAATTTTAGGTTCAGGTCCTTTCAGGCGAGTAGGAACTCTATTCTTGTGTTTATAGGCGATTAGGGTTTTGTTGGGGCGAGTACAGTTGTAATCACTAGTATTACACGCGATTAGGGTGTAAATGCTAGTGAATAGGGACCTTTCAGGTGATTAGGGGCTATACCACATCAGAAAGTGGTGAATAGGCCTCTACTCGCATGAAGTAGAGGCGATTAGGAGGCTACTCGCGTGAAGTATCCTTGTACTCGCCTAAAGTATAGGCGATTAGGAGGCTACTCGCGTGAAGGTCTGCGTAATCGCGTGATCTGATCTGTAACCTCCCTTTTGCTCAAAAACAGCCGTTTTTGCCTCAAAATCTTATCCAAAACAATGTGTTTAAGCCCCAAATGATTGGAAAAGTTTCCAAAACACTTTTAGAACAAAACCTAATAAAAAACACACGTTTTAATCCATAAGCACACACCAAGAATTTGAAAAATAAGGGTTGTTATCAAAAACTCAAAGTTTCAAACTTCAAAACAGGTTTTTGGTCAAAAATCACAATTTTCCCATAAAAACCTACCTGTTTTTGCTCGTTTTTGCTATCAAAACACTCGTGATAAGAGCCTCGGCTCTGATACCACTTGTAGGATCGACTAACGGGTCACCCGACAATCACGAGCTTGATATTTAGAGTGCGGAATCCTCTAAATATGTTCTAATAACAAAAACGAAGATGAAACAATGATATATGAGTAATTAACACACACAAATGGGTCAAAAGATTAAAGATTTATCACTAAAACAGAGCTCGAGTGTTTACAATAATCAAATCAGACCTTACAGACCAGGGGAGGGTGTTTGGAGTGTGTGTGGCAAGAACTGATGATTAGGGCAATGATTGGGACTATTTATACCTCCCGTACTCGTACAGACCTGTTTAAGCGAGTAGGAGGCTATCTAACATGATAAACTAGCGAGTAGGGCCGTACTCGCTAGTAGCTTCATGCGAGTAGGGCTATACCACATCAATACTGATGTGGTATAGGCTGTAAATGCCTAAAGCCAATGTGGTATAGGCTGTAAATGCCTAAAGCCAATGTGGTATAGGCTGTAAATGCCTAAAGCCACTCCCTACTCGCCTGAAGTGTCCCAAACAACCCGAAACACGTATAAACATCTCCAAACACCCCGAAACACGTCCAAACAACATATATACTAGCCTAGGGACATCATGCACTTACAGACTCCCCCTTGGACCAGGCTAGTATACGATTACGAGCCATAAACTACTCGATTAACCTAGCCAACGACCTATAGAGACCTATCACTAGCTAGGGACATACAAACAATGCACTTACAGAATTATCCACCTAGAGCTAGAAGTTTGTTGTATTAATGTAGATATGGTGTTAATACTTCATTTCCCAACTCTCTCTAATGTAGTTTCTAGGAAAATATTATATCTTATCATGTGAGTCCAATAAAAGACTAACCATCATAAATGGCAGGTTTATCGGCTTGAGATACAACACGGCGGTAAATAACATTTGCTTGTCTAATCGACTTGCTTTGTTTGCTATAGAACAACATCATTTTAAGGAGAAAACGGCGGAGATCCTTGTAAATAGGTTCCTCAATCCTCAGAGGGGAATTTGGCGGTAAGGCTAAAGAACAAGGCTTAGAGCGGAACATCTTGTTCAGATTTACCTGCAGAAAGCAGTACACCCTAATCATCACATGTATGCACATTCAACAATGCATAAATGACATAAAAAACAAATAACTCAACAATTATTGAATACTAGTAGAAAACCCGCGCGTTGTTGCGGGAGCGATGATATATAATGTAATACTTTATATTTAGTTCATCGATCCTCTCTTGCATTGCAGTGGTGTCATTGTGGATTTACGTACCTTAACAACAAGTAATTCTAACTGGCTGTTAATTTAACCACCTACAATACTTATTAACTTCAACCGTAACACCACTCGTTTAGTTAAACGTTTTCGTGTATTCAACCTCTAACCCAGCCCGGTTTAAACTAAGCCGAAACCCCTAAAGTTCTTGTTAGATTCATGTCACGCAAAAATTGAAATTTGCACCACCCCAACTGTCTGATTAATGTACCTAATGAGAGTTTCTGGTGGCTTTTGATGGCGCTAAATCAGCATAGTGCTAAGAATCTCGACAATCAAGTTTTGATTAACTTGTATAAAGATGTAAAAACAATCATTGTACTAAAATATATGATCCTAAATTCTAATGAAAACAACAATGACTATGACCTCTAATTAAACAAATCTTGTATTTAGTCTTTTCACAGGCCGACAGTCCTCACGATTTGTCAATTTGTTTCTAGTCATCCTCTACCGGATTTTTAATATCAATTGGTTGCAGTGTAGAGAACTTCCTGGAGCCCCCTCTCTTTTGGTGTATAGTGTATACGTGTTTGTCTGCAAGCATTTTCTTTTGACCTGGGAAAGTCAAAACCAAATAACCGACGACACATAATAAGTTCTGCAGTCAACATGTATAAAAAAAATTCTTTCCTGTGTATCATAGTGCTTGACCCCAAAAAATAAAGATGCTACATTTTGTCAAGAATGTGGACAGAAAATGTCAAAAAGTTGAGTTTCGGACCAAAGGAGCAAAAAAAAAAAATTATAAATGGGCTGAACATGCAGTTTAGTGAATAGTGTAGGGTTAAAATTTTAGGTAATCAAAAGAAACATAATTCATATGAAGAATACAGTCAAGATTTTATAAGGATTTCACACTTAACTTACATTTCCTTGTCTCCCTATTTGCCACTTGATGTAAACTTGAATGGATAAAACCAAGAAACAGAAGCTCAACATCCCCATAGTTAACCTCACTTTAAAGTTTAAATTTCCAACTATTGAACATACACAAAGACATGTTTTACTTCATCTATATATACATACATGTATGTATATAAATATCTATTGTGTATGAGAAGTCTAATGTTTAATGCACAATGTACAAGGGTGTGAACCCTTAAAGAAGGGGCTGCAAACATACACAGACAAGCAAGTAATATAGGCAAAAACTGTTTTAAGTGAATCCAAACCAACCTCACCCATTTAAGCCTATACTAAAAGTACTTGTTTACCCACTAACCCATTTCATCCTCCTAATATCTAACATTAATATAAGTTAATTGTTCTTTAAAAGACCATAATATAAGAGAATGTATCCGAGTCCAACATTATATAAAAGCAACAATTTTTATAGAGATATTAGCTTCTTACATAAGCTCCTCAGATGCAAATATATCAATGTTTGTTATCTCCTATCAGATCATCACTTCCACGTGTAGAACGCCGACGATGCTTTAGAGTATCAGTGGCTTGAGTAGTGCTCTTAGTGGCTTTTTTCCAATATTGCCACTTGTAAAAAAATGAGACATTCGCTCACTTCCGGAGTAAAAACCCGATTTAATTTGGTCTCAAAGTATTCATGATGCAATACATAAAAATTATTTAAAATCCCAAAATATTTGTTATAAAGACAACCTTGTAACATGTAACATCTCGTTTACCTCAAGCATGAGCTGGTAGAAACCATTTGCATCTAATATCCTTATATCAGAATGTTTATGTTCATGAAAAAAGGTCAAGTAATGTGTCGATTAAGCCTTCAACAATAATTCCAAGTATATAGTCTAGCAAATATTTCCAACCACCAGCTACCTATGGTCAAAGTTGCAAGAAAATTCAGAAATATGACAAAATTGAAGTCGTTTAAATAATATTACTCACAGAGTTTAAAAGAACGAAATTGAGTCTATAGGCGTTTTCCCTTCGCCTCACGAGGCGTAAGCCTCGAAGCGAACCGAGGCGGGATTAAAAAATAATATAAAAATTATATATCGTATAAAAAGCAAAATAATTGACAAAAAAAATCTAAAACATAAAAAACACATAAAAATAAAATAATTGACATAGATAGTCTAAAACATCAAAATCACATATAAAAAACACACACGGCCCCATGAGGCATAAGTTTTCTTAGCGCCTCGGCCATTCGAGGCGCACGTACAAAATAACCTCATGAGGCGCTACCCCAGAGACGTTTTTTTAAACCTTGATTTACTCATGACAACAACTGAAACAGCTTAATTTAATTTATTGATTATGAAAAAAACATGCTACTAAGATGGAATGCGAATGTTGTTCATCAGCATGAAGTCTAATATTGATTGGAATTAGTTAAAGAGCAGAAGGTTGGAATGGTAATTTTATAGTTCGTTTGGCAAAAAAGATGGGAATGGATTAGGAATAAAACGAGCTACAAAAAGAAACATGACATCAAATACACAAATTACCAATTCCTATAGATATAAATATATCCCTTGAATATTAATCATAACCGGTGTTCCCATTGAAAAGTTAAATCAAAAGCATATCACCCATTCCATAACAGTTTAACAAACTTATTATCAAATTCCAAATCCATTTTCAATATTACTAATTCATGAGGGCTTGATGGAGATTAAAAACAACAATAAAAACAAGCAAATTATATTAATAGTATTCAGTTGTATATCCAGAGAAGATCCAAACTTCAATATGATTCATGAATCTTGCTTTAGAAAAGCGCAGCGTCTAAGAGAATGGACCCGCTTCAGATGACATAAGGCGAACACTGTACAAAAGGCGCAGGTGTGAGGCATGCTTTTTGTACTAGGGATGGATTTGTGCATCAACATGTTTTATCACAGGCTTTTTAGGTTGTCCATATAGGTTATTTAGTCGAGCCGGGGGTCTCACTGGAAGCATCTGCTCTATTCCTAACGTGCTAGAGGTGTCTACATCTTACCCTCCTTATACCCTAGTTTTGCTATTGGTAGGATTTACCGAGTATGATAATGATGATGACATATAAGTATTTAGATACTAAACTGTATATATAGAGCATAAATGCATAATTATGTGTATATTTTGGGTAAATGATGCTAGAAACCTATGAGAAATATATAAACAAACAAATTGCGCCTCGCGTTTTTTAAACCACGTCCACTGCAACAAGTAATGTTCCAATTCTTAAAACACTCCTACTATAACAGAAACTCTTAAGTCTTAACAATTTAATAATATAACAGATTTAAAAATCATAACACATACTTGTTTATGCAACTAATTTAGCTAAAAGAAAAACAAGTACCTCTAATATAACAGAAGCATTTGAAGAAGGTACCGGCGTTGTACTGAAATGAGGAGCTAGGTTCGATTGCTGAAGTGAGGAGCTAGGGTTCGATTGCTTGTTACTGAAGTGGGTCTGACATTGTAAATGATGGCTGATTAGTATCACATTTCAACAATAAACCATAATAACTAAAAAACAATACATAATAAGATAAACCCTAACCTGATTAGTTGAAGACGCGACAAGGTTACGAGCTTGAAGACGCGACAGGGTTACGAGCTTGAAGACGCGATCTGCAGAGGCTTCTGAAGAGGGTTACGAGGGTTCAGAAGTTTGATTATGATGGCTTCAAAAGATGGTTACGATCTGCAGAGGCACATCTGAAGAGGGTTACGAGGGTTGGGTTTTTTTTAGCAGAGAGGGTTGGTTTTTTTTTTAGCAGAGAAGGGTTGGGTGTTTGATGATCTATGTGTTTGCACAATAATAGAGGAAGAGAGAGAGAGGGCGCGAGTGGAGGGAAATGAAAAATGTGAAATATTTGACACCAAACATGACACTCAATTCTTATAGTGTCATGTTTTTTAAAATCTTGACATTAGATTGTTGGCACACAAAAAAGAGTGTCATTGTTTGACCATTTTTTTAAAAGACGACGATTTTTTAATGACACGCGCTTTTGCGTGTCATGAATTCTCGCGTGTCATTAAATGTGTGTCAAGATAGGGGTATTTTTCTAGTAGTGAACCAGGATCGTTCTTTGATGGCTCAGGTTATGCATATGTACTGTTCTGTGAAGGCTCAAGTCATTTCCATAGTCTTGCAAAGCATCAAACTTCATTGCCTCGTGTGTTTCCCTTTATGAATTGTAACTAGATATGAACCTGTTAGGAAACATTGATCCACTCCCTCCCTAAAATGAATAAACTCACATTGCACGAATAAATTTTATCGCCTAGCTAAGTGAAATCCTAATTTAGGTTTGCGTTAGAAAAAGAGTTAATGACCACATTAATCCATGAGGTTTGGCCAGAAATGCCTCTTTAGTCCAAAGTGTATTTTTTTTCTCATCCGTGTCCCTGAAGTTTTTCATTTTTTTGGTCATTTTCATCCAACCCCCTAACCCTGTCAAAAAAAGTCAATTAAGTCAGGGGCATTTTGGTCACTTCAATTCGCCTACTCCTTCTTATTCTGCCATTTTCATCCACTCCTTTAGGTTTTAATAAAAATAAAACAATGAACAAAACCCTAAAATTCTTATATAAAAACTAACCCCCCCCCCCCTTTTCAGATAACCTACTACCACCGTGGCAACACCAACTAGTACCACTATCCCCACCATATCTCTCCTTTTGTGAACTACCACCAACTCCACCACTGTCTCTATCAACGTCTATCGTCGATTCCTTACCCAGTCCAAATCGACTGCATAAATCTGTTATAGATGTTATCCGAAGACATCAACAATAGTTAGAAGTTTAGTAGGGCTTACATCTAACCACTAATTAGCACTTCTTTGTGAAACTTTTGGATCTTAACTTGGTTCATCAACAATTACAGTTGTCCGAAACATGAAGGGGAACATCGTTGGTAGGATAGGTTTTGAGGTTCTGTGATTTGGGCTTACTCTATGGCAACCTAGATAAGACTACGGTGATTAGATCTTAGTTTTCAGAAACAAGATTTGGAATAGTTAGCTCTTATTAGGGTTAGCGTTTGCTCCAATTTGAGGTTAGACGGTGGTAGTTGTGTTAGATGGTAGCAGTGGTGGAGTTAAACAATGGTGGTTGTGTTAGAGGGTGGCGGTTAAGTTAGACGGTGGCGGTGATGGTGGTGGCGGCCCCGACAATGTTAGACGATGGTGGTGTTGGTTTAAGGTCTGTATATTTACAGTTATGAAGGGTTAAAAGGGAGTGGATGAAAATGGCAAAAAAAAAAATGAAAGATGTAGATAGACAATAATACCCTTGACTTAACTGAATTTTTTTTAACGGAGTTAGGGCAGATGATGAAAATGACCAACAATGGGAAACCTCCGAGACATAGAGGAGAAAAAAATATTTGGACTAAAGTGGTATTTTTTGTCAAACCTCATGGACTAAATTAGCAATTAACTCTTAAATAAATTACAAAAAGTGCCACGCGGGCAAACTTGAACACGTGACCCCTTATGGGTTCACTCCAAAAAATTTCCATATACTCTGTTAGTTTTACAGCACTCACAGGGCTCCGGTCCGGTTTGTATACCAAGATCCACCCTGCTAAACGTGGATGTATAGCCAAACAACTAATTCACCTAGAGCCAACTACCAAGAGTGAATGATTTAACAGAGTAAAACCCTAATAAAGCTCAGTTTTGTGCATATACGTGAGGTCGTGAGCATCAGATATAGATATAGATATGCAAAGATGCAAAGATGTCATTTTATTTTGTATAGAAAAATCCAAGTAATCATAAACTTGCCTATTTATCCTAGTTCTGAAATAGTTTAAGCGGGGCAATCTAGGTAGCTTGGTTCGGAGATGCAAGAAAAGAAAGGCGTGAAGAGAAAGATGGAATATTGTGAAGAAAGAATAGATAACATGAAGAACATGTGGTAACTAATTGGTCCACAACGTCTGCCACCGTGGTCGCCATCTATGCTGCCACCAAATTTGCCTCTCCCTTCACAGTTACCATTGCAACCTCAAACTACGGATCCATCATGTTCTAGAACTTAAATGTTCTAGAACTTAAATGTATCATTGATGTCAGCAAAACTGATAAAAACATTGCTGGAGCAAAAGTAAAAACTCTTGTTTATATCGAAAATAGATTTCAAATTGTGCCGCAACAAAAATAGGTTACAAATCAATGCGAACTAGTTTAACAAGAATTTTCTAAAGATAGGTACGTAAGAGAATAAGTAAATAAGATGAATTAAACGCGCAATGATCAAAGGGATTGTATCTAAAACTAGGATGACAAATCCTTAAAATTTAAATACAATGCCCTTAAACATATAGTTCAACAGATATAAAAGGATTTCCCCTGCACACATGTAGATTATATCTAGTATATATAGATATAACAATATGTGAATTAAGAGAAGCTCAATAAACCTTGAGATCGGCAATATGACACACGTGCATATACTTAATATTTTGCATGATTTTTCTTCAACATGTTCGAACATCCAACATCCCAATGTGACATTCATGACCACTATTCAATACATATAAACGTTCCAAAGCAACATGTTTCGATTTGCATTTACTAAAAGTACTGAAACTCGGGTTTTGTGTTTATCGACCACTATTTAAAGTCACGTGGTGCTTATATTTACTCACAACACTTTGCAGGAAAGGTTAGAGGGTTGGGTCCAATTGGCAAAATTATTGGAGTTAAGGTGTTTCTCTCCTTGTGGTCAAGAATTCAGGCCCCACCAAAGGCGGATTTAGTTTAATTTAAGCCATTTAGAAAGAAAAAAAAAACTTTGCAGGATGTTTTAAACACAGTTAGGTAAAAAATAAAAATTAGGATAAAAATTACTATTTTAAGATATGAACGACTAGATTTGTAGAAATGAACAAATGGGAGTAAATTGAGGGGGTAGAATGAAAAAGAATTGGGTTAGAAATGTAAATCTTTGTTGTGCAACCCGTCTATAAAACCCTAGTGTCTATGTAAGGGGTTGTTTGGTAGCCTCTTAATCAGCCTCTTAACCATTCAGGTCTGAATCATTCAGCATTCAGACTGTTTGTTTCAGCATCTGAATGGAATGATTAAGTACTGAACCATTAAGCTAATAAGAGATGCTGAATGATTAAGCTCTTAACCATTCAGAGCCTCTTAACCATTCAGACCATCTTAATGATTCAGCACTTAATCAAACAAACAGCCCCTTAGTCTTTTGTCAGGGTATATTCAGCCGTCACACAACCTAGATGGCCACTACTTCATCATTTGTGTTTGATGAAATCAGGCCTCCTGAAGAACCAAAATCACTGGTGAGTGGTATTTGATTTTAAGTCCTTTTTCATCAGTTTTCTTCTTATCTTGTTCGGAGTAAGATAAGAAGAACATCTTGTCTTTAGATTATTTCATGACATAGAATTTGTATGATGATGCAGTGTGTTGAAGAACGATCGTTGACTGTTCATAGGATTTCGGAAGACAATCTTGTCTCAGGTAAGTGTTCAAGCAAGCCCTTAGATCTTTTGCAAATTAAGGACATTTTCTATTTAAAGTTTCAGCCGATCTTCTGGATCTCTACAATTTGTTATATATTTTTTTGCAAAATATGGACGTTTGTTAAAAAGAAATTTGATCGAAATAAAAATTTTAACGCTCTTGTGTTGGGATTCAATTGAATGATTTTGGATAAATTTTGGTAGGTTTTCTAAAAGCTTCAAGTGGGCTCTAAATATAAGGCATAAAAATTGACAGAAAGTAGCCTATTTTAGTGACTTAACATCCTATGTTATTTTATTTGTAGGGCAAATGAGCCTTCTACATCAAGGTTTCAAGACTTTGTGATAGAGGCAAAAAACAAATTGGAGGAAGAAGTGGGCCCACTGGATGAGGTTTTGGCTTCTGTGCACCTCTTTCTATTGCAAGCCTGGATGATAAAGGTGCCATGAGTCTCTTACCTGGCTGACACTTTTTGGAGAAGTCCCTTAATGCACGCAGATGAATCGCAATGTTTTTTTGAAGCTTTAGTTGATTAAGAGATGTAGTTATACCTATTTTTATCATAAATTTCTGAATCTTTGTAGAATAGTAATGAAAAACATTGTATTTACCTAATTCCTTGTAACTTTTTATGGAAGATTTGTGAATCTTTGGATTGATAATGAAAATTTGTAGTTATCTAATTGTTTAGTTTTGTAATGGCATTTTCAGTTGTTTATTCGTAAAGAGTTTAGATTTAATTCAATTTAAAAAAATAGTAATTTAGTTAAAAGACCGGAAATAAATGTAATGTTATTTTTAAAGCCAAGAGAATAATAGCACTTTAATCTAAAAATAATTATAAATGCTTAATCTACCTGCCCACACAAACGTCTTAAGTAATGAGAGATCATCGAGACGAGGGAGTGGTGGGCGAGGACAAGGAGCTTTTGCACAGCCATGTAAGCGCCACTAAGATGAGGGGGTGGTGAAAGACAAGAGGGAAATGGCAAGGGGGCTAAATAAGACAAAGTGGGTGAAAAGAGGATTTGGGTACAACGCCAGTGGAGTTTTCCACATGGGAGGGGCAATGCCTAGGATTTTATGGTGACTGAGTGGTGTGGGTACGGCGTGGAGGGTCTCAAAAACAACACATCTTGCTGCAGGGTGTTGAGGAAAAATCACTGACCGTTCATAGGATTCCTAAAGACAATCTCGTCTCTGGTAACTATTAAACGGATTAAATTATGTATTCATCTAAAGTATTCCTTAGATCTATTGCAAATTAGGGACGTTTTTTACTTTAATTTTGCGCAAATTTTATGGATCTACATTATACGTATATTTCTTCATCTACAGTTTACTATATATTTCTTCATGGCTTAATTTGATGGTTTTTTGTTTCATGCGAAGGGTGGTATTTGACCAAATATATCCCTCATGATTTTTATGAAAATCATCTTGTTGATGTTTTTTGCATATAATGAATTTTGGGTAGTCTTTTTTAGTAAATCAATTAAGATCTGCATTTGTTTAATATTTTACATTGATATTCTTTTGGTAGGATTTTAAGTAGATGTTTGTATGGTAACACATAAAGCATCAAGTGGTTCATATATACAACTTTTGCAAGTTTACTAATAAAATTTGCTGGCGCTATGCCCTTATCAATAAGCAAGGCAGAAAACATGAACCAATATAATGTAGCCTTTCATATTAATTGACTTGACAACTTAACATTCTATGTTATTTTTTTAGGACAACAAGCCTTCTTTAACGCAGTAGCAGGCTCATGTGAGTCGAATGAAATGCCTATGGTAAGGACTGTCGGTGTGTTGACATCCTATGCTATAGGATATATTTGAGTTTCAAACTTTTTGACATCACATCAAGTTTTCAAGACCTCCACGAGTTTGTTATAGAATAGAAAAAACAAATTATCGTCTCTGCCACGAGGCTATTTTGAGCAGGCTTTCTGTTGCAGGAGAAGTTTAAGCACTGTTTAATGTTGCAATTAAATAAGATGAAGTTTCTGCCACACTTTATGTTGCAAGCCTGGATGGTAAAGGTACCATTTGTCTCCAACCTGGCTGTACAGTTTTTGGAGAAGTCCCATAAGAAGAAGCATACAAATGAATCTTACAACGGTATTTTTTCTAAGCTCTTGGTGATAATAACTAGCACACAAATTAATCGTGAAGATTGATAATAAGATTTGTAGTTATTTTTATTGTTTGTGATAAATTTCTGAATATTTGTAGATTGATTATGAAAACTGTATATTTCTTCGAGGCTTAATTTTGCGCAGATTTTGTGGATCTAATCCCTTTTAACTTTTTTTATGAAAGATCTATGAATCCTTTGATTGATAATATAGGACCATTTAAATTTTTGTTAAATTTTAGAAAACATATACGGTTTAATTAGACCTTTAATTTTTCATCATTCATGTTAACAATAATTTGCGTTGCTTTAAACATAGGTTCATCAACCATGAGCATCATATTCGTCGACAGTGAATACATTTCCCTTTCATTATGAAGGTGTAGCTCTTCCTTGATCTCAAACATCTCTTCCGAGTCTCCTGCAATCCCCTAATGACCTTTTAACTCATGACAAAGGATTGAATGCAGCATGCATTGTTGATTGCCTCTGATTTTACAAACAATTAGTTGTCTTATTTTTTTTGGAAAAAATCTCAATAAATTAAAGCAATAGGAGGGTCTTCGAAATCCAAAACAGGAAAAAGAAAGAAAAGGCAATTTGAGATACTCACGGATTTAGTTGGCAATGATTGTGAACTTCAAATAAACAGAAAGTTACTAAAATAGTAACTTGAGAAAGAGAGGTTCGGGAATCTTGAAGAATCTCATTAACTAAACACACCTACAATTGTATTATATATATATAGTTACAAGCTTACAAAGGAAACTAACTAACCGACTAACAAACTTAAGTACAATAAGTGTAGCAAAAGAAAATAAATGTAGCTTTCTTAATACAGAGGAGCTAATCAAGCT
This sequence comes from Ambrosia x helenae, assembly GCA_030844895.1. Taxonomy (NCBI): domain Eukaryota; kingdom Viridiplantae; phylum Streptophyta; class Magnoliopsida; order Asterales; family Asteraceae; genus Ambrosia; species Ambrosia x helenae. The sequence goes on along the minus strand of CM061225.1, from coordinate 112,627,402 downwards.
CTCAAGTTGATGTAGAGCATCAGCTTAAGAAGTTATCCTTGCATCAGTAACTCTTTAGGCCCCTTAGGTATTGTAAGTGAATTGTTTGTATGTCCCTAGCTAGTGATAGGTCTCTATAGGTCGTTGGCTAGGTTAATCGAGTAGTTTATTGCTCGTAATCGTATACTAGCCTGGTCCAAGGGGGAGTCTGTTAGTACATGATGTCCCTAGGCTAGTATATAGGATGTTTGGACGCGTTTCGGGGTGTTTGGAGACGTTTATAAGCGTTTTGGGTGTGATTGGATGCTGAAGGTGATTACGGCGTATCCACGTCACTGTTCACATGTGGTATAGCCTATCCACGTCACTGTTCACATGTGGTATAGCCTATCCACCACAACTGTTCACTAGCGATTAGGCCTATCCACCACAACTATTCACTAGCGATTAGGCTCCTATCTGCGTGAATAGTTGTGTGATTAGCCCTAATCACCTATAGCTGTATGTGGTATAGCTTCCTAATCGCCTTCAGAGGTCTGTACGTATCCGGGAGGTATAAATAGGCCCAATCATTGCCCTAATCATTAGTTCTTGCCACACACACTCTCCAAACACTGTCCCCTGGTCTGTAAGGTCTGATTTGATCATTGTAAACACTCGAGCTCTGTTTTAGTGATAAATCTTTAATCTTTTGACCCATTTGTATGTGTTAATTACTCATATATCATTGTTTCATATTCGTTTATGTTATTAGAACATATTTAGAGGATTCTGCACTCTGAATATCAAGCTCGTGATTGTCGGGTGACCCGTTAGTCGATCCTACAAGTGGTATCAGAGCCGAGGCTCTTATCACGGGTGTTTTGATAGCAAAAACGAGCAAAAACAGGTAGGTTTTTGTGGGAAAGTTGTGATTTTTAAGCTAAAAACCTGTTTTGAAGTTTGAAACTTTGAGTTTTTGATAAAAACCCTTATTTTCAAATTCTTGGTGTGTGTTTATGGGTAAAAACATGTGTTTTTGATTAGGTTTTGCTCTAAAAGTGTTTTGGAAACTTTTCCAATCATTTGGGGTTTAAACACTTCGTTTTGGATAAGATTTTGAGGCAAAAACGGTGGTTTTTGAGCAAAAGTGACGTTACAGATCAGTTCAAGCGAGTACGCAGACCTTCTAGCGAGTACAGGTCCTATTCGCCTATCTTTAGGCGATTTCAAGCAAGATCACACGAGTATGTGTGTATTCGCCCCTCTTACATGCGATTAGGGGCCTATTCGCCACTTTCTTATGTGGTATAGCCCCTAATCGCCTGAAAGGTCCCTAATCACCCCTATTCTTGTAATCGCTCAACTGTTCACTAGCATTTACGCGTAATCACTCAACTATTCACTAGCAATTACGCGTAATCACGTATAAGCTAGTATTTACAACTCCTAATCACCTATAACTTGCTGAACCTAAAATTGACCTAAGTTTGACTCGCATTGACGACGTTGACTTTCGTTGACCAAGTTTGACTTTCAAAATAGGTGTTAACCGTCTTTGACCGAAGTTTGACTTTTGTTGACCAAGAGTTGACTTTTTCACAAGGCTTTCATAATGGCAAATGCAACCGAACCATGGGCTTTCGCGTTTTCAATGAACACCCAACCGACCCAACAACGATAACAACAGAGGATTTCCGGATGTAATCCGTGGGCCCATCTGGAGAGGAAATCAACATTAGATGCTAGTTAAAGTCAACCGAATCAAACCAGACAACATAACAATGTTCAAAACAATCAAGAAACGGTTGTGGTTTCGGTTACTCCTGCAATTCACTCTGTCTCAGCAAACACGGATGCTGCGAGTGTACTTACTGTGCTTGCTGAGAAAGGCTTTGACCAGAAGACACAACTCTTGGGAGGTGTTAATGGGGAAATTGCGTGTTTTGCTCATCGAGTAGAGACTGTGGAATCGGGAGAAGTGTTAGCGAGTGCTCAAATCAAAAGAGAGTACAGACGTAGATAGTGAATCATCATCCAGTGAACAAGATCCTGAACGAAGTTCTGAAGAAATCAACAGAACTGATGCAAATTGTTCAACTTCTGAAAGGAGTGAGTCAGAAGAGGAAGATGCTGATGATGAAAATCCAGAAGTTGGAGTTCAAATGAAGCACGGAACTGACCCTATTGCTCAAGGATATTCCAGGTTTGTCTGTTCTAACTGTGCCGAACTCCAAAGTACGATTGAAAGGCTGTCTGAAAACGACCAGACCCTTACTTACGATCTAGCTAATTGTATAACCATCAATGAAGTTTTGAGAGCAAATGAAATGGAGATTAAGAACTTAAATGAAATTTTAATTAAAGAAAATTCTGAGCTTTTTAAAACTCTTGAGGATATAAAGAAAGAATTATCGCAAACTAAATCTGATTATGAAAAAGCTCAACATAAGCTAGATGGTTTTCAGTTTGCAAAGTTTGTACTAATTAAAAATGACGTTGGTCTTAAAAACCAGTCTCGGCAAGAAGAAAATCAAGGACTTGGTTACAATAAACGTTCTGTAAATAGACGGAAAGTGAAATTGAAACCAAAGGCCTTACCGGAGGCAGACCTTGAGGATTCTAATAAAGAATCCCAGGAAACTGAGAAGGCTCAATCAGGTTCATATAGCTCTATTAAAAATCACTTTTTGTGTGAACTGAGACGGAAAAGAAGCATTTTCAGTTTCCTGAAGGCACGGAAGGGTTGTATATGCTGGTGGGATCTGACAAATTGTTTTCTGATAAAGAGATTCCTATTAAAATTGTTGATCAATCCTTAATTAAACATATTTTTGAGGAAATACCAGTTACTGAAGCTCATATCAGAAAACTAGTTGATCAGAAGAAACATGTTGAACACAAACCCACCAAACGTGTGAATCAAAAGAATCGGTCTGGGAAAAATCAAAAGGGTCCCAAGATCAATGAACTTAAGCCCATCAAATCGAAAGGTACTGATCAGATGAGACATTCTCTTCAAAATCATCAAAGAAATTTTTCACCAAGATCATCTGATTATGATTCATATCCGAGTACCTCTCGATTTAGAAGCTCACAAGGGAGCTGTAGCCCTAGATTTTCTCAGGTTAGCGCGAGACAGTCACGGTATGAACCTCAGTAATATGAGGAGTGGAGGTCATGCTATGAATGTAACGAGGTTGGACACTTGATTGCTAATTGTCCCTATCTAAGAAAATTAAAGGGCAAAGCACTTAAGCCCCCTAAATACAACAACCAAAGATACAAGACACCTGAACAACAAGTTCAGGTGACACCAAAGAATGTGAAAAAGAAACAAAGGTTTGTTGTTGATGGTGCAAAGCCTAAAGCTGATCAGGCATCAAGCTCCAAGGCTCCACCTAAGGTTGCAAAACCCAAGGGAGGCCCAAAAGCAGGTCCAAAGACTAACCAAAGGGCAAAGCCACCGGCTGGCCCAAAGGTGAAGTCTCAGGTACCACCCAAATCTGTGAAGCAAAGACCTGTAAAGGCTAAGCATGACCAGATTTGGAAGCCAAAAGCAGCTAAAGCACCATCTGTGAGTTTATCTACTTCATTAGCACCATCTACATCAACTGTTGTTGATGAGAAAACATCTACCCCTCATGGTAGGTGGATGGAGCTGCCTATGATTGATGACTTAGGCCGACCAGAGATGGTCAAGGCCCGGGTCTCCCTCGAGAACTAATCTTTGAACGAGTGTGCAGGGTGTTCCAGGAGGAACTATCAGCAGTCATTTGATTGTTGACAGTGGGGCATCTTAGCACAAAATAGGTGTCATATCGCTCCAGTAAATTGATCAGAATATCTTTGGAGGATATGTAACCTTAGCCAATAAAGGGGGGGGATTTGTTATCGAAGAAGAAGAAAGAAGAGAAAATGCTCGATAAGAATAATTCCAGACCTAGTGTTTCAACTTAACAACGGATGTCAGTAATGAATAAGAGTGGACTGGGTGATTGCTGCAGAACAGTTCGTTCATTATCTAAAGGGTTACTGACCAAAGGTCTATGGTACCCTAATGGCGATAAGCTGGATCTCGTTGACTTTAGTGAATTTATCAATGGTGGTTACAATATTGAAGCTGGATCCGCAACGGGTGGATATCAGTTCTTGGGAGGTCGTCACATGTTTTTCCTGCAACCTGTGAAGATGAATCAGGTAGCTGCATTGAGCTGCTGTTTCCAGGTTTATCTTTGGATACTTCTACACACATGCTTGACTACGGTTTGCATTTTCTTATTAATAGTGTAACTTCCATAACAATCACTAAGGATCCAGTGATTATTTATGTCCACACAGACTACCGAATTGCCAAAATCTTTACCAAATCACTTGACAAATTGAAATTTGACTATCTTTGAAAGGTAAAAGGCATTTTGGGAAAATCTGAGTAAACCACATCGGAAAATCATTTTTTTAATATTTTTCTTCAAAAAAAAAAAAAAAAAAAATCCAAAAATACTGTCTTTTCGCCAATTTTTAGATTTTTAGGGGGAGAAAATTCAGAAAATGTAAAAATGAGTTTCTTTGGTGAAAAAGGGAAGATGATATTAACCAATCAGTCGGACTGTCTGGACTCTTATCATCTTAAAAATATTGGAACTGATAGGTAGCCTCTACAATGATGTGTCGGTAGGCTCAAAATCATTTCCAAGTTCGGAACGGTGATATAAACCTAAATCAACTGAAACAGGTATGGATCAACGTGCGTTGGTATATGGTCTTGGTACCGAAATCTCGTTTGATAGCATGCCAAAATCCGAGGTCTCATGGTCTTTAAGAGGTTGGTACATCCGGGGTGAACTGGACGTCTCTCAGAATAATTAGGAGTGGCACACGTGTCGTACGTTGGGGTCGCAGCCTACGACTGAGACACCTCTATGTCGTTTCCTGAAAAAAAAAACAACAAAAAAAAATAGAATAAATTCTGATCAGGAGACGTCCGGGAATCCTAAAAGAGCAAAAAGATTCATATATTCCAAAACCCTATTCTCAAAGAGAATTGGATCTAAGGTATCAAATCATATACCTAAAGCAACGTACCGTAAAAAAATCAAATATACGGTATTTGACTTGAACCCTGGTTTGGATCTCACTGGTCTCTCTGTTGCAGCGTTTATGCAGACCTGATCACCACTGAGTCCATTCCTTGTAAAATACGGATGACAACAGCTTACTCACTGGTTACGAGGAAGCTTTGTGCATGACTGGATACGGGAATGTGTTGCGTGGCGGGGAACACCTTGTACATCAGTCTTAATATTTCCTTAACGTATCTAAAGTGCCTAGCGATAAAACTTGATTTTAAGTTTTGGTGGACAACAATATCGGCAGTTGTTGTAGGATGCTTATTGGTAATTTAAACTAAAAACTGAAAATATAAGGGTTCTAGTAAAGTCCGTACACTGATATGATTCCCTAACCGTTGAAACTCGCAAAAATATGATAGTATACAGTTAGTTGATCTCCCGTTTTTGTTTTATTTTTGCTTAGTTAATAATTTTTGATTGACCGATGTTGGAATACAAGTATTCTTCAATTGGAATCTCAGATCCGAAGACGAAACACAAATAAAATCTAAATTTTACAAAATTCAAGGGTCAAATATCACTTTTAGGGTCACAAATTGTCAATCGTGAGAGTTCAGGGTAAAATTTGAAAGGATCTAAATGTTTAGGGGGAGAATGATTCGTTTCTCAAATTGGTGGTCACTATGAACAAATCTTGAAAGTTCATCGAATGATAAACTTCAAGAATTTGATTGACTCCGGATTATTTGTCGTATCTAATACAAGTTGTAGTTTGTGTGCAGTTATTATTAATTTTTCCTGCAGGATCAACACAACGTCTGTGCATACCATGATTCAAACGACAAGGCTCGAAGCTGAACAAGGCCCGAACCTGAACAACAAAATCATCCTGAACAGCAAGAACCCGATATTTCATCTTTGAAGAGACCAGATCGTGGTAGAGCTCCAGCAATCGAAGCTGAAGAAGATGAAAATCAGGAGATGAAAGTGACGATGATATTGATCTTCGTCCAAGTCAAAGAATTGTCAATCATTAAAAGCGGAGATTTCTTGTTACCTCCTAAGTTATCGAAGCAAATGGATGACCAAGAAGAGATCTTATGAAGCCACGACTAAAGCTCAAATTAGTTGATATGTTCAAATCTTCAGAGGTCATACACTGCGGTGTCACCCTAAGTTGAAGAATGCTGAACATGAAGACTTGAAGACTCGAAGACCATATATCTCCAGCTAGATCCAACGAGGAGTATGTAAATGCACTTCTCGCGTATCCCCAGCTAGATGATAGGTTGAGTCTGTAAATCACTAGCTAGGTCCAAGGGGGAGTCTGTAAGTGCATTGTTTATATGTCCCTAGCTAGTGATTGGTCTCTATAGGTCGTTGGCTAGGTTAATCGAGTAGTTTATGGCTCGTAATCGTATACTAGCCTGGTCCAAGGGGGAGTCTGTTAGTACATGATGTCCCTAGGCTAGTATATAGGATGTTTGGACGCGTTTCGGGGTGTTTGGAGACGTTTATAAGCGTTTTGGGTGTGATTGGATGCTGAAGGTGATTACAGCGTATCCACGTCACTGTTCACATGTGGTATAGCCTATCCACATCACTGTTCACATGTGGTATAGCCTATCCACCACAACTGTTCACTAGCGATTAGGCCTATCCACCACAACTGTTCACTAGCGATTAGGCTCCTATCCGCGTGAATAGTTGTGTGATTAGCCCTAATCACCTATAGCTGTATGTGGTATAGCTTCCTAATCGCCTTCAGAGGTCTGTGCGTATCCGGGAGGTATAAATAGGCCCAATCATTGCCCTAATCATTAGTTCTTGCCACACACACTCTCCAAACACCCTCCCCTAGTTTGTAAGGTCTGATTTGATCATTGTAAACACTCGAGCTCTGTTTTAGTGATAAATCTTTAATCTTTTGACCCATTTGTGTGTGTTAATTACTCATATATCATTGTTTCATATTCGTTTCTGTTACTAGAACATATTTAGAGGATTCCGCACTCTGATTATCAAGCTCGTGATTGTCGGGTGACCCGTTAGTCGATCCTACAGGTATCTCTGCGCGGATCAAACACAATTGAGAATCATGAGGAATCCGATCACCATGTTTACACGTACACATATCAAAACATTCAACTTCTATTAAACCTCCAATGTTATAGCAATATTACAAAGTCACACACACTCTCACGGCACCCTGTAATAAAAAAACTGTCAAACACACCACACAACACACATATATAAGGAACATGGCATAAGCTAACATCTCCATTCTATGGCTAAGCTAACATGAAATTTTATATAAACACACTCCAAATACGTATCTGAATCGATAACAAAAATCAAAAACCACAATTCAATCCATATGATCAAAATCCATGTTTAAAGCGCAATATAGGTCAAATTGGGTTTTAACTCAAAACTTTGAACAATTGCATACAAATTCAGATCTGATACTAACTCCAACACTAACAACACGCATAAAATGAAGCCATAGCTCTGATAACACTTGTAGGATCATAGAATCTCGTTATACAAGATATTAGAGACTATGTGTGAGCCGATTCAAAGGCGGAATCAATGAATCGGATGTTGGTGTACATGAGAAACTTAGAAAGATATAAAAATAATCAAAAACAAAGTTAACACGACACACAGGTAGCACTTCGACGTAATATGATAAAGGTGTGAAGGTTTTACAATTGAGAGCACAAGGCACCTATATATAGGTTGCCTCCTTACGACTAGGCTGTTCCAGGCGTAAGGGCTAGCTCTTACGCCTAAGGGTTCCAGGCGTATGAACTTCATACGCCATAACCACTTCAAACTTGAATAACTACGTCGTTTACATATCATAATTGCTACCCCAATCCACACGAAACATACAAAAACATAAATCTAAGCTAGTACCTAATCTAGGGACATATCTGAAGGGTGCACTTACACTTCATTTTGCCTTCAACCACCATTTCTCGAACTTCATGGAACTCAACTTCAACGTGTTTGAACTACGAGTGTAATAGGAGCATCCGTCGACAAAAGGATCACCCTAAGATGACAAGCATAAAGCACAGGATTACCAAAAAGATAAGTGGAACCTATATTGTCATACCAAAGTGTGGGTGAAGAGTTGGCGGCGATACCTAGTTCATGTAAGAGAGCTTTAAGCCAAGTTAACTTAGCAATAGGGGTGTTCATCGAATAGAATAACGAATTTTCGAATCAAATTTTTTGAATAATTTATTTTTTTATTGAATTCGTTTTCGATTCGAATTCGATATTTAAAAGCTAACCAATTCGATTGGAATTCGTATTAGAAGCGAATTCAAATAAATTTGTTTAAGGTTAAGGCTTAAGTCATGGACTTTAGTTAGGCTTGAGCTTGGTAATGGGCTAATTTATGACTTATGTCAAATTCATAGATTAACCCATGTTCTAAAGTTATAGTTGTGTATATAATTATATATATAATAGATATATATTATTTTTATTCGAATTTCGAATTTCGAATTGAATCGAATTCTTGATAATCGAATCGAATTCTAAGCACCCCTGCTTAGCAATGCTATCAACAAGGCTTTATACTCGATTCCGTTGAAGATCGAGAGACAATATGTTGTTTCTGTGTAATCCACTAGATGAGATTGGACCCCAATTATATAACCCCCCCCCCCCGTTTTTTGTGGATAGTAGGCTAATCAACATCTACTTAGCCTTTGAAAGCGTTTTGCCAAAAGGAGGGATCCATGCTTAATGAAAGACCATGGTGAGATATTCCTTTAACATAGCGTAAAATATGTTTGACGGCTGAGATCAATCATCGGAGCATGCATGAACTGACAAACTTTATTTACAGCAAAGGTAATCTTCGGTGTTAAGAGAGAGACATTTTGAAGTGCCCCGATAGTTTGCTAATATTTTGTAAGGTTGGTAAGAAGAGGACTGTCACCAGTAGCCAAAACTTGCCAACTACTCATCCGTGAAGGAATAGGTTTACAATCTAAAAGATTGACATGAGTAAGAAATACATAGATGTATTTGTAATCGGATTGAACAATATCGTTGCAATAAGTGACAATTTCTCTGCTAAAGAAATAGTGTAGATTTCCCAAATCTTTAATAGCCAAGGAGGTTCTCAACCGAGAGATAATTATGGCTTGGGCGTTGTTCCCGCAGACGATTATATCGTCAACATGAATAAGCACATCTATGAGAAGGTCGTGAGACCACATATAAATAACAATGGATCTTTTTGGAGCCATATGTTAGTGCATGATGTCCCTAGGCTAGTATATATGTTGTTTGGACGAGTTTCGGGGTGTTTGGAGGTGTTTATATGCGTTTTGGGAGTGTTTGGTCACATCAGGCGATTAAGATAAGTGTTCAGGCGATTATAATTCTACTCGAATGTTCCTACATGCGAGTAGGCATCCAATCGTGTGTATGTATAGGCGATTATGGCCCAATTGCTAGTTCTGCATGGTGGATAGCATCCTAATCGCCAATACTTCTCTGTAAGAGTACAAGAGGTATAAATAGGCCCAATCATTGCCCTAATCATTAATTCTTGCCACACACACTCTCCAAACACCCTCCCCAGGTCTGAGATTGCTTGGTTTGATCATTGTAACACTCGAGCTCTGTTTTAATGGTATAAAAGTTAATCTTTTGACCCATATGTGTGTTGTAATTACTCGTTTATCTTAGTTTCAAGTTTGTTTCTGTTATTAAAGCATATTCAAGGGATTCCGCACCTTGAATATAACCCTCGTGATTGTCGGTTGACCCGTTCGTTGATCCTACAAGTGGTATCTGAGCCGAGGCTCTTATCACGAGCGTTTTGATAACAAAAACGAGTGAAAACAAGTAGGTTTTTGTTTGAAAGTTGTGAATTTTTAATCAAAAACCTGTTTGAACTTTGAAACTTTTAGTTTTTCATAAAAAACCCTTATTTTCAAATTCTTAGTGTGTTTTTATGGATGAAAACATGTGTTTTTGATTAGGTTTTGTTCTAAAATTGTTTTGGAAACTTTTCTAATCATTGGGGGATTAAACACATCGTTTTGGATAAGATTTTGAGTCAAAAATGGTAGGTTTTGAGCAAAAGTGAAATTACAGATCAGATCAGGCGAGTACATAGACATAATCCCTCCAATCGCGGAATCCCTTGAATATGTCTCAATAACAGAAACGAATATGAAACAATGAAAAACGAGTAATTACGACACACAAATGGGTCAAAAGATTCAAGTTTCATATCATTAAACAGAGCGCGAGTGTTACAATGATCAACCTAGCAATCTCAGACCTGGGGAGGGTGTTTGGAGAGTGTGTGTGGCAAGAATTAATGATTAGGGCAATGATTGGGCCTATTTATACCTCCCGTACTCGTACAGGACAGTATAGGCGAGTAGGATTCTATAAGACATGTAAAACTAGCGAATAGGCCTTAATCACTAGTACAGACTGGCGAATAGCAGTCTATTCGCATGTATTAAGGGCTGATAGCACTGTAATCGCTAATAAGATCCTCCTACTCGCCTGCAGGGTCCCAATCACCCCAAAACGCGTATAAACGTCTCCAAACACCCCGAAACACGTCCAAACAATATATATACTAGCCTAGGGACATCATGCACTTACAGACTCCCCCTTGGACCAGGCTAGTATACGTACAGAGATTACATAAGACATCGTTTATAGCAAACACCAACAACTTTACAGACTCAAAATTTAGAACATACAAAACAAACATAACATAAACAAGACACGCAGCATCTTCAGTCTTCATCAAATCGACATTGTCCCGATCCTTGAAAGTCTTGACCAGTCGCATCCAGCATGAACTTTGTTGGCGTGACAGAATCGAATCACCCGTTGATACTTCATTGCTTGATCGGCTTCGGCCTTCAAATGTTGTATGGGATACGAAAACAGTGTCTCCACGTCTTTCTCTGAGCAGTTTATCAGCCACATCGGATCCCATATCCTGATTTTCCTTCACGGTTTTGGTGAGTTGCTCAAGACTATCACGGCTTCTGTTGTCTCTGCATCATAATGCCAGTAGTAGAACTTAGAAGAGAAGTCTTGTTCAACCGGGACCAATGGAATCTTCGAAGAGGTCTCAGGTGGCTTGATTTTGTGTTTCCAGATAGGACTCTTTGTGACGGGATGAAGCTTGTTTGTCTTGATGGATCTAGGGTACTGTGGCTTGAACTTATCCCATCCTTCAGCACTTTCTCTTCTCAGAATATAGTAGAAACCTTTAAGATCACTGATAGCCTCATGATACAAAGGATAATGCAATCTAACTAGATCACGAATATGCCAGAAAGGCAGACTGAGGACCTTCTTGTATGGCTAAAAATAAAGTAGACCGTCCTGCCATTTCACTCCCAACATCCTACCATGCTTGATGTAGGCCCAGCTGATCACACTTCCCGACATCTTCACCAACTGCTTCTTGAATATAGATGCTTGTACTGTATCTTTCTTCTTCTCAGACTCACCTCCAGATGGAAACCAATCGGGATACCGCTGTCTGATCTTGTCATGTCTCTCTTTTACTTTGTCCGGAACAGGCGTAGGATCAGACTTGAGCTTTTCTTCAGACTCATTAAGCATCTCCTCGGAGATCATAGGTATCCCGGTACTAGAATCACCAACTACATACTCGGGAGTAGGGACACTGGTACCATCTTCCATTTCTACTTCATGGTTGTCTGGATGAAGTTCTGGAGGAGTGTGACTTGCATCGGAAGATTCTCCTGGTGCCAAGCCAAAGATCTTTTCTAAATCCTCAGGTGTAACCTCAGGAGGTATTTCACCTTCTTCTAAATCATACTCAGAGGACTCAGGAGGCACGTACAAGTTACCATCATCATCATAATCAAAATAGCTGTTCAGAGGCTCGGCAATCTCTACAGTAACCATTGCTTGCTTCAGTGAATCTCGGAGTTGCTGAATCTTGCTCTTCATAGGATCAGGCTCCCGTGAGCAGAAGAACCTGCTGCGGGATCCTTTCCTTTTTTGTCGTGGCTCTTCTTCGTACGCTGTGATCCAGATCCAGCTGATGATCCGCCACCACCTGTGGATCCAGGATCACCACCATCATCATCACCATCATCTGACACATCATCATCGCCGTCCTCATCATCATCTTCTTCATCATCATCATTATCTTCATCATCATCATCACCAGCACCAGCCTCTGCTTCTGAACTAGGACCACCAGTGAGTCTAGATTGAGTCCCAGTCAACTCATCTATCCTAGCTCTCAGCTCTGTATTCTCTTTCTCAGTCTTGGTGATCCTTCGTTCATTGTTCACATTAATCAGTCGAAGCTCGCTGTTTGATGCCTCTACACCTGCAAGTCTCTCCAAAGTGTTTTGGTTTGATTGCATCGGCTGCTGATGAGATTCCATTAGCAGCCTGTTCGATTCTATAACCTGCTGATTAGATAACGTGAGTGCATCAACTGTCGCTCTCAGCTCTGTGTTTGACTGAATTGTTTCCCCAATCAGTTCAAGCATTGCTGTCTCATTCTCTTCAATGTTTGCATTCTTCGTTCTCAACTCCGCTATCTCACGTGTCTGCGAAGCAACTATAGCAGTTAACTCGCTGATCTTTTGTTGAAGTTGTTCATTTGTAGCTGAAGCTGAAGAAGAGGTCTGATAGGTTGACCCGGAAGCCGTAGGTCGGACTTTTTGTCTCATACTCCTAATCCTGTCACCAATAGGATTGGAAACAATCTGTGAACTCGTCACTGCTTCGGTAACTGAGACTGGCTCAGTGAAGATTACCGAAGTAGGCATCGACATTGTGACTCTGGCAGGCATAGCTGCACTAACAGTAATAGGGACTGAAGATGTCGCTGCTGCTGTTGTTGTTGTTGTTGTTGCTGTTGTTGTTGTTGCTGCTGCTTTAGAGGATTGAGTGTCTTGACCCCCAAATGCTTCAGGAAGGGTAAACCGTCTCTTCCTTGAAGTTTTCTACACTTGAGGTTTAAGAGACATCGTCTTCTTACCTCGAACACTGTCCTTCTTGGCAGTCGTCTTATGTCTCTTTGCAGGAGGTGACCTCTCAAGCTGTGCATCTATGTCTGCAATTAACTCCCCCTCTCCCACAACATAGGTAGGATCTTCATTAAGAGCTCTAATCGCAGCAGCACTAGCTAACTCCTCCGCTGCCTTTCTCTTTGCCCTTTGCTGTTTTCCAGCAAAAGTATCGGGGGAATCGCTTTCGGTGTCATCTGAGTCATCATCTGCATCAGTTATGTTAACTGGTGCATCTTCATCAACATGTGCCTTTCCTCTGTCAGACTGAGAGGCTTCAGGTTCTTGTGCAGCACCAGAAGGTTCTGAGAAGTCTATAATATTCGGATCAAACTCATCCTCATCACCTTCAGCTGTATCAGTGGTCCTACCTGGGGCGTTCTCTCCCAACTCATCTGTCTCACGCCCTATATCATCCCCCTCTTTGAACACCAACCTGTGAATACGGAAGTCATCCTCTGAATCACTATCTTCATGTCTCCACATGTTGCCTAGTGGTGACACATAATCTTCTTTCTTCAAATGCCCATATACTCATCTACTCGGAGGATACTCAGACTTCGGTCGGCCTTTGTAACTCCTCATCCTGTTCATTTCTTTCTGAGTTATATCTTCAACCACCATATACTCAGCAGGATACTGCATCAAGTCAGGTATTTGTCTATCAATGATCATCTGTAGAAACCAGGGACAAACTATGAAAGACTTCTTCGTCGGCTTCGTTAATATGATCTCTTTCAAATGATGCAGGATCATCTTGGAGAAGTTGAATGGCTTGTTGAGTGTCCAAGCGACAATCGCCGAGGCCAATGTGTCCCTAATAGCATCAAAAGTACCTTTTCTTGGACTAATGCACTTCAGAACTACATGTGTCAGATACTTGATCTCAGGCGGAAACAACCCTTTCATGAGCATCTGTTGTTTGTTGACTTTTCCCAAATACTTCATCCTTAGAAAGCCGCCACGAATCAAAATGGCGTCAAATACAATGGGATCAGCATCAGTATCGCCAAACTGTAATTCTTCTCGAATAATCTGTTCTGTAATAATGACCTCCTTTCCTTGTATCGAACTGGTGATCACGATCGGAACAGCTTTGTAGTCAACATGGGCGTTTCGGTAGAACTCCAGCAGGATATCCTTGTATGCAGCGTGCTGCTTGGTTATCGCGTAGTGGATTCTCGACCGCTTCAAGAAGTCTATAACGCCCTGAAAAATCTTGCTTTTATCCATGGTAACGGGTCCGAGAAAAGCACAACAGTTGTGCTTGGGCGATGTTTTCCAATTCTCCATCCTGAACATCAAAAGCACGTTATAAGTATACCACGCAGATCATATATGCATAAAACAGACAAAGAACGGACAAAAATTGGTCAACAGATTGCTATAGGCGATTACAGATTGTGATCGCCAATAATGAGGAATGATTGGAGCTACTCGCTAGTACTTATTGGCGATTAGGAGCCAAAATTCCCCACTCGTGTTACTGTTCACACGATTAGGAACCCTAATCGCGTGAACAGTACCCTTGTTAACCACATTTTAGCCAATCTTCAACCATCTTGTTTCGAGTCCGGATTTGTCACATTGAAGACTTATCATACCCAACAAAGAAACCCCTATGACTATTATATCAAATGGATCAGAATCAAAGGGTAAATGGCCGATTTTAAAACTTAGGGTTTATATGTTCAAAATTGGGCCTTTTTGATTCAGGTTGTTTTTGATGAAAATTTTGGTTGGATAAGATCCTAGTAGTGCCGATTAAGTGACCCTCATCAACATTTATCATCAAACAACATCATAAAGCACTACCCGATCAGTTTTATACAACCTAGGGTTTTGGTTTGAAAACCACGAATTTAACCCATTTAAACAGAATGATACAGACTAAAATTTTGAGGGATTGTTACCTTAGTGATGAGAAACAAGATTCAAGAACAAATAAATCAAGGGCAAAAGTTTGATTAAACACTGGGTTTGGAGGGACGAGAGAGTATAGTGAGAGTTTGAAAAATAATGAATGATAAAAGTTCTAACTGTTGGCTGTGTATGGATTTCTAATCGTGTGACTTACAAGCGAGTGAGAGACAATTCATTTGAGTGGACCCACGAATACCACTATTCGCTAAAAAAACGCACGAACAAAGGCTTTATTCGCCATTCATGTTCAGGTATATTATAAATAGCCAAGTGTTCTAATCGCTTATAAGTTCAAGCGATTAGAATGTACTCGCTATAACCTATACACGAATAAGCCATATTCACCCAAAGCTACTAGCGATTAGAACTTTAAATGCATAAAGCTTTTCACACAAATTACCAAATTGCCCCTGCAGCACTAAATCTCACATTTTTAACCCGTTAAGGTTCAAAACATGCGTTTTTCACCCAGTTTCAACACATGACACTAATGACGACTAATGACTATGAAAAACTTTCATTTTCGACCCCTGTACTTAAGAGAAACTGTAACCACACGAATTTTCCCATTTATTTTGCATTAAAGTATTTCCCGATCCATGATATAAAGTCTAATTTATTTCTATGTATTCTTATCTTTATCCGTGCACTTTATTTTTCTAAGTTCCTTTTATCATTGTACTTAAAAAAAAAATCTTCAATCATGACATATGACCTATCCTAATTCTATTTATAAAATCGTCATTTTATAAGACGGTGTTTTTTATTTTCTAATTCAAACTAATGATTTTTTTTATTTCTTAAATAAAGCCTTGAGTCAAATAGTCAAAGTCCTGGTCAAACTCCTAGTCAAAGTCTTAGTCAAACAGTCAAAGTCCTAGTCAAATAGTCAATTCATCATAAAACCTTACTTTATGGTGTTGACCAATTTTAATGGCTAATTGAATCCAAAACTAGTATAAAAACCCATCTATGAACCATTACACTTGCCACCTCTAAATCGATTGTTTCAATCCGATTAAACTTTCCCTCATACTTTTCTTTTATAGTCTATTACTTCTACAATTAAAGCTTTGATTATAAGCTCTTGTAATTGGCAAGTTTGGGGCTACACATATTCTTTTTCTCGAGACTTAATACTTTGCTAAGGTGAGTTTACGTAACCATGTTTATGCAATTCTTCATACTTGCAACATTATACTTAAGCAATTCTACATGCATGTCTAGTTGTAAACTTTAATGCCTCATGATTTAGACAACAACAACAGTTTCAACGAGTTTCAATATTACATAATCATTAGCTATGGCCAAGCCGGCGATACTCAATAATAGATCTATTGGATTGACAATCCCACTCGGATACATGTACCTCCTACATAGGTAGCGTGGGTGATTGTTATCGTTCCAACATATTATTAAGGTGAACCGTGGTTGACGGGATGGACCTAAACTAGTCGGAGGTTTGATTATGTCGATTCAACATTTCATGTTTATTCATGTAGACTTAAACTTACGATAGACATATAAATTGCTAAACTTTTATTCTTAAACTTAATTGCGTGACATGGCTTATGTATTCTCACCAACTTCTAGTTGACCCCCCATTTTTCCAAACTCAACTAGAAATACTGATGCTTGAAGTCTAGAGCTAGCATGAGGAGATATTTGAAGTTTTAAGCTTTGTTTGATTATTTGATGTAGACTTTAATGTAATTCAATTTTGTAATGAAATAAAGGGATTATTTAAACATATGTATTACCATGAGCTACTGAACAATCATTCATTCGTGACGCCTCGATGTTTCCGCCATCGGTTGGGGTGTTACAGATTGGTATCAGAGCCATGGTTATAGGGAATTAGGTTATTAGAAAAATAATATAGTCTATAACCATAGGATTTTAATCAGTACTTGCTCCTTTTACTTGCAACCTTACTTGTTTATATTCTCTATCCTACTTCTTATACTTACTTTAGTCCCTACAAGAAGAGTGCTCTCCATCACAAGATATACTCTTAGACTAATAGGACAAATCCTCAGGTTTAGCCTGAACCACCTTGAAGATCTCGTCGAAGTTCTAGATTTTAATAACGAACACCTGCAATCTGGAAGGGTGAACGCCTGTATTCTGAGTTTTCTGTCTAGGACTGGCATTGCGCATAAATCCCAATCAGACGAGGGACCCGGATGCCTACCTGGGAATTCTCGGGATGAGTGTTCACTTATAGGCTAAAGCATGTCTTCACTATGTTATTAGAATCTAGAAGTTTTGATAAGTCAACGTTTTCATTTATTCGTTTTAATTAATGAATAAATGATTACACTCACTTTCCTTAAACTAAGCTCTAAAATCTCAAAATTTTACAGCTTAAATCAATCTCATTTCATAACCATCTATGGATTTCACAATCACACTTCACCTTACCATCTTAGCCACTTTTTAAATATTCAACACCCTACCCAAATCATATTATTTCATTTCTCCACATGTTACTTATTTTTTTTAAAAACTATAACCTCATACCTTAGCACAAACTAAAGATTTCTAAATCCTGTTGTATTTTCATTACCTAGTAACTTTACAAAGTACATATTTTTTTGTCAAAAGATGTCCTCGAACTTAAATTCAATTGTTTATTTATTGACGTAACAAACAATTTTCTATATAATGCTTTAAACTATTAAAAATCACTTAATAGAACCTTGATCTTCAAAACCTAATGTCATGTTTGAAATCTCCAACTAACGGGAATACTTTAATCAAAGACCACTTAGCTTGTACTATTTAACAACTTTTGCTTTATGTATAAAACCAATTTTGAAAATAAGATTTTTTTTCCATAGGAATAATATCTAGTCTCTAAATTCTCCATCGACACTCACTCATTTTCAACTTGTTCAAATTTTTACAATATTTGGCATATACCACAATCTTGTTTTCTTATACACTTGATTATAACCTTTGATCCAAACCCCAAAATTTACACTGCTACATAATCTCCTTACTATAAAATAAACTCTTTATCAACTATCTTCACATTCACTATCTCTCACAACCTTGATTCTGCTTCAAGATTTTTCATCATCCTCTCAAGAACTAAATTCATATCCTTCACCTTCTCACACATGAGCTAGTTACCCATGGTAACCAAACTATTGAAACTTGATTGTGTGTTGCATCAAACTTAATCCTTAGTTATACATGAGGATTCGATTATCTACCATATTTGAACATTTGATACTAGAACTCATGAAATATAAACTATTTACTATAGACACACCTAGAGTCATTAACCTTGTCTAGGGTAACTCTATTACAACTCACATGCTATACTTGATACTTGATTGCTTACATGTACATATGATCAATTTGCAATTTATGTGTGATAGAGGATGAAGTACTTGCTCAACAGTTAGTAGAGTACCAAATAACCTACTCAACGATTGGTAGAGGTCATCATGCCTGCTCAACAGTCGGTAGAGTCCCTACAACCTGCTCAACGACTGGTAGAGGCTATCGTACCTGCTCAACAATCGGTAGAGGTTCTTACTCACTGACTGGTAGAAGTCTTTTTCCTGCTCAACAGTTGGACTTATTTTTGGATACATTGTATACAATTCAATCACAAGGTTATTTTGCATTACTTACATGTGTGTTTAGAGTCATAGAAGGACACAAAACCCTAATGTAAGGTAAATTGGTGATTGCGGTCCGGAACGTAATCATGAATTTACAGGTACGTTAAGGTGGTGTGAAATTCTATCATGGTTTTCGGTAGAGAAACTAATTATAAACTCTAGTTACCTGGTAGTTCATTTAGCCTTTCTATAGTCCATCAACTCATGCATTTCTTTTAGGATTTCTAAAACTTAAGATTCTTATTCGCCTTGCGATTCCAAGACACACCTAATCCTACCCTTAAAACTCACAGATAACAAACCTCTTATCCAAATTATTCGAAAGCAGATTATTCTATAAATTCATGTCGTGCCTTAACCCAAAATTTTCAAAACCACGGCTGCTTTAATTTCTACCCAACCATCCTCAAACCTGTGTTTTTAAATAACTTCGGGACGAAGTTTCCAAAAGTAGGAGAGACTGTAACCTCACGAATTTTCCCATTTATTTTGCATTAAAGTATTTCCCGATCCATGATATAAAGTCTAATTTATTTCTATGTATTCTTATCTTTATCCGTGCACTTTATTTTTCTAAGTTCCTTTTATCATTGCACTTAAAAAAAAATCTTCAATCATGACATATGACCTATCCTAATTCTATTTATAAAATCGTCATTTTATAAGAGGGTGTTTTTTATTTTCTAATTCAAACTAATGATTTTTTTATTTATTTCTTAAATAAAGCCTTGAGTCAAATAGTCAAAGTCCTGGTCAAACTCCTAGTCAAAGTCTTAGTCAAACAGTCAAAGTCCTAGTCAAATAGTCAATTCATCATAAAACCTTAGTTTATGGTGTTGACCAATTTTAATGGCTAATTGAATCCAAAACTAGTATAAAAACCCACCTATGAACCATTACACTTGCCACCTCTAAATCGATTGTTTCAATCCGATTAAACTTTCCCTCATACTTTTCTTCTATAGTCTATTACTTCTACAATTAAAGCTTTGATTATAAGCTCTTGTAATTGGCAAGTTTGGGGCTACACATATTCTTTTTCTCGAGACTTAATACTTTGCTAAGGTGAGTTTACGTAACCATGTTTATGCAATTCTTCATACTTGCAACATTATACTTAAGCAATTCTACATGCATGTCTAGTTGTAAACTTCAATGCCTCATGATTTAGACAACCACAACAGTTTCAACGAGTTTCAACATTACGTAATCATTAGCTATGGCCAAGCCGGCGATACTCAATAATAGATCTATTGGATTGACAATCCCACTCGGATACATAGGTAGCGTGGGTGATTGTTATCGTTCCAACATATTATTAAGGTGAACCGTGGATGACGGGATGGACCTAAACTAGTCGGAGGTTTGATTATGTCGATTCAACATTTCATGTTTATTCATGTAGACTTAAACTTACGATAGACATAAATTGCTAAACTTTTATTCTTAAACTTAATTGCGTGGCATGGCTTATGTATTCTCACCAACTTCTAGTTGACCCCCCCCCATTTTTCCAAACTCAACAGGAAATACTGATGCTCGAAGTCTAGAGCTAGCATGAGGAGATATTTGAAGTTTTAAGCTTTGTTTGATTATTTGATGTAGACTTTAATGTAATTCAATTTTGTAAGGAAATAAAGGGATTATTTAAACATATGTATTACCATGAGCTACGGAACAATCATTCATTCGTGACGCCTCGATGTTTCCGCCATCGGTTGGGGTGTTACAGAAAGTACGGTTTTGACCCGGCAAAACACAAATTTTCAATTAGTTGATTTTCGGCGTTTTATTTTTGAAGAAGTAAGATTACAATGGATTAGGATTCCATCATCGGCAATCAAGAATGATTAATTAAGCAAAACTAAACATAAATAAAACAAAACAGGAGATCAACTTACTGTACACTATCATATTTTTGCGAGTTTCAACGGTTAGGGAATCATATCAGTGTACGGACTTTACTAGAACCCTTATATTTTCAGTTTTTAGTTTAAATTACCAATAAGCATCCTACAACAACTACCGATATTTTTGTCCACCTAAACTCAAAATCAAGTTTTATCGCTAGGCACTTTAAATACGTTAAGGTAATATTAAGACTGATGCACAAGGTGTTCCCCGCCACGCGACACATTCCCGTATCAAGTCATGGACAAAGCTTCCTCGTAACCGGTGAGTAAGCTGTTGTCATCCGTATTTTACAAGGAATGGACTCAGTGGTGATCAGGTCTGCAGAAACGCTGCAACAGAGAGACCAGTGAGATCCAAAACAGGGTTCAAGTCAAATACCGTATATTTGATTTTTCACAGTACGATGCTTTAGGTATATGATTTGATACCTTAGAGCGAATTCTCATTGAGAATAGAGTTTTGGCATATATGAATCTTTTTGCTCTTTTAGGATTCCCGAACGTCCCCTGATCAGAATTTATTCTATATTTTTTTGTTCTTTTTTTTGTTTTTTTTTTTTTTTTTTTTCAGGAAACGACATAGAGGTGTCTCAGTCGTAGGCTGCGACCCCAACGTACGACACGTGTGCCACTCCTATTTATTCTGAGAGACGTCCAGTTCACCCCGGATGTACCAACATCTTAAAGACCATGAAACCTCGGATTTTGGCATGCTATCAAACGAGATTTCGGTACCAAGACCATATGCCAACGCACGTTGATCCACACATGTTTCAGTTGATTTAGGTTTATATCACCGTGCCGAACTTGGAAATGATTTTGAGCCTACCGACACATCATTGTAGAGGCTACCTATCAGTTCCAATATTTTTAAGATGATAAGAGTCCAGACAATCCGACTGATTGGTTAATATCATCTTCCCATTTTCACCAAAGAAACTCTTTTTTTTTTGCATTTTTCATTTTTTTTTTGATTTTGGGATTTTCTCATTTTTTTGAATTTTTGCATTTTCTGATGTTTTTGTATTTTTCTGAATTTTCTCCCCCTAAAAATCTAAAAATTTGCGAAAAGACAATATTTTTGGATTTTTCTGATTTTTAAAGAAAAATATTTACAAAAACGATTACCGAAGAGGATCTAATCCTGCTTAACTTTAATGCCGTTTAAGATTAACACGTACTCAAAACGAGGACCGTCAAAAGCTTTGGTGAATAAATCGGCACGTTGGTTGTCCGTGTGGATTATGACCACATCGATAAGTTTCTTTTCATAGCAATCGCGTATGAAATGTTACTTAACCAATATATGTTTCGCCTTGAATGGTTAACTGAGTCTTTAGCAAGAGCTATAGCGGACTCATTGTCACAGTGAATGGGAGTATTAAGAAATTTCAAACCGTAGTCTCTCATTTGTTGTTGTATCCAAAGAACCTGGGAGCAGCAGCTCGATGCTGCTACATATTCCGACTCGCAGGTGGATAAGGCGACTGAGGCTTGCTTCTTGTACTGCCACGAGACTAGTCTTGGTCCCAAAAACAGGCATCCGCCATAGTCAGCATCACTAAATGCAATGAGGTCAAACTTATCGTCATTAGGGTACCATAGACCTTTGGTCGGACAAGCCTTTAGCTAACGTAAGATCCTCTTCACAGCAACCAGGTGGGACTGTTTCGGCCTTGACTGGTATCTTGAAAGTAGACATGTCGTGAACATTATATCAGGTCTTGATGCAGTGACGTACATGAGTGAGCCTATCATAGCTCGATAGAGAAAAGGATCAACGTTTGTCCTTTCTCGTCAGGTCCAATCCCGTGATTGGACTGAATCGGTGTGCCTACTGGAGTAGAGTCTTCCATCTGGAACCGGCTCAAGATGTCAGCAACGTATTTTGTCTGGTGGATGAAGATCCCCGACTCTTGTTGTTCTACTTGTAGACCGAGGAAGAATTGCATCTCCCCCATCGAGCTCATCTCAAATTTATCCTGCATAAGCTTTTCAAATTCCATGCACATGACATCATTAGTAGACCCAAAAATAATATCATCTACATAAACCTGTACCAGAAGACGGTCACCACCCTTTTCCTTGGTGAATAAGGTGCAATCCACGAGTCCACGTTTGAACCCGTTGGATATCAGATAGTTGCTAAGCACTTGGTACCATTCACGCGGATCCTGATGGAGTCCGTACAACGCTTTGTTCAATTTGTAAACTTTTTCGCGATGAAGCGGATCCTCAAAACCCGGTGGCTGAGCAACATACACCTCTTCCTTCACGACACCATACAGAAAAGCACTTTTCACGTCCATTTGATACACCTTAAACCGTTTGTACGAAGCGTAAGCTAAGAACATCCGAATAGCTTCAAGGCGCTTAACTGGAGCGTATACTTCGTTATAATCTATTCCTTCAATTTGACGGAAGCCGAGGACAACTAATCGAGCCTTGTTTCTAATAATCTCCCCGCGGTCATCCCGTTTACACTTATAGACCCACTTTGTTCTAATTTTCTTCGAGCCTGGAGGTAAGTCAACTAAGTCCCACACCCCTAGCTTTTGGAACTGCTGAAGCTCGGCTTGCATTGCTTCAATCCATGGTTCCTCCCTCAGTGCCTCTTGCACAATTCTTGGTTCAGTTTGAGAAACATATAGAGCGAAGGACCAATCGTTCTGATGACCTGCTTTCCTGATTTCCGAATAAAGTGCCAAGGTACCTGTATTGTCACTTGGACTAGCATATCTGAGCTGACTGCGCGTCATGACTCTGCTAGCCGGATCACCAATCACATTCTGCATTGGATAAGTGTCGTGAATCTGAGATTCCGGATGTGCCGGCACTGGATCATCCGAATGCAGATTAAGGTTCTCCAAACCTTGTGATAAATTTGTCTCCGCGGCGCTTGAACTGGAGGGAGCAGCAGGTTGCATATTAAAACCGGAGAGATCGATCCGAAGATCTATCCTTGGAGCTGCTGAAGAAGAAGGTCCAGCTTGATTGTTTCATGTCGGATTAACTGGAGCTGTAGTGGTAGATTCACCATTTCCAGCGGGTTGCATATTAAAACCACTGTTGACACTTCCTGAAAGACTTCCTCAACTTCTGCTGCTGCGGTTTTACCAGGGGGACCCGTGGATGCAGAGGCATCAGATGGTGCTGGCGCAGGTGCATTCACCACGATCGAACGCATTAGCGGTGAGCTAGCTGCGTTTTCACATTCGTAATACATTTGCGCTACAACATCATCCACCAAATTCTCCACGTTGAAGGAATCAAATAGACTCTTATAATCGAACAACCAATCAGGTCCAACACCAGGTGCATTGGCAGTATAACGTTGAACATCGACATTTAGCCACTCATCAACGTTGTTGGTTCTTTTGTTGTACACTCTTTTATTGGGAGTGTTGTAGATAACAAAGAAACCTTCTCCTGCCTTTGCACCAAACTTCCCATCGGGATGTATCATGGTGCATGGAGCTCCGAAAGGTTCCAGAAACTCTAAGTTCGGTTTCCTTTGGTTCAGAAGCTCGTAAGAAGTCTTACCAATTTTCTTTACCGTTAGAACCCAATTCAGAGTGTAACACGCGCAGTGAACTGCCTCGTTCCAAAAGATCACAGGCAAGTTTGAGTCTGCGAGCATTGTTATGTCTGCCTCAATAAGAGTCCGATTCTTTCTTTCTGCAACCCCATTTTGCCGAGGAGTATACGGTGCTGTGAATTCATGATGAATACCCTTTTCTGCACATAACGCCTCCATAGCATGATTCTTGAATTCTGTTCCGTTATCACTTCTGATCCTATGGATCTTTAGCTGATATAGATTTTCCAGTTTAGTAAACAGATTCTTCAAGTAATCAAAAGTTTCACTCTTGTGCTTCATGCACACGACCCAAGAAAACCTAGAATAGTCATCCGTAACCACTAAGCAGTATAAGTCACCGTTCTTGCTCTTCCGATTGACCGGGCCAAACAGGTCCATGTGCAGTCGTTCGAGAGGTAGACTAACTGAGTTTGTCTTCTTAGGCTTGTGAGACTTCCTTTTCTACTTCCCTTTCTTGCATGAGACACAGACGTCGTTTAGGTGAAAATTCTTAACAGAAACACCTTCCACTAGTTGATTCTGAACCAGATGGTTCATTTTCCTCAAGTGGATGTGCCCCATTCGTCTGTGCCACATGATCGATTCCTTTTCTGTCGCCTTAGACAGAAAACAAGTGACTTGACCTTTCGCTGTCATAGCTCGGCTCATATCCAGGACGTATAAGTTGTTGACCCTGGGAGCTGAGATCATGACCCACTCTTTCGGTATCTTGAATCCAGGTTACAGAATGAAGCACGCATTGTCATCAAAGAACACAGTGAACTTCTTTTCACAAATCTGCAAAACGCTCAGAAAGTTGTGGTCAATTGGTTTAACAAAGCTTATCTTCTCAAAGCTTACAATGCCATTACTCATACTGCCTTCTTTAGTGATATAACCCCCTTTATTACCAGCAAAAGCAACATACCCCCGTTGATATTCTTTATGTCAAAAAGCAGGGATAAGTCGCCTGTCATGTGCCCTGAAGCTCCACTATCAACAATCCATAGGCTGCTGATAAGGCCCTGTGGAACTCCCTGCACAAACATTCAAAGTTCAGTGGTTGAGGGGGACCCAAGCCTTCACGGTCTTGGGTCTACCATCTTCATCTAATGTCAGAAAGTCAACCCATCTTCCATTTGGAGTTGGTGTTGTTTCCGATGGTCCGGCAGTGTTCTCACCTGCAGATGATTCTCCACTTTTGGTTGGTGACTTGGGTCTCCAAACTTGTTCAGGTTTCTTTGGCTTGGGCTTCTTCTTCGCCTTGGGGCTAGAAGTTCCAGCCTTAGATTCCTTTGGAGGAACAAATTTTAGATCCACTTCAGATTTAACTGTACGTGGAACAGCTTTGGGGTTGCCCTGTGGTTTAGCTGCAGCCTTTGCTGGTGGCTTAGGCGCTGCTTCAACCTTTGTGGGAACAGTGCTCCCCATCAGCTGTGGACCCCTGCCATCAACTGGCGTTTGGTTCATAGCAATCTTGTTGCGGTTATTATAAACAACCTGCTTTCCCTTTTGTTTCTCAGAGAGTTTAGGGGAAACGGGTTACTTAGGTTTGCTAGAACTGGGAGGATCATCCACTTTGATCATTTCTCGTCTCAATTCAGGGCACGCAGCAACTAAATGCCCACGTTCCCCGCATTTGTGACAGGATCTGTATTCTTCAAATCTAGGAGATTCGGACTTGTTCTCCTTTTTGTTCTTTTTGCTAGATGAACTGGCAAATGAGTTTTTGTGCTTTAGATCCTCAATGCATTTTCTTTGCTGATCGACTTGAGGATCGTCGTTTCTCTCATTGCCGCTGGATCTAACAAACTCAGTAACATGCTTCTTCAGACTTTTTCTTTGAGCATGATTTTGAGGATTAACGGTGTTTGTCTTTTGATTTTTCTTGTTATTTTCATTTGGCTGATTACCCTGGTCTTTTCTACCCTTACCCTTACCCTTCTTTTTATTCCAGGTTTCCTTTTCCATGGTAATGACAGATTCTTGCTAAATTTTGGCAATCAGACCACGGGCGATACATTTGAGAGGAACTTCCTCATGAGCATATACCCTTTCAGACCCTTTAAGTTTATAAAACACCTTTCGGTACAATTTCACTTAAGATTTCAGTAGTAATAATATGGTTTTCAAGAGGAACATCTTGAGTTTTGACCGGTGCATACCTAGGAGGCTCATCAAGCTCATCATCTGATGAGTCAGTGTCATACACACTAATGTCATAGCTTTCTCACTAAGATTGACAGCTTTAGTAGGAGTAGCAGCCTTAGTAACATCAGCAGGTTTAGCTGCATCAGTAACTTTGGCCGCCTCTGCAGCTTTTGCTGCTTCAGCTGCCACGTCCACAAGTTCCTCATTTGGCAAGACATCAAAATTATGATTTTCGAATCTCACCGGAGGTGGACACTGAGAGTATTTGGGACTGGTGGAAAAGCTTTCCTTTTTAGAGTGTTCAACTATGTGATCAAGGACATACTTGCAGTTTAGGTAACTTTCAAGTTTCTTCTTGATCTTTTCATAGTCGCAGTTGACAATGGCCAATTGTTTCTTAGTGTCTTCTACCTCATTGATGTAATTATTGATAGCAATTTGCTTGTTAGCTAAGGTTTTTGACAGTTCAGAAACATCCTTCTTATAATTTTCAATTGTACTTAGAAAATTTTTCTCCTTTTGTTTTAAGGAATCAATTGACCTTTGCAATGGACTAACATCAGCTTTTAAACTCAGATTTTCTTCAGTTAATTCTTTAATTCTGAATTTTAGCTTATTACACTCTACACACTCTAGTTTAGAATCAGAAGAAGAACTTACCTTGTTCGACGATTCAGTAATGGCCATCAATGCATAATGAGCTGCAGTCTTCTGAGCTCCAAAGAATTCGCCAAAGTTCTTTTCTGTGCAGTCAGCATCCACAAGAAATGATCTTTTACCAATCAGCGCATCTGCTTCAGCCAACAAATCCTCCAAATCTTCTCCCATATCTGAATCGCACTCCGAGTCACAGTGAGACGCTTCGGTTTCAGAAGTAATAATGTCAGACTGACTTGAAGTTTCTTCAACTTCGGTTGGTGCTTCAGACGCTTGTTGAGCAAAACATGCTGCACCACCTTGAGGAGCTTCTTCTCCAGTGATCAGATGGTTCCAGTTGAAACCTTCATCAGCTTGAATAACCAGGGCTTGTCCTTGATTGTTGTTTGCAGGAGGCCTCTGGTTCTGGTTCTGGTTATTTACTGGGACAATAGCACACTCAGTATCTGGTTGTGCCTGAGCTTGCTGCCTCTAATTCTGAGTTGCTCTGTTGTTGTTGAAGGGATTCTGATGTCCTTGCTGCTTAGGTCGGTCATATTCTCTTGCAAAGTGCCCTTTTGTGCCACAGTTGTAGCATGTGACCTTTGTTTTGTCGAACCCAAACTTGGTGTTGTTGTTGATCAGAACATCTCTCCTTCCCGTCCTGTCCATATACTCCTTTGCCCTTCCCACCACACTTGCGAAGTGCCACTGAATGTCTATCAGATCCATGTCGTCTTTATCAATCTGCGAGTAATCCTCCTGTGTAAGATGAGGATTCCCGATCTGTCCAGCAACCAGTCCACTGTAGGAGTTTACCAAGGTCGACAGTAGAGCCATATGTTCTTGAGCTAGCTCTACCGTCACCTTCTCTAAACCTGCGGTGTTCAGCTGCTCTGGGACTGGGTTGGTCCGATAGCCACCTTGACTAGAAGTCGATGCACCTCCATATCCACCATAACTTGTAGTTAGAGCCCCACCAAAACCTGAAGGAGAAGGTCCACCAAAGTTTGCAGTTGCCTGTGCTGGTGCTGCAAGATGAGAAAACGGGTTAACACCAAAATGATTAGTATTAAAATTCAAAGGATACTGGTTTGGTCCAAAAGGATATGTTGGAGGAGGAACATCAGCTGGGGGACCATAATTGTCAAATGCATAAACCGGGTCCGGGTTAACCACAAAAGCAGTCTGTGGTTTGGTTCCACCCACACTGGTGTCCTGAAGAGGGTTCCCATAATAGACACTAGGATTCTGTGGAATGAGCGCCTTGTTCGCTCTCCTGATCTCCTCTATCTCCTTGTTCTCGAGCTCTGTAATGAACTCGTTGATGGTGAGAGTCTGATAAGCATTGCTTGACTTCAAGATGTCTAACCATTGATGCCAATGAGGAGGTAGCGCCTCAGCAAATCTTTCTACAAGGTCTGCAGATGAGTATAAGACCCCGTACTGATACATTTCAGACATCAGATGGTAGTATCTTGCAGTCATGTCTCTTAGTGATTCGTTCCCAATAGCATTGAAGTTCTCAAACTCCTTCTTGAGTTGATCCATTTTAACCTTCCGAGTCTTCAGATTTCCCTCATTTCGCTCAGCAAGTGCTAACCAAAGCATCTGTGATGTTGTGCACTGAGCGAATTGATGAAGTATATCCTTAGGAAGAGCTTGCTTCAATGCCGCCATCGCCTTCTTTTCATAATTATACTTCTTCCTCTGATCTTCATTCATATCCTCTAGTGAAATCGGAGTATTCGAATTCTCAACCATCGGCCTAGTGTACCCTGTCTCTATAGCTGACCATACGAGACCATCGATGCCCTCAACATACGTCTGAAATCTGCCCTTCCATCCATGGTAGTCGGACATGTATTGCAGTTTCGACGCCCTATTCGAACTACCCATCTCTAAGTCACTCATGAGAACGGAAGACAGATGATTCGTCTGTGAGTTTGCAGCAGCCGCGAGTGCCCAAGGATTTGCATTCATTGCCTGTTGTTGAGCCTCTAGCACCCACGGATTGATTCCGGCAACATTCGCTTGCATTTGCGCTTGTTGCATCCGTTGCGCATTACGCTCGGCTGAGAATTGCCAAGGGTTCGTGGGTACGTTTGTTTGATTATTCATTTGTTGATTATATTGTTGCCTTGGTTGGTTCGGATGTCCCCACGGGTTTGCCATATGTTTAAATTCGTTAAAAGTCCGATCCTTAGTCAATTTTTCAGTTTCAGGTCCTTAATGGCGATTAGGAACTATATTCTCGTGTAAAGTAGCAATTAGGGTTTTGTAGGGGCGAGTACAGTTGTAATCACTAGTATTACACGCGATTAGGGTGTAATTGCTAGTGAATAGTTGAGCGATTAGAAGTTTCAGGCGAGTAGGAACCCTTTAGGCGATTAGGGTTCTATAGCATATAGGAAAATGGTGATTAGAGCCCTAATCGCTAGTAGAACTGGCGAATATGCTCTATTCGTGTATGATCTTCTGCTAATCGCCTATACAGTAGGCGATTGTAGGGGATGAATATCTGTATTCACTAGATCTGATCTGTAACTTCGCTTTTGCTCAAAAACCACCGTACAGGACAGTGAAGGCGAGTAGGATTCTATAAGACATGTAAAACTAGAGAATAGGCCTTAATCACTAGTACAGACTAGCGAATAGCAGTCTATTCGCATGTATTAAGGGCGAATAGCACTGTAATCGCTAATAAGATCCTCCTACTCGCCTGCAGGGTCCCAAACACCCCAAAACGCGTATAAACTTCTCCAAACACCCCGAAACACGTCCAAACAACATATATACTAGCCTAGGGACATCATGCACTTACAAATCGGCTATCAATAGGCGATTAGACACCAATATACACGATTACAAGTGTAATCGCCCATAATACTTGGTTCTTATACACGATTAGAAGCTAATTGCCTATAGGTGTATGTGGCATAGCTTCTAATCGCTCAACTGTTAACTAGCAATTACACTCTAATCGCGTGTAATACTAGTGATTACACATGTAATTGCCAATAAATATCTGTAATCGCCTATAATTAAGCAATTACAGTTCCCAATCGCCTAAAACCATCTGAAACTAAAAATTTGACTAAGTATCAGACTTTTAATGAACATAAACATATGTCGAACCCGTGGGGACATTTGAATCAACCAAGGCAACATTATAACCAATAAATGAACAATCAAACAAACGTACCCACAAACCCTTGGCAATTCTCAGCCGAGCGCAACAAGAGCAAATGCAAGCAAATGTTGCCGGAATCAATCCGTGGGCGCTAGCGGCTCAACAACAGGGGATGAATGCGAATCCGTGGGAACTCGCGGCTACTGCGAATTCACAGACTAATGATCTGTCTTCCATTCTCATGAGTGACTTAGAGCCGGGTAGTTCGAATAGGGCACCGAAACTGCAATAGATGTCCAACTACCACGGATGGAAGGGCAGATTTCAGACATACGTTGAGGGTATCGATGGTTGAGAATTCAAATACTCCGATCTCACTAGAAGAGATGAATGAAGATCAGAGGCAGAAGTACAACTACGAAAAGAAGACGGTGGCAGCATTGAAACAAGCTCTTCCCAAAGACATACTTCATCAATTCGCACAGTGCACTACGTCACAGTTGCTTTGGTTAGCGCTTGCTGAGCGAAACGAGGGAAATCTGAAGACTCGTAAGGTCAAAATGGATCAACTCAAGAAGGAGTTCGAGAACTTTAATGCTATTGGGAACGAATCGCTGAGAGACATGACTGCAAGATACTACCACTTTATGTCCAAAATGTATCAGTACGGGGTCTTGTACTCATCTGTAGACCTTGTGGAAAGATTTGCAGAGGCGCTACCTCCACACTGGCATCAGTGGTTGGACATCCTGAAATCAAGCAATGCATATCAGACACTCACCATCAATGAGTTCATAACCGAGCTGGAGAACAAGGAGATAGAAGAGATCAGGAGGGCAAACAAGGCGCTCATTCCATAGAATCCTAGTATCTACTACGGGAACCCTATTCAGGATGCCAGTGTGGGTGGATCCAAACCACAGACTGCCTTTGTGGTTAACCCGAATCCATTTTATGCCTTTGACAACTATGGTCCCCCAACAGATGTTCATCCTCCTGTCTATCCCTTCGGACAAGGAAATCAGTATCCTTTGAATTATAATACTAACCAATTTGGTGTTAACCCTTTTTCTCATCTTGCACACCAGCACAGGCAACTTCAAACTTTGGTGGACCTTCTTCATCAGGGTTTGGTGGGGCTCCAACTACAAGTTATGGTGGATATGGAGGTGCTTCGACTTAAAGTCAAGGTGGCTATCGGACCAACCCAGTCGCAGAGCAGCTGAACACAGCAGGTTTAGAAAAGGTGACTGTAGAGTTAGCCAAGAACACATGGCTCTACTGTCAACCTTGGTCAACTCCTACAGTGGATTGGTTGCAGGACAGATTGGGAATACTCATCTCACACAAGAGGATTACGCGCAGATCGATAAAGATGACATGGATCTGATAGACATCCAGTGGCATTTTGCAAGTGTGGTGAGAAGGGCAAAGGAGTATATGGACAGGACAGGGAGGAGAGACGTTCTGATAAACAACAACACTAAGTTTGGGTTTGATAAAACTAAGGTCACGTGCTACAACTGTGGCACCAAAGGACATTTTGCAAGAGAATGTGACCGACCGAAGCAACAAGGGCATCAGAATCCCTTCAACAACAACAACAGAGGCAATCAGAATCAGAGGCAACAAGCTTAGACACAACCTAACCCAAATACTGAACGAGCTCTAGTCCCCGTAAACAATCAGAACTAGAACCAGAGGCCTCCTGCAAACAACAATCAAGGACAAGCCCTCGTAATTCAAGCGGATGAAGGTTTCAACTGGAATCATCTAATCATTGGAGAAGAAGATCCGCAGGGTGGTGCAGCATGTTTTGCCCAACAAACTTCTGATGCACTAATTGAAGTTGAAGAATGCTCAAGTCAGTCTGGTGCTATTATTCCTGAAATTGAAGCGTCCGACCGTGACTCTGGGTGTGATTCTGATATGGGGGAAGACTTGGAAGATTTGTTAGCTGAAGCAGACGCGTTGATCAGCAAAAGATCATTTCTTGTGGATGCTGACTGTACAAAGAACAACTTTGGCGAATTCTTTGGAGCTAAGAAGACTGCAGCTCATTATGCTTTGATGGCTATTACAAAATCGTCAAACAAGGTAAGTTCTTCCTCCAATTCTAAGATAGAGTGTGTAGAATGTGGCAAGATGAAGTACAGAATTGATGTCTTATCAGACGAAATTCTGAACTTCAAAGCTGACTTAAGTCAATGCCAACAGAGCAATGATGTTTTGAGAGCTAATGAAAAGGCGCTCAAAATCACCATTGAAACTCTAAAGAGAGACACTCCTGAGTGTGATCAGCTAAAATTCAGAATTAAAAAATTAACTGAAGAGAATCTGAATTTAAAAGTTGATGTTGGTCCATTACAAAGGTCAATTGATTCCTTGAGGCAAAAAGAGAAAAATCTTTTTAAGTACAATTGAAAATTACAAGAAGGATGTTTCTGAATTGTCGAAAACTCTAGCAAACAAGCAAATTGCTATAAATAATTACATAAATGAGGTAGAAGACACAAAGAAACACTTGGCCATTGTAAACTGTGACTATGAGAAGATCAAGAAGAAACTTGAAAGTACCTAAATTGCAAGTATATTCTTGATCACATCGTTGAACACTCAGAAAAGGAAAGCATTTCCACCAGTCCTAAATATTCTCAGTGTCCACCTCTGGTGAGATTCGAAAATCACAATTTTGATGTCTTACCGAAGGAGGAACTTGTGGACGTGGCAGCAGCAGCAACAAAAGCTGCAGAGGCGGCCAAAGCAACTGAAGCAGCTAAACCTGCTGACGTTACTAAGGCTGCAACACCTGTTGTAGCTGTCAAACTTGGTGAGAAAGCTAATGATATCTGTGTGTATGACACAGACTCGTCGGATGATGAGCAGGATGAACCTCCTAGGTATGCACCGGTCAAGGTTCAAAATATTCCTCCTCAAAACCATATTATCACTACTTAAACTTTGAGTGAACTTGAACCGAAAGTGCAAACCGAGAATGGTAGAAGGATTAAAGTGTTCTATAAACTTAAGGGGTCTGAAAAGGTATATGCTGATGAGGAAGTCCCTCTCAGATGTATCGCCCCTAGTCTAATTGCTAAAATCTGGCAAGAATCTATCATTACCATTGAAAAAGGAAACCTGGAATAAGAAGAAGGGTAAGGGTAAGGGTATGGGTAAGGGTAGAAAGGACCATGGTAATCAGTCAAATGAATACAACAAGAAAAATCAAAAGAAAAACACTGTTAATCCTCAAAGTCATGCTCAGAAGAAAAGTCTGAAGACGCATGTCACTGAATTTGTTAGATCTACTGGTAATGAGATTAATGACAGTCCTCATGTCGATGTGCAAAGAAAATGCCTTGAGGACCTGAAACACAAAAACTCATTTGCTAGTACATCTAATAGAAAGAACAAAAAGGAGAACAAGACTGAATCTCCTCGATTTGAAGAATATCGATCATGAAATAAATGCGGGGAACATGGGCATTTAGTTGCTGCGTGCCCTGAATTTAGACAAGAGAGGATGAAAGTGGTTGATGCTCCTAGTTCTAGCAAAACTAAACAACTAGTTTCCCCTAAACTTTCTGAAAAACAAAAGGGAAAGCAGATTGTTTATGACAACCGAAACAAAATTGCTATGAACCAAAAGCAAGTTGATGGCAGGGGTCCACAGTTGAGGGGGAGCACTGTTCCCACAAAGGTTCAAGCAACGTCTAAGCCACCAGCAAAGGTTGCAGCTAAACCGCAGGGCAATCCTAAAACTGATCCACGTACAGTTAAGTCTGAAGTGGATCAAAAATATGCTCCTCCTAAGGAATATAAGGCTGGATCTTCTAGCCTCAAAGCAAAGAAGAAGCCCAAGCCAAAGAAACCGGAACAGGTTTGGAGACCCAAGTCACCAACCAAAATTGAAGAAACACCTGCTAGTGATAACACTGCCGGACCATCGGGAACAACACCAACTCCTAACGGAAAGTGGGTTGAATTTCCGACTTTAGATGAAGATAGCAGACCCAAGACCGTGAAGGCTTGGGTCCCCCTTAACCACTGAACTTATAAATGTTGTGCAGGGAGTTCCACAGGGCCTGATCAGCAGCCTATGGATTGTTGATAGTGGAGATTCTTGGCACATGACAGGCGACTTATCCCTGCTTTTTGACATAAAGAATATCAACGGGGGGTATGTTGCTTTTGCTGGTAATAAAGGGGGTTATATTACAAAATAAGGCAGTATGAGTAACGGAATTGTAAGCTTTGAAAAGATAAGCTTTGTAAAATAGATAGACCACAACCTGCTGAGTGTCTCACAGATATGTGACAAGAAATACAAAGTGTTCTTTGATGACAATGCTTGTTTCATTCTGAAACCTAGATTCAAGATACCAAAAGAGTGGGTTATGATCTCAGCTCCCAGGGTCAACAACTTATACGTCCTGGATATGAGCCGAGCCATGACAACAGAAGGTCAAGTCACTTGTTTTCTATCGAAAGCGACAGAAAAGGAATCGATCATGTGGCACAGACGGATGGGGCACATCCACCTGAGAAAAATGAACCATGTGGTTCATAATCAACTGGTGGAAGGTGTTTCTGTAATAATTTTTCATCTAAACGACGTCTGTATCTCTTGCAAGAAAGAGAGGCAGAAAAATAAGTCTCGGAAACCTAAGAAGACAAATTCAGTTAGTCTACCTCTCGAACGTCTGCACATGGACCTTTTTGGCCCAGTCAATCGGAAGAGCAAGAATGGTGACTTATACTGCTTGGTGGTTACGGATGACTATTCAAGGTTTTCTTGGGTCGTGTGTATGAAACAAAAGAGTGAAACTTTTGAATACTTGAAGAATCTGTTCACAAAATTGGAAAATCTATATCAGCTAAAGATCCGTAGGATTAGAAGCGATAACGGGACAGAATTCAAGAATCATGCTATGGAGTCGTTATGTGCAGAAAAGGGTATTCATCATGAGTTTACAGCACCGTACACTCCTCAGCAAAATGGGGTTGCAGAAAGAAAGAATCTGACTCTTATTGAAGCAGCCAGAACAATGCTCGCAGATTCGAACTTGCATGTGATCTTTTGGAACGAGGCAATTCACTGCGCGTGATATACTCTAAATAGGGTTCTAACGGTAAAGAAGCTTGGCAAGACTTCTTACGTGCTTCTGAACCGGAGGAAACTGAACTTAGAGTTTCTGGAACCTTTCGGAGCTCCATGCACCATGATACATCCCGATGAGAAGTTTTGTGCAAAGTCAGAAGAAGGTTTCTTTGTTGGTTACAGCACTCCCAATAAAAGAGTGTACAACAAAAGAACAAATACCGTTGAAGAGTGGCTTAATGTCGATGTTCAACGCTATACTGCCAATGCACCTGGTGTTGGACCAGATTGGTTGTTCGACTATAAGAGTTTATTTGATTCTTTCAACGTGGATAATTTGGTAGATGATGCTTTTGCGCAAATGTATTACGAGTGTGAAAACGCAGCTAGCTCACCGCTAATGCGTCCGATCGTAGTCAATGCACCTGCGCCAGCAACATCTAATGCTTCTGCATCCACGGGTCCCCCCTGGTAAAACCGCAGCAGCAGAAGTTGAGAAAGTCTTTCAGGAAGCATCAGCAGAGGTTCTAGAATCTTCGTCTTCAGACGACGATTTTACAGAATCTCATGAAACCCTTACTGAAGAACAAGCTGGAAATGGTGAATCTACCACTACAGCTCCAGTTATTCCGACAAGAAACAATCAAGCTGGTCCCTCCTCTTTACCAACTCCAGGGATAGGTCTTAGGATCTCTCTCTCAGGTTTTAGCATGCAGCCCGCTGGTCCCTCCAGTTCAAGCGTCGCAGAGACAAATTTATCTCAAGGATTGGAAATTCTTAATCTGCATTCGGATGATCCGGTGCCGGCACATCCGGAATCTCGGATTCACGACACTCATCCAATGCAGAATGTGATTGGTGACCCGGCTAGCAGATTCATGACTCGTAGTCAGCTCAGAAATGCTAGTCCAAGTGACAATGCAGGTACCTTAGCACTCTATTCGGAGATCAGGAAAGCAGCTCATCAGAACGACTGGTCCTTCGCTCTTTATGTATCTCAAACAGAACCAAGAATTGTGCAAGAGGCATTGAGAGAAGAACCATGGATTGAAGCAATGCAAGCCGAGCTTCAGCAGTTCCAAAAGCTAGGAGTGTGGGACTTAGTTGACTTACCTCCAGGCTCGAAGAAAATTGGAACAAAGTGGGTCTATAAGTGTAAACGGGATACCGCGGGGTAATTATCAGAAACAAGGCTCGATTAGTTGTCCTCGGCTTCCGCCAAATTGAATGAATAGATTACAACGAAGTATACGCTCCAGTTGCGCGCCTTAAAGCTATCCGGATGTTCATAGCTTACGCTTCGTACAAACGGTTTAAGGTGTATCAAATGGACGTGAAAAGTGCTTTTCTGTATGGTATCATGAAGGAAGAGGTGTATGTTGCTCAGCCACCGGGTTTTGAGGATCCGCTTCATCGCGAAAAAGTCTACAAATTGAACAAAGCATTGTACGGACTCCATCAGGCTCCGCGTGAATGGTATCAAATGCTAAACAACTATCTTATATCCAACGGGTTTAAACGTGGACTCGTGGATTGCACCTTATTCACCAAGGAAAAGGGTGGTGATTGTCTTCTGGTACAGGTGTATGTTGATGATATTATTTTTGGGTCTACTAATGATGAAATGTGCAGGGAATTTGAAAAGCTTATGCAGGACAAATTTGAGATGAGCTCGATGGGGGAGATGCAATTCTTCCTCGGTCTACAAGTAGAACAACAAGAGTCGGGATCTTCATCCACCAGACAAAATAAGTTGCTGACATCTTGAGCCGGTTCTAGATGGAAGACTCTACTTTAGTAGGCACACCAATTCAGACCAATCACGGGATTAGTCCTGACGAGAAAGGACAAGCCGTTGATCCTTTTCTTTATCGAGCGATGATAGGCTCATTAATGTACCTCACGGCATCGAGACCTGATATAATGTTCGCAACATGTCTACTGTCAAGATACCAGTCAAGGCCGAAACAGTCCCACCTGGTTGCTGTGAAGAGGATCTTACGTTATCTAAAGGGTTATCCGACCAAAGGTCTATGATACCCTAATGACAATAAGTTTGACCTCATCGCTTTTAGTGATGCTGACTATGGCGGATGCAAGAAAGACTTAAAATCCACATCGGCTGGATGCCAGTTTTTGGGACCAAGACTAGTCTCGTGGCAATGCAAGAAGCAAGCCTCA
This sequence comes from Ambrosia x helenae, assembly GCA_030844895.1. NCBI lineage: Eukaryota > Viridiplantae > Streptophyta > Magnoliopsida > Asterales > Asteraceae > Ambrosia > Ambrosia x helenae. The sequence continues at coordinate 112,590,050 of CM061225.1, read as the reverse complement.
GTAGCCTTATCCACCTGTGAGTCGGAATATGTGGCGGCATCGAGCTGCTGCTCCCAGGTTCTTTGGATACAGCAACAAATGAGAGACTACGGTTTGAAATTTCTTAATACTCCCATTCACTGTGACAATGAGTCTGCTATAGCTCTTGCTAAAGACTCAGTAAACCATTCCAAGGCGAAACATATCTTGGTTAAGTATCATTTCATACGCGATTGCTATGAAAAGAAACTTATCGATGTGGTCAAAATCCACACGGATTACCAACGTGCCGATTTATTCACCAAAGCTTTTGACGGTCCCCATTTTGAGTACTTGTTAATCTTAAACGGCATTAAAGAAAAGCAGGATTAAATCCTCATTGGTAATCGTTTTTGTGAATATTTTTCTTCATAAATAAAAAAAAATCCAAAAATATTGTCTTTTCGCAAATTTTTAGATTTTTAGGGGGAGAAAATTCAGAAAAATACAAAAACATCAGAAAATGCAAAAATTAAAAAAAAAAAGAGAAAATCCCAAAATCAAAAAAATTGAAAAATTGAAAAATTGCAAAAATGAGTTTCTTTGGTGAAATAGGGAAGATGATATTAACCCATCAGTTGGACTGTCTGGACTCTTCTCATCTTAAAAAATATTGGGACTGATAAGTAGCCTCTACAATGAGGTGTCGGTAGGCTCAAAATCATTTCCAAGTTCGGCACGGTGACATAAACCTAAATCAACTGAAACAGGTGTGGATCAACGTGCGTTGGCATATGGTCTTGGTACCGAAATCTCGTTTGATAAAATACCAAAATCCGAGGTTTCATGGTCTTTAAGAGGTTGGTACATCCGGGGTGAACTGGACGTCTCTCGGAATAAAAGGAGTGGCACATGTGTCATTTCCTGAAAAAGAAAAAAAATATAGAATAAATTATAATCAGGAGATGTCCGGGAATCCTAAAAGAGCAAAAAGATTCATAAATGCCAAAACCCTATTCTCAAAGAGAATTCGCTCAAAGGTATCAAATCATATACCTAAAGCATCGTACCGTGAAAAATCAAAAATACGGTATTTGACTTGAACCCTAGTCTGGATCTCACTGGTCTCTCTGTTGTAGCGTTCTTGCAGACCTGATCACCACTGAGTCCATTCCTTGTAAAATACGGATGACAATAGCTTACTCACCGGTTACGAGGAAGCTTTGTGCATGACTTGATACGGGAATGTGTCGCGTGGCGGGGAATACCTTGTACATCAGTCTTAATATTACCTTAACGTATATAAAGTGCCAAGCAATAAAACTTGATTTTGAGTTTAGGTGGACAACAATATCGCCAGTTGTTGTAGGATACTTATTGGTAATTTAAACTAAAAACTGAATATATAAGGGTTCTAGTATGGTTCGACACTGATATGATTCCCTAACTGATGAAACTCGCAAAAATATGATAGTGTACAGTTAGTTGATCTCCCGTTTTTGTTTTATTTCATCTTTGTTTTATCTGTTTAATCATTCTTGATTGCCGATGATGGAATCCTAATCCATTGTAATCTTACTTCTTCAAAAATAAAACGCCGAAAATCAACTAATTGAAAATTGTGTTTTTGCCGGGTCAAAACCGTACTTTCTCTTAATTATAGGGGTGGAAAATGAAAATTTTCAAAGTTCTGAGTCAACATCTGAGTCATTTGTGAAAACGGGGTGAAAAACGCATGTTTTGTACCTTAACGGGTCAAATATGTGAAATTTGGTGCTGCAGGGGCATTTTGGTAATTTCTGTGAAGGTTTGACACAATTATAATCCTAATCGCATGAGTATGAGTGATTACCCTTGTAATCGTGTGTTGTATGGACGATTACGTGCATTCGTGTGTTATTTTAAGCGAGTCCAAGCTAATCGTGTCTCTTCATAGGCGATTAGGATTATATCAAGTATAAGTTCAAAAGTTAGGTATAGGCGAGTAGGGGATGTAACCGTGTCACTGTAGAAGCAATTACGTGTTAATCGCTCTTTGTATCACGTGATAACCATCCCACTCGTTTATAATTTTGGGCGATTGCACATAGGTATAAAAGGGGACACTTAGAATATTTTCTATCAGTCTTTCAAAAGCATTCCTCTGTCAACTTGTTTCCCTCTAAACCGATTATACCGAAACTTTGTGCCCGAGTTTTATTGATCTTAGATTATTGTTCTACACTATCAAGGTAACCTATGCTCAACTTTTCAGTTCATATCATGGAGTCTTTGAGGGTTAAATCAGCTTCATCTTAACCGTAACCCTAGGGCTATAATGTTTGATTATTTGGCTTTGTTACACGTTTTTGATGCAAAATGTTGTTTGGGGTTTCTTAATCGGCGCTTTTAGGACATGATTGTACAAAAATCTGTATCAAAACATCAAAGAATCAAAAAGCCCCAATTTTAAACCTATGAACCCTAATTTTTTAATCCGGCCAATTAACCTTTGATTATGAATTGTTAATGAAATGTTTGTTAGGGGTTATGATAATGGGTTGTGTTAGGCTCCATTGTGACAAAAATCAGGACTCAAATCAACTTATGTTCAAATTTGATGATACTTGGTGATCGAGGCTACTGTTCACACGATTAGGAATTCTAATCGTGTGAATAGTGAAGCGAATGGACATTCTGATCTTGTAATCGCATGAACAGTACGCGATTGATATCTAATCGCGTATAGTATAGATCATTCGTGCATATTTATGGGTGATTACATGACTGTAATCGCCTATAGCTGCTGATTCACCAAGAATTCGTCAAAAACTTGTCCGTTTTGTCCGTTTTATGCGTTTTTGATCTGTTTGTGATACTTATGACTTGTTTCTATGTTCAGGATGATGAATTGGAAAACCTCTCCTAAGCACAACTGTTGTGCCTTCCTCGGACCAATTACGATGGAAAAGTGCAAAACGTTCAAAGGCGTTATTGATTTTCTGAAGCGTTCAAGAATCCATTATGCGATAACTAAGCAACATGCGACGTATAAAGACATCTTGCTGGTGTTTTACAAGAACGCTAAAGTGGACTACAAGGTTGTGCCTATTGTGATAACAAGTACGATTCAAGGCAAGGAGGTGATTATAACTGAAGAAATAATTTGAGAAGAGTTGCAGGTTGAGGATGCAGCTACTGATCCGATTGTGTTCGACGCTATTCTGATTCGCGGCGGTTTCTTGAGAATAAAGTACATGGGAATAGTCAAAGAACAAAAGATGCTAATGAAGGGTTTATTACCGCCCGAACTCAAGTACCTCACGCATGTAGTCTTGAAATGCATTGGTCCAAGGAAAGGAACGTTTGATGCTATCAGAGATACATTGGCTTCAGCGATAGTCGCTTTGACGCTCAATAAGCCGTTCAACTTTTCCAAAATGATCTTACATCACCTGAAGCAGATCATATTGCAAAAGGCGACAAAGACCTCATTCATTGTGTATCCTCGCTTTCTGCAAATGATTATCGATCGCCAAAATAAAGCATCCTGCGGAGTTCATTGGGATTGAGACATAAGTGAGAAAGAAATGAGCAGAATGAGAGGTTACAAGAACAAAAAGAAGTCTGATTATCCCCCAAGCAGGCGTGTATACGGGCACATGAGCATAGAAGATTATGAGTCACCACCGGGCAATAGGTGGAGACACGATGATAGTGATTTTGAAGATGAAGCCCGGATTCATAAACTGGTGTTCAAAGAGGGGCATAACATTGGGAGAGAGATAGCTGAATTAGGCGAAAACGCTCCTAGCAGGACGACTGATACTGCTGCAGGTCATGAGGATGCGTTTGATCCGGATGTTCTAGATTTCACGGAACCTTCCGGTGCAGCAATAGAACAAGAATCTTCACAGTCAGCCAAAGGTAAAGCACCAATTGATGAAGACGCCCCAGTTAACATAACAGATGCAGAAGAGGACTCAGTTGATACTGAGAGTGATTCCCATGATACGTTTGCTAATAGGCAAGAAAAGACAAAGAGAAAGTTAGTAGAGGAGAAAGCTCGCGCAGCTGAGGCGAGAGCTCTTGCTGAAGATCCCACGTTTACTGTGGAACAGGGAGATATAGTTGCAGAAATAGACGCAGAGCTCGACGCTTCTCCTCCTCCCAAGAGACAAAAGACTACAGCAAAGAAAGATAATGTTCGTGGAAAGAAGACAATGTCGCACAAACCACAAATGGTGAAAACTTCAAGGAAAAGATGATTTAATCTTCCTGAAGCATTTGGGGTTCAAGACACTCAGTCTTCCCAGGTAACAACGACAACAGCAACAACAACAACAACAGCAACAGTAACAAGTGCAGCAGCAACCACATCAGTTCCCACATCAGTTAGTGCAGCTATGCCTGCAAGAGTCACCATGTCAATGCCAACTTCGGTAATCTTCACTGAGCAAATCTCAGTTACCGAAGCAGTGACAAGCTCTCAGATTGTTTCTAATCCAATCGGTGACAAGATTCGGAAGCTAAGACAAGATGCTAGACCGCCAGCTTCCAAATTTTCTGATCAGCCGACTTCTTCCTCAGTATCTGCATCGAATGAACAACTTCAGCGCAAAATCAGCGAATTAACTGCTATAGTTGCTTCACAATCGTGTGAGTTGGCTGAGTTAAGAACCAAGCATGCAACTGCTGAAGAGAATGAAACGGCGATGCTAGAGCTGATCGGTGAAACAATTCAATCCAACAAAGAGCTGCAAGCGACAGTCGACGCGCTTACACTGTCAAATCAGCAGATCATTAAATCGAATAGGCAGCTCATGGAATCTCACCAGCAGCTGATACAGTCAAACCAAAGCACTTTGGAGAGACTTACAGGAGTTGAATCCAAGTACAGTGAGCTTCCACTTGCTAATGTGAACAATGAACGCCGAATCACCAGATACGAGAAAGAGAACACGGAACTGAGGACTAGGATAAACGAGTTAACTGGAAATCAACCTAGACTCACTGGTGGTGCAAGTTCAGAAGCTGCGGCTAGTGCTAGTGCTAGTGCTGGTGATGATGATGATGAAGAAAGTGATGATGAAGAAGATGATGACGAGGACGATGGCGAGGATGAACCGGATGATGATGATGATACTGGTAAAGGTGGTGATGGTGGTGATCCTGGAGCCACAGGTGGTGGTGGATCATCAGCTGGATCTGGGTCTAGACGTACCAAGAAAGATCATGACAGACAAGGCAAGGATCCCGCAGCAGGTTCTTCTGCTCAGGGGGAGCCAGGGCCTGTGAAAGACAAGATTCAGCAACTACGGGAAGCTATGAAGAAAGCCATAGTTCAAGTTGAGTATGTTGAGCCTTTAAACTGTTACTTTGCTTATGATGACGCAGGCAACCTACTCTCTCCTCCTGCTATTCCAGAGTATGACTTAGAAGAAGGTGAGATACCTCCTGAGATGACATCTGATGATATGAAAGAGGTGTATGGACCCGCACATGGAGAATCTTCCAGTGCAAGTCAAAGTCCTCCTCCAGAGATGCATCCAGAGAACAACGAGGTTAATTTGGAAGAAGGAACCAGTGTGCCAACTCCGGAATACATGGTTGATCAGTCGTGCACTGGGATTCCTAATATTTCTGAGGAGATGATTCACGAAGTTGAAGAAAAGATTAAGACTAATCCTACTCATGTTCTTGACAAAGTGAAAGAAAGACATGATAAGATCAGGCAGAAGTATCCAAATTGGTTTCCATCAGTAGAAGTGGAAAAGAAGAAGAAGGGTCCTGTACAAGCTTCTATCTTTAAGAAACGTCTGTCTAAGATGTCTGGAAACGTTATCAGTTGGGCATATGTGGAAAAGACGAAGATATTGGGCGTCAAGTGGGAAGAAGGTCTGTTATACTTCAATCCCTATCGGAATGTCCTCAGTCTCCCCTTCTGGTATATCCGAGATCTTATCAAACTAGATTTTCCTCTGTACTATGAGAAAGAGTCTAGCCTAGATACTTTTTACAACCTTCTAGCTGAAGAAAGCCGAACTCAATGGAAAACCTTTAAACCTCAGTATCCCAAGTCTTACAAAACAGACAAGATTCATCCATCCACCAAAAGTCCTATTTGGGAACACAAGGTCAAGCCACCGAATTGTGTTTCGAAGATTCCAATTGTCCCGGTTGAGCAAGACTTCTCCTCAAAGTTCTACTATTGGCACCATGATGCAGTTACTACTGAGGCAGTGATCGTCTTGAGAAACTTTCCTAAACCTTGCAGAAAGATCAGAATTTGGGACCGATGTGGCTTATCAACTGTTCGGAGAAAGATGTGGAGACGTTGTTCCTATATCCCATTCAGCACTTGAAGGCCGAAGCTGATCAAGCCTTGAAGTATCAGAGGGTGATTTACTTTTGCCACGCCAATAAAGTTCATGTTGGATGCGACTGGTCGAGACTTTCAAGGATCAGGACGATGTCGAAGTGATGAGAACACTGAAGATGCTGCTTGTTATGTTATGTTGGTTTTCTATTTTCGAGTCTGTAAAGTTGTTGTGTTTTATTATAAACGTTGTCTTTTGAAGTCTCTGTACGTATACTAGCCTGGTCCAAGGGGGAGTCTGTTAGTGCATGATGTCCCTAGGCTAGTATATATGTTGTTTGGACGAGTTTCAGGGTGTTTGGAGGTGTTTATACGCGTTTTGGGAGTGTTTGGCCACATCAGGCGATTAGGATAAGTGTTCAGGTGATTATAATTCTACTCGCATGTTCCTACATGCGAGTAGGCATCCAATCACGTGTATGTATAGGCGATTATGGCCCAATCGCTAGTTCTGCATGGTGGATAGCATCCTAATCGCCAATACTGCTCTGTACGAGTACAAGAGGTATAAATAGGCCCAATCATTGCCCTAATCATTAGTTCTTGCCACACACACTCTCCAAACACCCTCCCCAGGTCTGAGATTGCTTGGTTTGATCATTGTAACACTCGAGCTCTGTTTTAATGATATAAAGTTAATCTTTTGACCCGTATGTGTGTTGTAATTACTCGTTTATCTTAGTTTCAAGTTTGTTTCTGTTATTAAAGCATATTCAAGGGATTCCGCACCTTGAATATAACCCTCGTAATTGTCGGTTGACCCGTTCGTCGGTCCTACACCATAGAAGCAAATTTGGTGGAGGGTAGTAGATAAGCGTTGGAACCAGACCCTTAGAGCTTGTTTTAGACCGTATAAGGACTTATGAAGAAAGAAAACATGAACAGGTCGAGTTTGTCAACAAACTAGGTGGTTATTGAGATAAACAATTTCTGTCAAATCACCATGGAAAAAAAACATTTTGGACATCTAGCTTACGTAGAGACCATTAGTTGGGGACAACAAAAGATACGATCACCTGATTGGAAGTTGCCTTGACAACGGGGCTAAATGTCTCCTAAAAATCAACATCGGACTACTGAGGAAAGCCATTAGCCAAAAGTCGTGCTTTGTGACGAGTGACATTGCCATTTGCATCCCTCTTTATCCTGTAAACCCACTTAGAATCAATAGTGTTAGTGTTTTAACATTAGGGACAAGAGACCATGTGCCAATCTTTACAAGAGCGTCAAACTCTTCAGCCATGGCTTTACGCTACTCAGGGGATTTGGTGGCAATGGTGAATGAGGTAGGTTTAAGAGAAGATAATGGGTTGGTTGAGGTATGATAGAATGAGGGAGTGTAATGGGTTAGGGGTTTTGGATTAGGCCGAAGATTAGCTGGATGGGTACGAGGGAGTGGAGGTGGTGGCAATTGTGGAATGGGGGTGGAGGCTAGTGGGATAGGAGGTGTAGGTGGGATAGGAGTAATGGTGGTAGTTTGAGATGGGGGATGTGTTGGACAAGGAGTTTGGGTAGGGGTATGGGGTATGGATAGAAAAGGAGGAAATATAAGGTGTGGATTGAGTAGTTAGTTATGAAGGAACATGGGTGAATGGAAAGATGTGTTCATTACATCAAACATGGCTTGCAATGTACACATGATTGGTAATCAAGTCCCAACACTGATACCCATGATGAATAAGGCTATCCCTGAGAAACACATAAGGGGTGGAACACAATCCATTTTGTGGTGGTTATATGGACAAAGGTGTGGAAAGCATTGAAAATGTGTTTAGGTTAAATATTGTAATAAGTTCGAGAGGGCAGACAATTTATTAGATTAATCGTCGTGTCAAATGACAAGCTCCAAAATTGTTGTGGGGTGTGAGAATGAGAAAGAGGAGCAAGGCTTGTCTCTACAATGTTAGTGCATGATGTCCCTAGGAAAGTATATATGATGATGTTTGGACGCGTTTCGGGGTGTTTGGAGATGTTTATAAGCGTTTTGGTAGTGTTTGGGTGCTGACAGGCGATTAGGAAACCATTCAGGCAATTGGCAGCCAATCACGTGTACTGTTCATGTGATTACAAGCTAATCGCATGTACTGTTCATGGGATTAGACACCAATAGCATGTACTGTTCACGTGATTAGGCCCAATCGTGTTAAAATGCATGTGGTATAGCCTCCTAATCGCCAATACTGGTCTGTACGTGTACAGGAGGTATAAATAGGCCCAATCATTGCCCTAATCATTAGTTCTTGCCACACACACTCTCCAAACACCCTCCCCTGGTCTGAGAAGTCTGGTTTGATCATTGTAAACACTCGAGCTCTGTTTTAATGATAAATCTTTAATCTTTTGACCCGTTTGTGTGTGTTAATTACTCGCATATCATTGTTTCTTGGTTTTTTTGTTATTAAAACATATTTAGAGGATTCAGCACTCTGAATATAATCCTCGTGATTGTCGGTTGACCCGTTCGTCGATCCTACAAGTGGTATCAGAGCCGAGGCTCTTATCACGAGCATTTTGATAACAAAAATGAGTGAAAACAGGTGGGTTTTAGTGTGAAAGTTGTGATTTTTATTCAAAAACCTGTTTGAACTTTGAAACTTTGAGTTTTTCATAAAAAAAACCCATATTTTCAAATTCTTAGTGTGTTTTTATGGATGAAAACGTGTGTTTTTTATTAGGTTTTGTTCTAAAACTGTTTTGGAAACTTTTCTAATCATTTGGGGATTAAACACATTGTTTTGGATAAGATTTTGAAGGAAAAATGGTAGTTATTGAGCAAAAGTGAACTTGCAGATCAGATCAGGCGAGTAGGATTTCTAATCACGTGAACAGTTCTAGTGATTAGCCCAATCACGTGAATAGTTCTAGTGATTAGCCCAATCGCGTGAATAGTACTAGTGATTAGCCCCAATCGCGTGAATAGTACTAGTGATTAGCTTGTAATCACATGAACAGTACACGTGATTGGCTGCCAATCGCCTGAATGGTTTCCTAATCGCCTGTCAGGACCCAAACACTACCAAAACGCTTATAAACACCTCCAAACACCCCGAAACGCGTCCAAACATCATATATACTAGCCTAGGGACATCATGCACTAACAGACTCCCCCTTGGACCAGGCTAGTATACGATTACGAGCCATAAACCACTCGATTAACCTAGCCAACGACCTATAGAGACCTATCACTAGCTAGGGACATACAGATAATGCACTTACATACAACATGACGGTGTCGGCACTCCACAATAGCACTCTGCACTTGTATGCGGACAAGAACATCAATGAATGATGCCAACTGAAGAGAAAAAGGATGCGAGAGGGCAAACTTCTCTCTCCCAGTAGATTTGCAAATTTTTTAGGTTTGTATTAAATTGTCTTTCAGACATTGTGACAAAATATTTAAACATGGAATAAACGTCAGATTTCTGAGCTAAAGGATAAAACCACATATATATCTGGAATGATGGCCAACACATAGTATAAAGTACCTATATCCATCAAAGGAAAGTGATGGTGCAGTGCTCCAAGGGTCACAATAAACCAAATCCAAAATATTATTACTACGAAAGGCCGAATAAAGATTACTTAAGGGAATTTTCCGATTTGACAAGAAAAACATATAGATGGAAACAATTTTGTAGAAACTAATAAAGAACATTTAGAAGCAATAGACAAAAAGCATTGATGCCAAATAGTTGGGGAGGCTTTAGTGGCAGTGAAAGTAAGGCATGGAAGAGACTTCAGTTGAGCAAGGCAAAGTGTGTTAGTACATGATGTACCTAGCCTAGTATAGGTGATGTTTGGTTAGCGTTTCGGGTGTTTGGGTGTGTTTGGAAGTATTTTGGGCTGTTTGGATGGCCGAGGCGATTAGCTTTTCAAGAGGCGATTAGCTGATTTTCATACCAGAGAGCTTGCTAATCACCTATGCTGCATATCCCATAGCTTTCCTGCTCACCTGCAAGGTCCTGCACGAGTAGCAGGGGTATAAAAGCATCCAATCATTGCCCTAATCATTAGTTGTCACATCACACATTCCCCAAACACCCTTCCCAAGGTCCGGAGGTCTGAGATTGGTCTGTAAAACACCTGTGCTCTAATTATGATTAATCAATACAACCTTTGACCTTATTTTGTGTGTGTTGATACCTCATTTATCTTTGTTTCATTGTCGTTTTGTTGTCCGAACCTTTTCAGAGGATTCCGCACTCTGAATAGTAAATGTAACACCCCAACCGATGGCGGAATTATCGAGGTGTCACGTAGTGACGATTGTTCAAAAGCACATGGTACTAAAATGTAAATATTATTGTATAATTTAAATTATCTTACATGGATGAAATGGGAAAAATAAAAAGTCTAAACAAAACATGAAATTTGAAATAAATTAATAAAAGCAAGCACTAAAATCCAATGCTATGGAACTAAGATCAAACTACACCTGAAACATGTACAAAATAAGTTTTGTCAACATATGAAATGTGGGTGAGCATTCCTAGTTTTAATACATATAGTAAGTTGGAAAAATGCTATACAATTCAAGTGCAAAGCTACAGTGCAATTATGTAAACTATGTATCATACAAATGAGCGAAATAAATCCTGTGACTGTATAATGTACTAGATGAACGGCGGTGTACTTATCCAAATAATTGGATAATAACTTAACAATGACCATGAATTCTCCGATGAAAAAGGGGGAGAATCAACCTAGGCAGGTTGTCAATCCAATAGCGCTATCCAATGTTAAGATCGGCTTGTACATGTTTAATGATTTCACTAAGTACAAATGTATTCTACATGTAATGTCTAAGCATAAAGCACGTATGTAAGCAAATGCACAATGTACTAGAATTGTATTGTAAAAATGTGAACTTGTATGTGTATTTTGTATAAGTGTACATGTAACACCCAAAAAGTGAATAAAGACAAAAAGGGGATAGGAAATACTCACCATTCGCGAAATAACTTGAAACTCTACCGAACAACACGATATGAATTAGGGTTATCCCAAAGGATTAACCTAAAGAATTAGATAATTTTTAAGGGAATGAACTTAGAGTCTAAGTTATCAAGGATACAAGTAGTTCTAGGGTTCCTAATTTAGAAATAAGTAATTGTTTTATTAATTGTTAATATATAAAGAAATTTGGTAAATAATTAAATAAAAGACTATTGTGTTATAAATATATTATATTGTGGTTATCAATGCCTAAATTAGATTAGGCTTGTTCCCCAAGAATTCTCATTCCTATATATATACCCATTGTATCTTATTTGTAATACATACTTGATTAATGAAAATTCTAGATCTCTCTCCCTATTATCTTTTCTCATATTCTTGCTATTAGGCTAGTTTCACAACACGTTATCAGCACGAATGTGCTTTCTCCAAACAGCAAACTTCATAAGCATCCCGACCGACTTCCGCTACATCGTGATTTGGGTAATAGGTCGACCAGGCTGTTCACCATCAACAGGTATGACTAACTTCATAAGCATCCCGACTGACTTCCGCTTGTTTGTCTGAATTTTGGATGTTGGTTTGACGGACCAGATCGGCTCGTAATTTAGGTAAGCACAATCCACTTTATCATTGAGTGCATACTTTTCAATGGCTTATAATTAGTGAACGTCAGTATCGAATTAACAATATAATAATATTTGCATATTAAAGTATAATCGGTGCTTTCATTAATCATATGTAGATACAAAATTTAAAATTACTTTGCTTCTATGATAAATTTTAGAGATTTATTAATTTTATGTGTATCACAAATCAACTTGATACTACTGGAACATTCATTGATGAATATGTATATTTATTCTTTTCTCTGTGTTGCCTTTTACAAGCTAACTAATATTAATCTTATCTTGAAACTGATTGTATAATGTCTAATGGATTAGCATAAAGGAACGTAGCATTTATATACTTTGATTATCAACCTAATTAATGACTGATCAGTCACAAAGTTATCCTTTGTTATTTAAAGTTATTAATAGCATATAGGTAGTAAGCAAATCCTAGATTGGAATAAGAATATGTCAATAGAAATCATCAGTTTTATATGTTTTGATGCATGATTTTATGTGTTACATCTTATTCCTTATAACAATTTAATTTTGAGATGGCCTTTGACCTTGGTATATAACTTCTACAGTTTGTTAAAATAACAACTGCAATCAATATATGTGTTTTATTTTATCATAGAGTGAAAAAATTTTATGTAGATATGCATGTGACTGGTTATACCATGATAGGTTGTTACAAAAGTCATATAAATTTTTATGTAAATGGTGCCGTTGCTTTTGTTTAATGAAAAGTTGGAACTTTACACAACATGATTTGTTAAATCAGTTAAGATTCTACTATGAATTTCATATGCATGCGTATATAACTCGATTGGTATGATTGTATTGTGCCTTTAATCATATATCATTTCTTTTACATATCCACAATGTTTTGAAAGTCACTCAGTTGATATTGATAAATAGAGAATGATGCATACCAGAACTAATGGAAAATGATCACTATTCCAATTACATATGATTTGTTTCATTATGAGTATAGATATGGTTAGAAGTGAAACCAAGTGTTATGCTCCCTAAATTTCATTATTCATTTATAAAAGGTCGTTAATTATTAGACCAATAAACATGACTCAATCATGTAATTACTTCTCTAACTTATATCATGTGATGGGAAGATTAGTTATAAGGGAAATCAGACAAAACAAATTTTGTTTGTCAAACCTCAAATATGCTCTTGAAGTAGCAAGATTATTAAAGAATATATAGGGTTTGAAACGACCACCATGAAAGTGGTGTAGTTCTCATCCATTCCCTAAAGTGAATGTGATGAAAATGATCGGTATAAAGGTTAAGATCATGTACATAAAGTTTTGTGGTTATAATCCATTCCTGAAGTGAATGTGATGCTATAATTATCAGTGTAAATTAAGTTCATGATTATGGTAATTGTGAAAATTGTTATGATGCTCATGTTAATGAGATCAACTTTGTTAATAATATGATGATTACAGAATGATTGTTATAGGGGTTATGATCATAGTAAATGGGAAAGTTGTAATGATCATCATAAGATCAACTATGTTAACATTGAATAAGGAAATTATAACGATAGCCAAGTTAATAATGAGCTCAATCATCAAAAATGCAATAATGATCATGCTATTAATGAGATTGACCACCACATGTGGCAAATAAAAGGAGTGATTATGTAACATGATGGTTTGAACATTGAAGTTACAATACATTCTTTCATATCATATGTTTTGTATTACATACGTGCAAGTAATACATATTCGATCATGAACTAGAAGTTTAGTTTATGGATCATAATTATTTAATTAGTTGGCATGACCGGTATGACCACACCGAGTCGATGATGATGTGAACATAATGAAGAACTTAAAGATTCTTCAATCTGATACATAGCATGTAATGTTTGCTCTAAAGCGAAGTTATATATTTGCAATATAAAGTAGGGTGAGTATCACTATATATTTTGGAATTGATTAAAGGATACGCATATCCTAACATGATACCATTTAGTATTTAAAATCGATGCATCGTCTAAATGGTTATCAAGTGTGCAACCTAAAGTTTGTGTGATATCGCGTAGCTAATAAGATAGCAAGCATATCATTCTAGATTGACATATTTAATCAATTCCCAAGATAATAATGATCATTGGAATAAGTGCTGAACTTCATATAGCTTATGTTCATACATATATTGCTTTCATTGAGATGATCACTAAACGTCTACTATTGATTGCAACGTCAATAATCATGAGAGCAAAAGTTCATGTTTATATTTGATTAAATGTGATTTTACATGCAGTAACATTTATTCACATCAAGCCAATACGTGGTAATAGTTTCTCCCCATTATAGTTGGTTTTTGGTCAGGAACCAAATATTGTCCATCTAAGATTTTTTGTTGTGCGACATATATTGAAATTGATCCACCACGACGCACAGAGATGGGATCTTAAAAGGTGATTGGGAATATATGATGATTTATAGAGCCTTCAAAAAGAGATTTATTTACATCTCAATTAATTTATATCCATCTCAATGGATTAACATTCCCAGCATCAGGGGGAGATTTTGGCAGTTGGAAATAGAAATGAGTTTGAATGAAATATCATGATCCTCGTACTAAACAATGTGAACCAAAAGTTCAAAGGATAATTCATTCACAGAGATTAGCGAATTAATTACCAGACGCATTAACTGACCTAAATATGATGAATAGCTAATCAAGTCACATATACAAACTGCTAATGCTCCAATTAAGATGAGTGTCCAAGAAGGACAATCGTATATTGGCAATAAGCCTACTGCATGCCTAAAGCATGGTAGACTAGTCGATTCCAAAAAATAAAAATCCTCGAGAAATTGGAGCAAGTAAGAAAGATGGTCAAGTCGAGGTTATAGTAAAAGGGTCTCCTGAAGAGACATTAGACATGATGGTTCCAGAAGAACCTCAGGTACCTGAAAATAAAGAGATCTCGTTATATAGTATCATGTCTACGAAATGTATGGAATCGAAATAAAATCGACGTCGTTATAAATTTTATGTACTGTAGCGCTTAAAATGAGGATCAAGATTTAAGATCTGCCTATGAATGAATACAAAGAAATGATTGGCCAAAATGGATAGACGCAAATACGGCAGAGTTGAATTCTCTATTGAAAAGAAAAGTTTTGGACCAGTGGTCCATACAATAAAAGTGGTAAAACATATAGATACGAAAAGGTCTTTTGTGCGAATCAACATTTGAAAACAAAATGATATAAGGTAAAATTGGTGGCACAAGAATTTCGCAAAGACCCATAATTGATTATGAGGAGACGCATTCTCCAGTGGTGGATACAACGATTTTTCATTATGTTATTAGTCTGGTAAAGCAAAGAGAGAATTGAAATGCGTCTAATAAATATCATGATTTACTTGACACTGAAAGTTTACATGAAAATACATGATGAAGGATTTAATGTGTCAAAATCTTGTAACGTAAGTTCTCGAGAACGTTATGATCAGAATAAATAGATTCAATTCTGAATGCGTTATGTTTGTTATATGATTGAATTGAATATAAGTGGAACTCCTCATGAGTATCCTAAAGAAACTGAGTGCTTAAAAGGTAATATGAAACATCGTAGGATGTAATTATTGTGCACCAATACACCACAGGTAATAAACTGAACCTGGTGATTATGATACTTCGATGCATAAGAATGGTACAATATAGATTGAAGAAATATATGTTATTGATTTTCCAATTGAAGAGTGAATGCACTTGCGTAATTGGTCAAGATGGAAAAGTCCTTGATGGATTGAGGATGCCCCAAGCATTAATATCAATACCTTAAGAAGTATTGTGTAAAGTTAACAAAATAAATATGGACTAAAATAGTTGAGTTGAGTGTTGTACAACTCATGAAGTATTCCTACAAAGAGGAATATAGGCTCATAATATTATCTATCTTTTGACATAATTTCTCTCTTAAAAGTTCACTATAATCGCAGTTTACAGTGATAATGCCTAGGCATCATCGAGAGACTCTGTAGAACTTTTAAAGAGTGATTTTTTTTTTGAAAGTCCTTGACATAGTGCACTTGTTGCTTGACCTACAATTCGAGTATATGTGTAATGATATGTTTACCAATCCATCAAAGTATATCTTGAAAAGATGGTGGGACATTTTACAGTGAACATAGCTCACACTTAAAGGTTGTCCAATTACTTGATATGGAAAATTATTCATTTAATCTATTACCAAAGTAGAGAATTTCATTCTAGAAGTACCATAGTTAAATGCACATGGGCATTAGTGTCTTACTAGGTATTCATGATTATTATATCTTCTGTATGAAATTATTATCATAGCCTATGTCAAGCGGGAAGACACCAGAATGAGTTAAAACAAATATTTCAGGTATGAGCGATATTTGATTATATTTCACTAACCCATGAAAACAAGTTTGGTTAGTCTTGTAGATGCAGGGAATATAACAGATCACATTTGTTGATCTTGTGACATTTATTCACGAGAAGAGGAGACATTAGTTTTACAAACAGAGTTCAACTTAAAGAATTGCACTTACGAGAGCAGGGACTAAAAGTTTGGAATGAATATCATACATCAATGTTCGAATTAAAGAGTTTCACGCCAAGTGATCAAGACGCAAATCATTGACTACAAAATATTTGAGTAAATTCTACGGAGATCTACACCAATCACTTAGAGAATAGATGTTCATATGAGGGGGAGCATTATACAAGTTGCACTCTTTTTCCCTTCACTAAGTTTTATCCCATTGGGTTTTCTTAGTAAGGTTTTTAATGAGGCAACATTATCAGGGGGAGACAATACGCGCTGGACTCTTTTTCCCTTAGCTATGGTTTTGTCCCACTGGGTTTTCCTGGCAAGGTTTTTAACGAGGCAGCATCTCCAAGCGTATGAAGTTGATAACCAAGGGGGAGTGTTATAAATATATTATATTGTGGTTATCAATGCCTAAATTAGATTAGGCTTGTTCCCCAAGAATTCTCATTCCTATATATACCCATTGTATCTTATTTGTAATACATACTTGATTAATGAAAATTCTAGATCTCTCTCCCTATTATCTTTTCTCATATTCTTGCTATTAGGCTAGTTTCACAACATATTGTAGGTTTTTGATTAAGGATGGTCATGTTATAAGGTTTTAAGTATGAAAATAATTTTATAAAATTATTTCCTCAAAAATTAAATATTTAGTATATTTATTTCTATTTGTCAAAGATATAATTTTAATATCTAAAAATATTAAAATTAAAGAAATTCCAAATTAAAATTTATATTTCTGTTCTAAATGGATAGAAATAATTTATGTAAAATTTTGGTATAAAAATATTGAAAAATGAATTTGTTATGATTTATTTATGTTTAAAAATAACAAAAATTAATTTGAAATATTAAATAAACGGTTTTTCTGGAATAAAATTTATTTTTGAAATGATTACTGATCTACAAGTTTAAAATAATTTTTGTAAAATTTTATAAAGTCGTTTTGATATTTTTATAGAATTTTAAAATTTTAATTGAATAAAATTGTAATATTTATAATATATATAAAATAAATGATTTTTGAATAACTAAAAATTCTATGGTAAACTTTGTCATGGGATTTACCCAAAATATTTTTGTAGAATTTTTAAGACACTTTTAGTATTTTAAAAACTATTTTAAAAGATAAGTAAAATATATATAAAGATAAAAGGTTCAAAAAAAAGGTTGCTTATGCCTGGATTCGAACCTGCGACTGGTGCTGCATAATAGACCCGCACCAACCAACTGACCTGTTGGTGTTTTTTTGTTATTTAGATCAAAATAAAAGCTTATAAACCAACCTTCCATTTATCCCCAATTCGCTTATGAACCCTAGAAATTAAGGTCGTCCAATTTCACAATCAAACGAATTCAATCGTGAATAAAAGTTTAGGGCTTTTGTTCTACTACCTAAAACGACACAAAACATATAAAAATTACCTAGAAAACATGAACGGATGAAACGAATTGGATTGTTAGGGGCGTTCGGCGACTCCTTGTTATAATCCGTTCACAAAGGCTGGATTAGTGTGAATTGGTTGTTTTTTACGAGCAGAAGGGATTGTATATCATGTCTGGGTTGGATTCTTATATAAATTATAACAAAGGTTGGTGATTTAAGAGTGATTAGAGTCGGGTTTTTAAACGTATTAAAACAAATCAATTACCTATCAATCAGAGCCTAATAATGCGTAATAGTTGAATAGATGGTAAGGATCCTCATGTTGGTCATATCTGTATGGAAACTTTCCAGAATTATAGGTGAATATGTATTAATTAATTGATTTGCAGATGTTGACTTATTGGGTTGAATTTCAAAAGTTTGACTCTAATAATCAGAAAAGCTTAATGTTATTTTGTTTGATAAAAACACACAAACATCCAAAGTGGTGTAGTGTGTTGTGTTGAGTATCATAAATTCTTAAGTTCTCTTGGACGCGGGTTCGACCCCGCCCAAGACAAATTTTTTTACCCTTTGAAACATATAGCCTATATTATTAAATACATGTGATAGTTATACTAGTTAATAATGTTTACGAAAAAAAATTTAAAACCCATTACGACAACGAGATCCAACGCTTTTATCAAATAATTATTAGTATAAAGTGTTTTGAAAACATATATAGTTTTGAATTCGCTTAAATATTGTTAAAAGAAAAATATATTAGGTAAAGTGGTGGTTTTTTATTAATTAAAAATTTGGGGAAAATGTGCGATGTTACGGTCTCCCCTACTTTTGAAAACTTCGTCCCGAAGTTATTAAAAACCCAGGGTTGAGGGCGATTGGGTAAAACTTAGGGCAACTGTGGTTTGGAAAAATTTGGGTTAAGGCTCGACATGAATTTATAGGTGATAGAATAATCTGTTTCGAATAATTTGGATAAGAGGCTTGATATGTGTGAGTTTTAAGGACTGGATTAGGTTTGTCTGAAATTGCAAGGACAATAAGAACATATCAAAACACTAAACTTTAAGTTTTAGGAATCCTAAAAGAAATGCATGAGTTGATTTGACAAATTTTGAAGTAGGTGTTTAAAGCGAATATCTTTGACGTTTGACCCGAGGTTAGGAACTTGGGAGTGTAAATGAGAAGGGTTTTGGGAATGTGTAACTGGTGAAGGGCAGAGGTACTAATGAAGCAGTCTCCCCTACTTTTGAATGGTTTCTGACCGAACATTATTAAGGACATGCAACAGGATTTCGACTAACAGAGAGTGTAAGAGTATACAAAGTTTAAGGTTTTCTGTAGAGGTGGTCAACAAGGAAGGTTCCAACAAAACTAAAAAAATGCTAGCTATTAGTCAACGACCTATTGAAGAGGTAGTAATGGGTAGGTTCTTGGTCAGACTCCTAGTCCGCTCCCGCAGTATGGTTTATGCTTATATATAGGGTGTACCGCAGCTAACCCACCACATTCCCGATACTTTGGACTCGTACTGATTGTCTACCAACAACCTAAATAGAATTACACACCACCCTCATGTACCTGTAAACCCATGATTGCGTTCCGGACCGTAATCATCGATTTACCTTACACTAGGGTGCTATGCTTTTCCATAACACCAACATAAGTAATACAAGAAACAATGCGTGCAACCAAAATGTGTTAAGTAGTAGATACTGCTCAAGTATAAGATGCGGTTAAAGGTTCTTCCCCTTTCAGGTTCACCCTTTAACCGTAATGAGATTAATGTGTAAGTATAAGACATGATTAGGGGTTCTTCACCTTTCGGGTTCACCCTTAACCCGTAAAATTTTGTTCACATCATTGGGCTCTAAACAACCATATTAATGAACTCTGAGGATTACACCGTTCCCCTTGGGTTAGAGGAATACTCTGAACCGAGTCGTACATGGGAACTGGCTTAGATCTCATATGAGCTATCAATTAGTATGTTCGTTGGTCATGATGGTGAACAAAATAATGTAAAATATAACAAGGTTTTGCTCACAAAAAAAAAAATATGCATACCAAATATGCGTTCATGTAAGTATATAAGTATAGCATAAAATTTTGATTGAAAGAATAGCATAACGTAAATCGAGTAAATCGCACAATTTGCACAAAATGAAAGTAAACGAGTTAAATTAATGCTCAAAACTAGTGTTGTAAGAATAATTTCTAATAACTAGTGCGAGAATAGTTGCAAATAACGCGTGAAAATAACTACCAACAAAAGAATAATACAAAAATAATAAGATAATGTACGAACATAACTATATATAGAATGGTGTAAAAAAATAATGAAATTTACTGTAAACGAAAGTGCGCAGAACAGACGTATACTCTACTGGTATGAGGATAAATTTTTGGAAACCGAAGAATGTTTTAAGTTCAAAACAAGTTCACTTGAAAAGATTTCGTAGGTACACATTTTCATGTGTTTACGAGAAGTCAAGTTTGAAAAGTGTTATAAGGTATATTATTAGTTGCAAATTCCTCCCGAAAATATATATTGGATATGTTATATGAAAACATGCAGATTTACATTTGATTTGTAAAATATGCAATGCAAGTTTATAAAATCCAAGATGAAACCATTTCATGAAGTGTGTGTAAATCTAATGTGTTTCGAAAGACCAAGATTTAAAATGATGTGAAGGTTGTGAATGATCTCAGATGCCTTGACGAATTTTGGAAAATAAAATTTATGTTTTTGAAATTTCTTTAAATTGTGCGTTGAAAAGTCGGAAATTTTTAATTGTTATGAAATGTTGAGAAAATCGAAGTGTTACCCGTTAAGACTGGGTAAACTTGAAACCTTTTAAATTTTCAAACTTTTACGAAATGTATACATTGAAAGATCATTTATTTTGCAGGATCGTTAAGGCATCTCTTTGGGCTCATAGTGGGCTATTTGTTTCAAGGCAAAGGTGTATGAAAAGTGTGTTCTAATTTGGCGAATAGGCTTTGTGAAAAGACTTATAGAATAAGTTGTCAAATTAATCGTTTTAGAAAGAAGTGTACTAGTGCGTATCGTGTAGGTAGGCATTTATGTATGAGTTTAGTCTGACTAAGAAGTTCTAACTAATGGTAGTTTGGCTATGGCTTAGGAGACTGGGTGCAGCAATATTAGTATTAGGTATATGAGGATATACTGTGACTTCGATCAAGTAAGTTTGTAAACATGAAGGTATAAAACAGGTTGAAATAATAAGTTTGGAAAAACCATGTTCATTTTTAACTGTATGATGACGCAACATTCCTAAAATCAGGATGTGATCAAAGTTAAACACAGAGTTTAAAACTTAAATCGTGGGTAAAAATATTTTAACGCAAAACGAGTAATACCTTATAGTGTAAGAATCATGAGCATAAGTGAAATAGTGTAAGCTTTAATGTGATAATATATCGAACAAAAGTTTTAGTAATGATGATAAGGGATTCAAAAGCGAATGATCAATGAATAATGGCATATGAAACATCAAGTGATTAAATGGAATCTTCAAATGATAAACAAACATAAATATCAATGATATAAAACATTGCAATTGTTTCTATAGGAAACTTTGACTATTTGAAATTTACTAGTGACTCGTGGGGCGTACTTTAACCTATAAGTGAATGCTCATCCCAAGAGTTTCCAGGTAGGTATACGGGTCCCTCGTCTGATAGGGATTTATACGAAATACCAGGCCTAGACAGAAAACTCAGGATACAGGCGCTCACCCTTCCAGATTGCACGTGCCCCATCAATAGTGAATTCCAAAACTTTAGCGAGATTAAAAACGAGATGCAAAAATAGATCCTTGAGATTTGGATTTCACTCCTAACTCAAAGATGTATTTCAAAATTTGAAAACGATTGTGGAATGAAACCAATCACTAAGTTAAGGATATCACTCCCAGCTTAGTGGTTAAGTTCCTTTTTGAAAGAAATACTCTTTGAGGTGTGGATGTCACTCCTATCTCAAAGATATATTCCTAAGATAAATAACATATAGAGGAGTGAAACTAATCACCAAGGTATGGATGTCACTCCTAACTTGGTGATATCGTTTCGTTTGTGAAATACGAGTATCTTCTTCTTTAAACAACACACCAAAAGAATAACGAGAAAGAATCATAGCAAAAATATCTTGAAAGAAAATAAGAGAAATAAACACGAGAGGAATCGTGAATTTAAGCTTGGTTATAGACTAGGCTAAAAGGCATTCTAATAACCTAATTCCCTATAACCATGTCTCTGATACCAATCTGTAACACCCCAACCGATGGCGGAATCACGAGGTGTCATGTAGTGACGATTGTTCAAAAGCACATGGTACTAAAATGTAAATATTATTGTATAATTTAAATTATCTTACATGGATGAAATGGGAAAAATACAAAGTCTAAACAAAACATGAAATTTGAAATAAATTAATAAAAGCAAGCACTAAAATCCAATGCTATGGAACTAAGATCAAACTGCACCTGAAACATGTACAAAATAAGTTTTGTCAACATATGAAATGTTGGTGAGCATTCCTAGTTTTAATACATATAGTAAGTTGGAAAAATGGTATACAATTCAAGTGCAAAGCTACAGTGCAATTATGTAAACTATGTATCATACAAATGAGCATTCCTAGTTTTAATACATATAATGTACTAAATTAACGGCGGTGTACTTATCCAAATAATTGGATAATAACTTAACATGACCACGGATTCTCTGATGAAAAAGGAGGAGAATCAACCTAGGCGGGTTGTCAATCCAATAGCGCTATCCAATGTTAAGGTCGGCTTGTACATGGTTAATGATTTCACTAAGTACAAATGTATTCTACATGTAATGTCTAAGCATAAAGCACATATGTAAGCAAATGCACAATGTACTAGAATTGTATTGTAAAAATGTGAACTTGTATGTGTATTTTGTATAAGTGTACATGTAACACCCCAAAAGTGAATAAAGACAAAAGGGGGATAGGAAATACTCACCGTTCGCGAAATTACTTGAAACTCAACCGAACAACGCGATATGAATTAGGATTATCCCAAAGGATTAACCTAAAGAATTAGATAATTTGTAAGGGAATGAACTTAGAGTCTAAGTTATCAAGGATACAAGTAGTTCTAGGGTTCCTAATTTGGGGATAAGTAATTGTTTTATTAATTGTTAATAAATAAAGAAATTTGGTAAATAATTAAATAAAAGACTATTGTAGGTTTTTGATTAAGGATGGTCATGTTATAAGGTTTTAAGTATGAAAATAATTTTTATAAAATTATTTCCTCAGAAATTGAATATTTAGTATATTTATTTCTATTTGTCAAAGATATAATTTTAATATCTAAAAATATTAAAATTAAAGAAATTCCAAATTAAAATTTATATTTCTGTTCTAAATGGATAGAAATAATTTATGTAAAATTTTGGTTCAAGTCGATAGAATCGAGTTTTGGGGTGGGTTTACTTGATGATTGTCGTCAACTAGCTAAAGGAGGAGGAAAAGAAAGATGCACAGTAGGGTTTACGGAATGTGTCTCCTTTAAAGGAGAATGACTAAAGTAATTTACATAGGGCCCCTTGTAGTTCCCCCCAAGTGGCAATTTAGTCTCGAAGTTTCAAATGGACTTTCAAGGGTAAGCACATGACCATATGTATTCATAAAATGATTTGTTTTTTTAAAGGTACAAACTATACAACAAGGTACTTCGATTCATGAAAGTTACGGGTGTTACCCTTTGATAAGCAGGCCAACAATTCATCGATTTCACGGTTTTGTTGGACTTGAACAGCACGTGGAGAATTAAATTTGTCACTTAATTCAGCAACCTGACCACTAAGACCATCAAATTTTGACAAAATTTTATCAAAACTACATGTGAAGTCATAAGTCTAAGCGAATCAATTACCATGTTATTTGATGTAGTTGTATTCGTCTTTACAACCAGATCCATGTGTTGCTGAACAATATCTGCTGCATCTATTTCTTTGGGACGTCGACCTTCATCCGCGGGCTGAACAAAAGAGTTGTTATTAAGCAATTCCATTGTTTCAGCAGATGGTGGAGACCCCGATACGTTAAATAGATTACTTCTGCCTTCACAAGAAACAACTGCATCTTCATCACCATTAACAGAATCGGTTGCTTGCTCGTCAACAATCAAATTTTCCCGACTAACATCTGGCAAAACATCCAGTGGAATTGGTAAGTTTTTCTCTATTTCAATCTTTGCATAATGCGCCATACCATCAGTGGTTTTTTGTTCAACACAGTCGGTTAATGCGGACAGTGGAAGTCCTGTACATAAAAGCTGTCCAAATGATGTTCCTGCATGGTGGATTAGAGAGTCAATAGGTTCAGCCATTTTAGAAGGACTTGAAACAGGAACTTCAACCAAGGCTTCGCCTTCTATATTGTTGTTCATTTGCTGTACAGCATGTTCCACATTCGATACATCTTCAATAACTTGAATACATGGCGATGATGCGTTATAATGTGAGGACAAAACGTCATTATAAGCTTGTTCATCTTGTGTTGAAGGCATAATACCAGACACAACCACATTTTTAGCAACCCCCTGTATAGAAGTTCGGGGTGTTTTCGATTTCCAAAAATACGTTTGAGTTATTTGTCGCTCAACATAACGTACTTGCTCATTAATTTCAACCTCATTTTCATTATTAATAGCATCATCTTCCTGTTCTTCTTTAGCCTTACCCATTCTCGTGAAACACTGGTAAGTTAAACATTTGCAATCTATAGGTTCCCCCTATTTAACCACATTTTCCCCAAGTAGGTGAATCAAGATTTGCATAACAAACCTTGGATACAACAAAAATTTCTTTGCTTTTCTTGCAGTATTGCAATTCGACACCAACTCATTAAAAATATATTTTGACATGTTGAATGGTTGATTTGCTAAAATTGAATATGCAACATATTGCATAGGTAATGGTATTTGATCCTAGCAAGTGGATTTAGGCGATAAGCACTGTAAAATGGTGTGTATCAAATACATCTCAGGTGACTGAAAACCACTCTTGTGCAGTGTACCGGAATCAAATTGGAGTTCATACTTCCTTTAAATAAACAAAGCATGCATGTCAGATCATAAAAAAGCATCGCCACCATCAGAGTCTTGTAATTTCAGAGCCCGCGATATGACATCAGGCGTAATTATGACGAAATTGTCTTTAACCCTTGCCGTTAGAGTGGTAGGTTGTTTGCGCCCATCAAAATTAACCCTAGCATGATTCCAGAACTCACGAAGAGTAGTTAAATATAGTGGGGGATTAACGATTAAGGCATAATAGTATGGAGATTTCAACAAAACATCTATCATTCCATGATATTGAGGGTGATCATCTAATTTAGTGAGAAAAGCAACCAAATTGTGAACTGGTTTTAGTCGCAAAGGCATTGTTAACTTTTAAAGGTTAGGGTTTAATAAACTGCATAAATTTGAAAAAAAGGGTAAGGAAAAAAGAGAAAGAAGAAGTATGAGACCCTTGTTGAAATGACGAGGATTGAGGGAAAGAGGGCTTTTGAATTTTTTTAGAGCAGTTAATTTTAAACGTCTGAAACACCATAATAAATAGCATATAAAATAAACAACTATTGTTCACCATAATTTGATTTGTCCATACTAATATTCTAAGTGTCATTTTTCATTAAAAAAATTATGTAACATCGTTTCATTAACATGCACAAAGCCGTTAATTTCATATTGAACTGTGTATAAATTCAAATTTAATTATCCATATAATACCACAATAGGTTATAGTTCATTAGGTAGGAAACCCTTGGTTAATTGAGGAACGTAAATTTTATATAAGTTAGTTAAGTAAAAAGCTAGGCGACATTTTATGGTGCAAACTTTGGATATTCATTTCCTAGTATCGACACGCCTTCACCCTAGAAAATTTTTTAGAAGAAAAATTTTGTTTTTGGTAGTTAATTATGTTTTTAAAAACAACAAAGACGATTCAGAATTTAAAATCAATTAAACACTTAGAATATTTGTAAACCAATAAGTAAAAAACAAAAAACAAAAACCTTTTCAGATTTTATTGATCAAAGGTTTTGCTTTCATCATCAGTAGTTTGTTATCATAGGTTTTTCAACAGGAGTCAAAATTACTTAGGTTACATTTATTTAAACTAAGAAAGGTATTCAGAAGGTTATTCATCAGATGTTTGGATTACATGATCAGTAGTTCATTATCAGATATTTGTTGTCAGTAGTTTAAAAATCAGTGGTTAACCAAATTAAGTTACGTAATGACAATGACATCTACAATATTAGTAAAGGACAAACAAAATTATGTTCAACATTTCTTAAAAATCTAGTAAAAATAATTTACCTAAGTTGAAAACAAAACAAACAATCAACATATATCATCACCCTCTTAATCTATTGATCTAGTAAAAAATTTACACATAAGGGATACAGTAGTTAGTTATTTTACAAATTAGATGTCCACGGATGTATATATCCCAAAAACATTAGTGCAATAACCAACAAAAAAGGTATCAACGTGTCAAAAGAACAAACAACCCCACATTACACCTTAAACCACTCAAATTCACAAACATCACCAACAGCCAATCCATTATTCTTCAAAAGAACATTCCATCCTAATATCACCACCCTTCTACAAAATTGAAAAAAAAAAAAGTAAATGCAATTAGGCTTTAAATATAATATACAGTTAAAAAATAAACAAAAGATAATTTAAACGCAATAAAACTTACTTCTTATAACAACCATTTTTTTGAGTCCCCACCTCAGCCTTCACAGGTGTTTGATCATCAAACTTAATATTTAATGACATTCCAGGTTTCAGCCCAGAAGCCATAGCTAGTGGATTGGTGATTTGCTTAAAAATAACCCAAAACATAACAATTAACAAAATTAAAAAACCTAAACTTTATAGAACTTATATATCCAAAAAATAAACAAACTAATAATATTACCATGCGCTTCTGAATATTGGCTTTCATATAAAAGTTATTCTATATAGCAAAAAAAGTACATGAAAATTACTTAAGCAAAATACCTGTCACACCCTCAAATTCCACGTGCGGGGTTTTACCGCGAGGCGCGTGACACACCAGAATCCAAGTCAACGGTCACAATAAACGACATCTCTATGATATGAAAACAACGTAAATTTCCCATTAAGTTTCAAAATCTATCCATCGCTTGCGGAAGTGTAAAACTTTATTACAACTCAAAAGTAAAACATGAAAGTCTGATAAAGCTCAAATGAAATGCTAATGGATCCTAGACGCTGTGAGACTCCGTGCGCCTAAACTCAATTCTGCTACCTTAGAGACCTGAGAAAACATGCCAAAAAGACGTCAACATATAATGATGGTGAGTTCACAGGTTTTAAGTTCACAAATTGTTTCAAGCGTAAAGAGTTTCATCTCAAAAGTACCAAGTATGCAAAACCTTTAAGTACATAACAAACGTTTCCTTACTACTACGACTGTGTTGCCGAAACCATTACTGACAAGCGTTGCATGTGTTGCCACCCGTGTTTGAGTTCCCGAAAAATAGAGACAATATGCACCCGCCCGGCTCCCAGCCGTCGGGTGGGGTTCGTCAAGCCCAATAGATCTATCCACATTTCCCCCGTTGAGCCCCGCACATTCATGGGTGTTGCGTTTCATAAGCATTGTGTTTCAAAAAGTGTTGCGTTTCATAAGCGTTGCATTTCAAAACATAAACGTTGTATTTGTTAAATCGTGTGGCATGCTTCTCCCCTGAGAAAAAAGTGTATAAAAGAGGGGCCGTGATACTCACCTTAGAGTGCGTCCTTAGTAAATTAGAAATCCGATATGTGTGTAATAGTCCCAACTAGCGGCGACCTATCAATGAGTTTACATAAGTGTGATGACAATTAACCCGAAGGCTAATCAGTCCCTAAGTTGTCCAGACCGTGACCGTGTATGTTGAAAACATGTTTAAACGTTAAACCGACCAACCAGACAAATCCCGACATCCCATTGGTGACCCGACATCCCACGTGTTAGCCACATACAAGATATCATGCAACATATGCAATTAAACACTTAATACACGCAAGAGTTCACCTAGTCTAGCATAACGCTCAATTAACACATAAATAGGTCCGAACACGTGTTACCAAGTCATTGGACATGTCACGGGGTTCCTAACATGTTCCTAGGCGTCAATCCGTGTTTCGGGATGTTAAAAATATACATATGGCAGCAGTACACGCGATTAGGAATCAAACATGTGATTAGGAAAAGTCAACTGGTGATTAGGAGAGTCAAACTAGCGAGTAGGGCTGTAATCACTAGTAATAATGGCGATTGGGCTCCCAATCGCCTATAGTTCAGGCGATTGGGGGCCAATCGCCTATATTATAGGCGATTAGGGACCCCTAATCGCTAGTACTGTTCTGTTCCGACTTTTTGCGCGTTTAACCCTCCAAATCAGATCCGAAACATGTGTAAACACCCAATATCCAACCCAAAACATTAACCCAACTATTTCAAGCAAAAACCCCTAATTTATCATCACCCTAGCCGACCCGAATGCATGCGGTTTCCCAAAATAGCATAACTAGCATGTAAGCATCACATCAACATGCAAAACTTACCCTAAATAGCAAATGTCCAGATTTCATCACATAACGACGTTGTCCGACATTATCCTACTGTTCTAGCATCATCCTAGAGTAAACCCTAACCTCAAACAATCAACAAAACACAACATATCATCATCAATCCACCATAATCATTCAAACGGGTCAAAACCCCTAATATCAATATTACACATCTATGAACCTTCAAACTCCTAAGTTATCATCATATTAACTCATTTAGATCAGAAGCAAAAATATTAACACAAGAACAATCATGTTTAAACGATAAAAATCCTATCTTGCATGAATACATCACATATAACAAGTATAGACGTTTGGTTTTGTTTTGAAACTGATTTTAATGAGTTTTCAAAGACACGAATGTTTATAAATCAGGTCTGGACCTTTAGGGATCAAAACAATATCATTACAAAGGTTTGGGATGAAGAACACACCTTGAAATGGTGAGATTATGAGGTGTAAAGCTTGGAAATGTGATTTCTTACTCAAAAACGTGTTGCAGAGGTTGGATAAGGTGTGGGGTGGCTTTGGGGTGTATTAGGGTTTCACAAATGATGTTTTGAAACATAAGGGTGGTATTTATAGGCGTTTTTAGTCGTCACATTCAGTTCAGGCGAGTACAAGGATGTTACAGGCGATTAGGGCTCCTAATCACTAGTAGTACTAGCGAATAGCCCCCTATTCGCCCAAAGAACCTTCCTACTCGCCATTATATTGGCGATTAGGCCCTAATCGCGTGAACAGTACACGTGATTAGGATGCTATACAACATGCTGCTAGACATGTTGCTATAATACATGTTGCTATAAGACATGTTGCTATAGGCGATTAGGATTCTAATCGCCTATACTATTGGTGATTACGCGTAATCACCTATAATGTCATGCAATTACGCGAAAAAAACTATTTTAACATATATAAACACGTATTCACATACCGGCAAGTCATATAATGATTGTAAGCACATAATGCTTGATAACTAACACGTTCCCATCCGTTTACCAATTCCCGAGACTCGAGATTTACGTGTGTGCGTTAAACCTGGCGATTCTACAAATCACCCATCCATGTTCACATGGTTATGGACCGACTCCCAATGATCCCGTGGATCATTGTAACGACTCCCGATGATTCCCGGAACCATCATAACGACTCAACTGACCTAGTTAAATATGTTTGAAAACGTTTTTTCGCTAAGGTAGACTTTTGTGTTTTATAAAATGTTAACCTAAACGTGTCGGGTGTCACATCATCCCCCTGTTGAAAGAATTTTCGTCCCGAAAATTTCCCGAAGTCAAAGAGAACGAAGCGATAAAAAGAAAAATTTCCTTGGTCGTCACAATACCCAACTATTGTAACTTATAAAAACTAAATAAAATATAAAAATATCAAATTTTACTAGGCCCTTTTCAACTTTCCTTTTCTGGGATAAAATATCCGTAGTAGATACAGATGTAGAAGGAGGGAGACTCCCGGACTCATCCAATTTAATAAAAACAACATGAGAAGGAGTGGCGGCGTTGGCGACCTGTTGCAATTCATCGAAATCGACTACTCTTCCATCATTATCATACGCAACAATCTCATAACGTGAACAACACACAAGCTTGAAAACAACAACTATCTCACGCCTCAAACGAAGATCATGAACCACATTTACCCAACCACCATGCAAAAAATACTTCTTACCATTATCTGAACGGCCAAAAGTAACCTCCCATTCCCTAAAATCTGCAGCCTCAATGGTAATCTTTTTTGGTAGGAAAAATATCATGGTAGTTGTATAAATAAAAACCACGTGGAACAGGCTGCAAACAATATTAAAGTTTTTATGATTTAAACAACTAATCAAAATATAAATAAAAACTTCAATCTCCGTATATATAACTATATTAAACAACAAACAAACTTACAACATAGTTGGACGACAAATCACGAAGCGGATAATATAAACAATTGCCAATGTTATTCTTCTGGTTCAAATTTAAAAACATAACCTTCAAAGATTGAGGCTGCAAATATTCCAAAAAAACAAAGCAATTGGCAATCATTCAAATACCCCTCATCATACGTTTCCAACCATCTGTGAAGTAGAAAACATCAGCTATCAATTCAAGAGTAACAGGCCATTGAAGATCTTGTTCGACTATTAAATCAAATACGCCAAGCGCAAGGTCATTGGATTGAAAAAATATTTCAAACGTAAGCGGCAGCATCTAAATCAGAAATGTATAAGAAAAAAAATAAATAAGCCACAACAATATTTAAATAAAAACATAATCATAAGAAAGAAGGCTAAATACCAGAGTTAGCGTTTCGGATCAAATAACATTGTAAAAATTCTAGAAACCATCTTTCAAATATAACCCTATAACAACAAAAAAACAAAATATTAACTAATCTAACATATAACAACATAATATTAATGACAATAACAATAAATCAGATAATTTGTTTTCCCCGTCAGTACATCATTATTAGTAGTTTCCTAATCAAATATTATCATCAGGAGTTAAACATACGTAATTCATAATCATATACAACAATCATAGAACATACATAAATAATATAACATGTAACAACATAATATTAACGACAATAACAACAAATCAGATGTTTGGGTTTCATCATAAGTGCTTCAGTATCAATAGTTTTCTAATCAGAGATTCAAATCAGGAAGTAACCATTCAGTAGTTAATAATCATATACAATAATCATAGAACATACATAAACAACCTAACCTACAACAACATAATATTAATGACAATACAACAAAAACAGAGGTTTTGGTTTCATCATCAGTTCTTCATTATCAGTAGTGTTATAATCAGAGATTCTCATCAGGAGTGAAACCATCAATAATTCATAGTCATATACAAAAACAACAAAAAATACACAACTAATCCAGAAGATAATGCATCTAAAGTTTAGAGAAGTAACATAACCCTAATAGCAAACCGTAACAACAATATGTTCTTCATCAACCAAATAACACATTTCCAGTGAAGTAACAGAAGAAAACATCGACGATTAGTATAACAACTGAAAAAAATAACACATGACACAAATAACAAAACAAACACATACATTTTACCAAGAAGACACAACAAGCGCTTTAAAATAACATAACAACAACGATGAGAAAACAAAGAGAACATTCCTAACAAAAACATAAATTAAAATTTGAAAAACAAAATAATAACCCAAGATAAATAACGAAAAAAAAATATACCTTAAACGAAAACAAAACAAACACAGCGTCGGCAGAGATGATGAAAAAATGTTGAATAATCTTCACCAAAACAGCTGAACAAAGAAGAGGGAACAGGAACAGAAGAGGGAAAGAGATAGAGAGACAGAGACAGAGACTGAAAAAAGGGTTTTTAAAGAGTGAAATAACTACTGATGAGTCCCTTTGTGTTGTTTTGAAACATAGAGACAAATGGGTCCGGTATAACCCAAAAATCCAAATGAATGAGTAAGTTACACGTTAGTATATTAAATGTGGTGCTGCCACATAAGAGGCCCGGTTCCCCAACTGCCCTGATGGCTCTTTAAGCTTGTTACTTTTTAGTGAAACTTATAGATTAGAATCTTTGAAGATTATATGTCTTTCAATTTTATTTTATGTCTATATCAAAATAAACATACATACATGCACATACTGATGTGTCGTAAAACACATCTATTTTCCTATGTATTTTGTATATTATTTGGTCAACTTTTTATTCGTTTTGTGTCATTTTTATTAGGTATTTATTTATTTTATTACTTTATAGGTGTTCGTGGAAAATGAGCTAAAAAGAAAGAATTTTAATTGAGACACGAACACTTGAGAGCAGGTGGTCATGGACGTTGAAGTATTAATGGCGAACTTTGGTCGAGCCAAGAACACCCGAGTTTAACGCACGTAGTTATAATAATAATAATAATAATAATAATAATAATAATAATAAAATAAAAGGAAAACATGACAAATTTTGTCACGAGCCCAAGGCCCACTAGGGCACTTTATAAAAAGCATAGAAGCAGCAGCAATAATATATGATATTTTTTGTTTGAAGAAGGATTCGGGAGGAGCGGCAGAGAACAATCGAAGGTAAACACAACAACAGCTCTAAATCAAATAGAGAGGAGAAAAAAAAGGAGAGAAGGTCTCGGGTGCACTAAAGATTAATTATTTGAAGACCTAGTGGTTTGTTTAATTCGTCTATATATTTTAGAGACATATTTATCATTGTTTTTCGAGACTGTGTGACTATGTTTCTGATTTTAATTATGAACTAGACTTCCATGGTTGCTTAGGTTTATGAACTAGACACATTATTTGCAGTGTTTAATGATTTTTGGTTTTTAATTTTGATGTGTAGAATTACATGACCTTAACTTTTATTGTTGGATTTGATATATCTGTGTTGGTGTTAATTTTATTTGAAGTTTGTTTATTGGTTTTGTGGAACTAGGCATGTAGAGATACCCCCTAGGTCTTGAAATCAATCTAGTTCGTCAACTTAGGTTAGCGTGCTAGTATTTGGAGTTGGAGTACGACACAAGTATAACAAACTAATATAATAGATTAACTAAGACGTGCAGTCCATTCTTGAGGGTGAGAAATCTAACTCGAGATTGCTAGGTAACTAACTAGGCATTGTTCGGTAGTTGGCAAGCGCTAGGGCGGGAGTCGCTACTTGTCCGTGTTTAGAGTTTTCCTAGGTTTTCTTCAGTAGGGTTTAAGTCTGCTTCATAGTTTGAAGGTTTTAATCCAGGAGAGGTTTTAATCTGATTTCTGTGGGATTTTGGTACGCTAGGGCGATCCGGATCCATCTTAGCATTTCTACACTTGTCCCGCCTTAAGTCTAGTGAGCCATCCTTGACAGAAGGTTTATTAGGTAAGAATAGGGTCTCAAGTTAATTACCAGATTCAGGATTTATTGCTAGTGTCTAGGGATTTTACCTAAGTAACCAGCCTTCTTCCTATCTGATTTCTCCAGTTCCTTAAGTTCGTATTAGTTGCCGAGTTAAGTTAAGGTTAATCTATTTAGTTTAATTAAGTTTGTAATTAGTAGTTTAAAATACCCCCATATAAGTATATATTTATTTAGGATAGTATACGGTAGAGGTTGTGATCTAGAGTTGCATTCGCGTCTTTGGGTTCGATACTCGGTCTTATCTGTTTACTGCTTTGCGATCCGTACACTTGCCGTGCGTGTGTAGTTTTTAGGTGAGTCGTTTTAATTAAAGCTTGTGTTATTTTTATATATATATTAGCACGCATCAAGTTTTTGGCGCCGTTGCCGGGGACGCAATTGGCACTCTTGAGAATTATCCGATCCGTTTCTGGTCTACTATTTTGTAAATAATTTTTGCTTTTGTTTTTTTTTTTATTATTATTTTTTATTCGTAATATATAATTTTTTTTTATCATGTGCAAGATCTGCGGAGGACCCCACTTTACCATAAGATGCCCTCATTCATATTCATCGGGGTATTCCACGGATTATTATTCTAACACGTATTTACCGCCGCAGCCATATCAGTCATACCAGCCTTCATACCCACAGGCAAACCGGTGTTTAACCCTGCAACATCTAAGCCACTAGATAGAATAAAAAGTCGGCTTGATCGTCTACAAGATGAGATATATGAGGAAAGGCATGGTGGTAGCTCGTCAGAGTATCCACCTAGCCAACATTTGTATCCACACCCCGATTATTGGGATGTCTCGTCTCACACTAGGCCCGACTTTGCCGCCCTTGTTGCTAAGCAAGACGCCTTCCTTGCTAATCAACAGCTCATGCTCGAGGATATGTGTTCTTTGCTATCTATGCGCACCGACTATTTGAGGGAACAAGATGAGGCACTTGAGAGGCTACAGGCTCAGGTGGATGAACTGAAGACCATAATGGACGTTGAAGTCCCACCTCCAGTTCAGCAGGTTTATTTCACATATGATGACCCAGACGAGATGGTAACACTTACATTACCTGATTGTATTAGGCCAGTTGCTGAAACTGTTTGTCCTTACTCATCTGATTCTGTGCATGATTTAACTGACCCATATGATTCTTTACACTTGTCTTGTGAGGATGATATTTTGCAGGATTCAGGGTTAGAGCCAGAGACCATAATGGACGCCTTAGTCCCACCTTTGGTTCAGCAGGATGAGCAGCCTTGCCAGATCTCTAGTTCAGCAGCATATCCTTGGGGGCAGATGTCCGGAGGGAGGCTGAGGAAGATATGGATTTTTCAGAATCCACAGGCTGGCTGTTTGAGGAAGAAATGGTAGAAGAGGAAGACACCACTAACCTGCTTGAAGAAGCAGCTGATGGGGAAGTAGAGTTTGGTGACGAGTTAGTTGATTTGTCAGTTCCAGAAGTGGACAAAGATCTTGACCAAGTGTCACCAAACAAGGAAGATGAGAAAGAAGTAATGGTGGAAGAAGAAGAACACCTCGGCCGCCCGTGCAGGCATTGGATATTACACTGCTAGTAGTGCCACCACCATGGCCACCACCACAGGAGAAGGCGAAGAGGCACCTGGACTGACACAGGGTGAGGGTCAGGAGTTGTAGAGACAACAAATCCCCACATTACATGCCAAGAATCAGGTTTGGTCCAGGTAAATTTAAATATTGGTGGCCCGACCCATTTAAATTTGATAAAATATTTTTCAATTCCACTAATGTAATTTTACTAAATAATATGGACCGGGTGGAATTAAACGGGTTGGATCGGGTCCAGATAAAAGAGAAGCCCCCTGATTAAGTTTAAGTGTGGGGAGGCTCTGTAGAGTTTGTAAATTTATATTTATACCTATTTATTTATTTTTTTTCTAGCTTTTCAACTTTTTTTATTTGTGGTCCGTCAATCGGTAGTGGTTCATAGGTTTTTATTTTTTTTTCTTTTTTTTGTTTTTTTTTTGTGTCTTTAAGTCTATTTGCGTGTTTGCTTAGGTAAAGGAAATTTCACATGAGCAGATCCCCTGTATTATCTTTATATATATTTTATGAGTGGGAGTTTTGGTAAAGGTTTGGGTAATAAGAGAATTTTTCTTAAAAAAAAAAATTAATTAACTTTCTCTGAAAAAAGACTTTCACATAATGTGAGGAGTCTGGGCTGACCTGTTCACCTTATGCGACCAGCTATTACCCCGGAAAGTTATATTTTTTTTTCGCTTGCAACGCGTGTTGTGATTACCAGTGTCCTTCACGTTGAGCGAGAACCATATTTTTTTTCCTTTCTACCCATTTGGTTCTACCACCATTCACCGCCATTTTGCCAAGCAGGTACGTCTTCTTGTTTGTTGTTTTTTGAGTCTAAGTTAGTAGTTTGAGTCTTTTTATTTTTGTGTGGTTCGGTATTATGCTCGGGTTTTGTTTGTTTCGTTTTGCGCAGGTTTGGATTGCACCGCCCGTACTCAATCTCCATTCGGGCGATTCTGGAGCTGTACGTTATATTGAAGCAACCCGAGAGTTTACCATTGTGTCAGAGCCGATCGCGACCAAAATGCTATACGATCGAGCTGGATTAGACTAAAGTTTTAGAGCTTACAAAGAAAAATGAACCAGCTAAGTCCTTTCCAATTTGCCCTCGTCTTTTTATTTTTGTATTCGGATTTTTTTTTTTGTGTCGTTTTCTATTCCTACATTGAGGGCAATGTAGAATTTAAGTGTGGGGATGGGAAACTGTCGTTTAGTCTGTATACAGAGTCGTTTAAATTAAAAAAAATTAGAAAAAAAAACAAAAAAAACTGAAAAAAAGTCCCTGATTTTGAAGTTTGCATTATATAAAATATGGAAAATGATAGGTAAAGTTAGGTGTCCGGTTTTCAAATAGTATGTATAATAAGAGATTAAAATTAATTGAAAACGTGTCTGATTTGGGATATGTGGGTAGGCTCGGCCTGTAGAAAAGATTCCTTTGAAAAGTAATAAATTAATTATGTTAGGCTATTTTGTGGGTTCTCATCTAGGAGAAACGGGGAGACCAAAACTGCCAAAAATAGTATAAGAAGCACCGTTTATAAGTAGAAAATCGTTAGAATTTCTAATCACTTAAAAAAATTAGAAATCAAAGAAAAAATGCTGAAGCTTAAGGTGCCTGGCCACTGGGATAGCGACTTGGATTTGTCACACCCTCTGAGTTAAGTATGCTGAGATGAAAAAAAAATATGCTGAAGCTTAAGGTGCCTGGCCACTGAGATAGCGACTTGGATTGGTCACACCCTCTGAGTTAAGTATGCAAAAAGAAAAAAAAAAGTGATTTTAAATTCTCTTGGTTTTCTACATAAGACGGTTAGGAAATGGTCAATTGGTCGTTCCTTTAGCTTCATAAGCTTGAGGCGGGATTAGGAGGAATTGTGGCTTCCTTCGAGTGAGACCCTA
The DNA here is from genome assembly GCA_030844895.1 of Ambrosia x helenae. Classification (NCBI taxonomy): domain Eukaryota; kingdom Viridiplantae; phylum Streptophyta; class Magnoliopsida; order Asterales; family Asteraceae; genus Ambrosia; species Ambrosia x helenae. The sequence goes on along the minus strand of CM061225.1, from coordinate 112,553,150 downwards.
GATAGACTAATCAACATGAACTTAACATAAATAAAAAGGGACCTGGAAACCGGTGTGGGTTTAAGAGGATCAATATACCTGCAATCGCAATCAACACGTTAGTAGATTATTAATTAAGTAACCTATGTTTTGAAACTGGATGTAAACCTAACTGTGATTCCATAGCATAATTCTTTTTCAGGAACGAAAAAGAGTCAAGTGTGGGAATGTTTGATGTGTCGTAAAACACATCTATTTTCCTATGTATTTTGTATATTATTTGGTCAACTTTTTATTCGTTTTGTGTCATTTTTATTAGGTATTTATTTATTTTATTACTTTATAGGTGTTCGTGGAAAATGAGCTAAAAAGAAAGAATTTTAATTGAGACACGAACACTTGAGAGCAGGTGGTCATGGACGTTGAAGTATAAATGGCGAACTTTGGTCGAGCCAAGAACACCCGAGTTTAACGCACGTAGTTATAATAATAATAATAATAATAATAATAATAATAATAATAATAATAATAATAATAATAATAAAATAAAAGGAAAACATGCCAAATTTTGTCACGAGCCCAAGGCCCACTAGGGCACTTTATCGAAAGCATAGAAGCAGCAGCAATAATATATGATATTTTTTGTTTGAAGAAGGATTCGGGAGGAGCGGCAGAGAACAATCGAAGGTAAACACAACAACAGCTCTAAATCAAATAGAGAGGAGAAAAAAAAGGAGAGAAGGTCTCGGGTACACTAAAGATTAATTATTTGAAGACCCAGTGGTTTGTTTAATTCGTCTATATATTTTAGAGACATATTTATCATTGTTTTTCGAGACTGTGTGACTATGTTTCTGATTTTAATTATGAACTAGACTTCCATGGTTGCTTAGGTTTATGAACTAGACACATTATTTGCAGTGTTTAATGATTTTTGGTTTTTAATTTTGATGTGTAGAATTACATGACCTTAACTTTTATTGTTGGATTTGATATATCTGTGTTGGTGTTAATTTTATTTGAAGTTTGTTTATTGGTTTTGTGGAACTAGGCATGTAGAGATACCCCCTAGGTCTTGAAATCAATCTAGTTCGTCAACTTAGGTTAGCGTGCTAGTATTTGGAGTTGGAGTACGACACAAGTATAACAAACTAATATAATAGATTAACTAAGACGTGCAGTCCATTCTTGAGGGTGAGAAATCTAACTCGAGATTGCTAGGTAACTAACTAGGCATTGTTCGGTAGTTGGCAAGCGCTAGGGCGGGAGTCGCTACTTGTCCGTGTTTAGAGTTTTCCTAGGTTTTCTTCAGTAGGGTTTAAGTCTGCTTCATAGTTTGAAGGTTTTAATCCAGGAGAGGTTTTAATCTGATTTCTGTGGGATTTTGGTACGCTAGGGCGATCCGGATCCATCTTAGCATTTCTACACTTGTCCCGCCTTAAGTCTAGTGAGCCATCCTTGACAGAAGGTTTATTAGGTAAGAATAGGGTCTCAAGTTAATTACCAGATTCAGGATTTATTGCTAGTGTCTAGGGATTTTACCTAAGTAACCAGCCTTCTTCCTATCTGATTTCTCCAGTTCCTTAAGTTCGTATTAGTTGCCGAGTTAAGTTAAGGTTAATCTATTTAGTTTAATTAAGTTTGTAATTAGTAGTTTAAAATACCCCCATATAAGTATATATTTATTTAGGCTAGTATACGGTAGAGGTTGTGATCTAGAGTTGCATTCGCGTCTTTGGGTTCGATACTCGGTCTTATCTGTTTAATGCTTTGCGACCGGTACACTTGCCGTGCGTGTGTAGTTTTTAGGTGAGTCGTTTTAATTAAAGCTTGTGTTATTTATATATATATATATATATATATATATAAATGTCTATCAAATGATGCAAGTACATCAATTGATTTGATGTAAAAAAGAATATTCACAGTAAATATTAATGATGAATATTTGGAAAAATAGATATTAGCTTAGTTTATAAGTATGTTATGTTAGATTATGATAACTATATTTTATAACTATCTACCTAATGTAATTTGCTTTTTTATGTTTTCAAATTGTTATATGCAACTTTATTTAAAGTTTAGTATAATTTTTTTTTGTTTTTTAATTATTGTATAATCGTTAACAAATTATGATATTTGCTCTATTGGTATTCATATTAGATTAGTAGTTTACATGTAAAGAAAAACGTCTGATGAGTAAATTTCTGATGAATGTAATGATAAACGTCTGATGAGTAAAATTCTGATGAATGTAAAGAAAAACGTCTAATGAATAAACTTCTAACATAAACTACTTGTCACACCCCCCCAATTTACCACTTGCGGAGTTTTACCGCGAGGCGCATGACAAACCAGGATCCAAGTCAACGGTCACAATAAACAACTCTAAATGAAAAACATAAAATTCAAAAGATATAGTTTTCATAAGCTCAAAACCAGTTGCGGAAGCATTAGACAAGTTACAAGTCATAGACTCAATTGTATCAAGTGTTTATTACAAAACATGATCTAAACCTAGACGCCAATGCAGACTCGTGCTCCTAGTTCCATTCGTTGCTACCTTAGCGACCTGAGAAAAACATGCCAAAGAGATGTCAACATATAATGCTGGTGAGTTCACAGGTTTTGTTCAATATGTTACCAAGTGTTACCGAAACATTACCATGTCCATACTATATCAGTGTTACCAAGTACGCTAGCTAGGCGTATGTTTTGTTACTACTACGATTGGAAAACCATTACTAGACTGTTACCATGTGTTCAACCCGATGTGTTGTAGCCACGCTACGAGTGTTACCAGTTCCAGACAATATGCACCCGCCCGGCCCTCCAAGCCATCGAGTGGGGTTTGTCAAGCCCAATAGATCTATCCACATTTCCCCCGTTGTGCATCCCCGCACATTCATGGTTTCCCCCGGGACTTTAAAAGATCGTATAGTACACAAGTTTAAAACCATAGTATGACATATGTTACCAAAATAGTTTAGCGCATGTTTTCTCCCCCAAAAGTTAAAGCAGTAAAAGTGGGGCCGTGAACTCACCTTAGATAGCGTTCTTTGATTACAAGTAAAATGCTAAGCCCTTGATAATCCCTCTACCGGAGATCTATCAAAATGTTCACATAAGTGTTCCGACTAATAACCATAAGGTTATCTAGTCCCCGATTGTCCAGATCGTAACCAAGTATGTTTTAAAACGTGTTTTAAATGTTTAACCGACACACTAGACCAACCCGACATCCTGTTGGTGACCCACTACCCTAACTAATCAAGTATACATAGATTACACATAAGGTTCAAGCATAAAACACTTAGTTTGTATCAAAAATCTCATTTCTGCATCAGAACGGTCGAACCAGTCAGTTTAAGTCTCCTTCGCCCGTTTTAAATCTCATTCGCCCGTTTTACCACGTTCGCCCAACATAACCCAGGTTCGACCCTGGATTCTCTCCTTCGCACCTTCGATCGGTCGAAGGAGTCCAGGTTCGCCCCTGTTGTGCAAATTTTCCTAAAAACGCTTCAAACACATTCAAAACGACTCGAAACATCATCAAACACAGCAGTCAAGTATGAATAACTTATCCCTACAAAACCCCATCGATTTCTCCCGATAATACGTCAATTTCAGCCCTTTCCCAGAATGGTAAGAATTATGGAAATGTCACAATCATGCATGGATTCTTTACCCAATTTGGAAACTTTTGAAATCAATCCATATTCAACTTAAAATGCTCAGTTTGTCGAGTGTTCGATCTTTCCCTATTAGTTCTATTGATCATAAATATCATGCATCAAGTCTAGATTCGTTAAAACCCCCAAAATACCCATCTATCCCTCTTTAACCCTAAACAACAATAAACTAGCATCAACAACAAATCCTATATCATGTTTCTATCATAGACACAGCAGCAAATCATTGAACAACACACAACACCACATAGTACATAATTAACACATGTTTATTATTATGAAAACCTATGTTTAAATGATAAGGTTTTGATTTAGAAAGATGTTTAAAAGGTGTTTAAACATGAAAACACCCTTAGAACAGATCCGGACAATTAGGGTTAGATGAAAACGAATTAAAATGCTTTAAAAGGATTAGGATCAAGAACACACCTTGGATTCTTGTTTAGATGTTGTAGATAGGTTAGATTATGAAAAAGAAGAGCAAAAACTCCTTCCTTAGTGATTAAAATCGTTTGAGAGTGTTTTGAGACGGTTAGGGTTTGTGAAATGATGAAAAATGACAAAGTTTGGTATTTATACTAATCCTCCTTCGCCCCCTGTAAGTGGTCGAAGGGAATTCTTTCAATTCCACATCCCAGGTTCGCCCCTTTACAAAGGGTCGAACCAAACAAAATGTTCTCCTTCGACCACTCGAAGTGGTCAAACCAGAACCCATGTGTATCTAGTTTTCCAGTTTGTCGTGTTTAACGCATTCTAACACATCTTAACATATGAGCATGCAACCTTAGTCTAGGTTTAACATATTTAAGCATGGATAATCATTTACACATCATTTAAACACATCTATGTATATAATCCACCACACGACCCATAATCTATACATATACTTAATTATTTCATGTAATGTCACCAACAACGGAACCCGGTACTAGTGTATTCCCAACACGACTCCCAATGATCCTCCAGATCATTGAATCCTGGACAATCCTAACTTGACCCGACTCAACTAACCCAGTTAAGTTCGTTTATAAACGTTTCCCGCTAAGGTAGACTTAGATGTTACTAAAATGTTTAAGCCAAATATGCCGGGTGTCACATCATCCCCACGTTGAAAGAATTTTCGTCCCGAAAATTGCGCAAAGCCCCAAAATGAAAGAAACGAAAAGAATGAAACGAAAAGGAAAATTACCGGTTGTCACATCATCCCCACGTTGAAAGGAATCTCGGCCCGAGATTCATTCCGTTTCAGCAGTAACATGCCTCGATTCAAACGCGCGCTTCGGAAAAAGATGACGATATTTAGCTTTCATCTGATCCTCCCGTTCCCACGTGAACTCCGGTCCACGATTTGAGTTCCAACGGACTTTGACGATGCGGATTTTACTCCGACAAATGCTACGAATCTTGTAGTCGAGAATCTCAACAGGTTCCTCCACAATGCGAAGACGATCATCAACCCTGATCTCTTCCACTGGTACAATGAGAGATTCATCAGCCAAACACTTCTTCAAGTTAGACACATGGAAGACATTGTGCACACTACCGAGCTCCGCCGGTAAGTCAAGTCTGTATGCCACCGGTCTAATCTGATCCAGGATTGCGAATGGTCCGACATATCGACGGTTAAGCTTGCCACGCTTTCCGCAGCGTATGACGCCCTTCCATGGTGAAACTTTCAGAAGTACCCTGTCCCCAACCTGGAACTCCAAAGGTTTTCGACGGCGATCGGCATAACTCTTCTGACGATCCCGAGCAGCAGTCAAACGATGACGAATCTGTACGATTTTCTCTAAAGTTTCGTACACAAGTTCCGGACCAGTGAGCTGGCTCTCGCCCACCTCAGCCCAACAAAGTGGTGATCGACATTTCCGTCCGTATAGAGCCTCGAACGGAGCTGCCTTGATACTAGAGTGATAGCTGTTGTTGTAGGAAAACTCCACCAACGGTAGGTGAATTTCCCAACTCTTGCCAAAATCGATAACACACGCCCGAAGCATGTCTTCCAAGGTTTGAATCGTCCGCTCACTCTGTCCATCAGTTTGCGGATGATAAGCCGTACTCATATCCAACTGAGTACCCAAAGCCTTGTGCAGAGCCTTCCAGAAACGCGAAGCAAAACGAGAATCACGATCAGAGATAATAGAAACAGGCACCCCGTGCCGAGCAACCACCTCCTTAAGGTAAAGTCGAGCCAACCGCTCGAGTCCATCGGTTTCCTTAATAGGTATAAAACGTGCCGATTTTGTCAGCCGGTCAACAATCACCCAGATCATATCATAACCACTATGTGACCTTGGCAGCTTGGTGACAAAATCCATCGTGATTCGCTCCCACTTCCATTCTGGAACCTCTGGTTGTTGCAGGAGACCAGACGGCCTCTGATACTCCACCTTGACTTTAGCACAAGTCAAACATTTGCTGACATAAGAAGCTATATCAGCTTTCATGTTCGGCCACCAATAAAGTATCTTCAAATCCTGATACATCTTATCGGAGCCAGGGTGAATAGAATACCGGGATTTGTGAGCTTCGTCCAAAACAAGCTCGCGCAATCCCCCGAACAATGGGACCCAGACACGTCCCGCAAAATATTGCAAGCCATCGGTCCTGAGTTCAAGATGCTTGTCAGCACTGTGCATAGTTTCAGCCTTAAGGTTTTCCTCCTTCAAGGCTTCCAACTGTGCAGAACGAATTCGGTCAGGCAATGACGAATGAATGGTGAGCTGTAAGGCTCGAACACGGCGAGGATTCGCAGACTCCTTCCTGCTCAAGGCGTCCGCCACAACGTTCGCCTTGCAAGGATGGTATTTAATAGCACAGTCATAATTGTTCAGGAGTTCAACCCAGCGACGCTGCCGCATGTTCAACACCTTCTGGTCGAAAATATGCTGAAGACTCTTGTGATCGGTATATACTTCACACTTGGTACCGTACAAGTAATGTCTCCAGATTTTCAACGCAAAGACTACCGCACCCAGTTCCAAGTCATGAGTAGTGTAGTTCTTCTCATGAACTTTGAGTTGACGAGAAGCATAAGCAATAACCTTCCCGCGTTGCATCAACACGCAACCGAGACCACGAATAGAAGCGTCACAGTACACAATGAAGTCATCCGTGCCCTCAGGTAAAGATAAGATAGGTGCAGAACAAAGTTTAAGCTTCAACATCTGAAATGCTGATTCTTGTGGTTCGTCCCAGTCGAATTTTCGGTCCTTCTGGGTAAGAGTAGTGAGGGGTTGAGCGATCTTCGAAAATCCCTCAATGAAACGACGATAGTAACCCGCAAGACCTAGGAGTTGCCGCACCTCAGATGGCGTCTTTGGTGCTTCCCAGTCTTTAATAGCTTCGATCTTAGCCGGATCGACATGAATTCCCAGTTCATTAACTACATGTCCTAGGAATTGAACTTCACGTAACCAAAAATCACACTTTGAGAACTTAGCATTCAACTGCTCTTGTCTCAAAAGTTCCAAGACCAACCGTAGATGTTCCTCATGATCCGCCTTGTTCTTGGAATAAATCAGAATATCGTCAATGAACACGATGACGAACTTATCAAGGTAAGGTTTGCAAATGCGGTTCATTAGATCCATGAACACCGTCGGTGCGTTAGTGAGACCAAAAGGCATGACCAAGAACTCAAAATGGCCATAACGAGTGCGAAAAGCAGTCTTCTGAATGTCAGCTTCCCTGACGCGTAACTGGTGATAACCGGACCGCAAATCAATCTTCGAATAGTAGCTGGAGCCCTGAAGCTGGTCAAAGAGATCATCAATGCGAGGAAGAGGATAACGATTCTTGATGGTCACTTTGTTCAGCTCACGATAATCAATACACATGCGAAGACTTCCGTCCTTCTTCTTTACGAACAAAATAGGAGCTCCCCACGGGGAAGAACTCGGTCGGATGAAACCCTTTTCCAAGAGTTCCTGCAACTGGCTAGACAACTCTTGCATCTCGGGAGGTGCAAGACGATACAGAGCTCGGGCAATAGGAGCTGCGCCCGGAGAAAGATCAATACCGAACTCAACCTGACGATGGGGAGGAAGACTAGGCAAATCATCAGGAAACACATCAGGAAAGTCACGAACCACCGGGATATCCTCGATCTTCTTCTCATCGTCAGTAGAAACGTTAACAAGTGCCAGAATGGCCGAACAGCCCTTCCGAAGGTACTTACGGGCTTTCATGCTAGAAATGATACTCAGCGGAGTACCGCTTTTCTCGCCATGAACCAAAAGAGTCTCTCCATCCGGGAGAGGGATCCGAATAACCTTGTCGAAACAAACGATCTCCGCACGATACAACGATAACCAATCCATGCCGACAACGACATCAAAACTACCCAGGGGTACCGGCATAAGGTCTATGGGGAAAGACAAACCTGACAGTTCCAAGCGACATTCCCTAATGATGTGAGTCGCTTCGATTTTCTTACCATCAGCCAATTCTATTAAGTACTTAGCCTCTAAAGGTGTGGGTACTATATCTAGCAATCGACTAATGTTCATAGATACGAAACTCTTATCGGCACCAGAATCAAACAAGACAGAAACATAGCGATCATTAAGAAGGAACGTACCGGTAACTGTGTCTGGATCCTGCCTAGCCTCCGCAGATCCAATGACGAAAGCACGTGCAGTCCTGCCTCTGCCGTCGTTGTTCCCGTTACCGTTCCCGTTCTTCCCATTGTCGCCCTGTTTCAGCTTGGGACAATCACGCTTGAAATGTCCCATGTCACCGCAGTTATAACACCCCTGCCTCCCCTGAGTCCCCTGAGCAGCAGGAGCAGGAGTAGGGGTACGAGCCTAGGTCGACGGAAGTGTTGCCCTGCAATCCTTAGCCAGGTGTCCAATCTGGTTGCACCGATGACAGCGTGCCTTATCACAGTTCCCCGAGTGATGGTAACCACACCGGTTACACTTGGGATGCTTCCCGATATACCCACCTGTCTTCTGCCCCGACGACGATCCAGACGACTCAAACTTCCTTGCCGGATGAGACGGCGCCGGTACAACACTCTTCCCCATACCATCCCACTTCCTCTTGTTCCCCTCAGTAACCTTCACAGCAGCACCTTTAGGAGGCAAAACACCTTCTGCCACCTTCAAGTTAGTCATCCGATGAGCTGATCGGACAACTTCAGCAATAGTGGGAAGATTCCCAGCAGCCACCAACCCAGCAATCTCCGGCACTAGCCCAGACACATAGTGCTCAATCCTCCTATATTCGGGTGTGTGCAAATCAGGGCACAACACCGCCAGCTCATTCCTCCTCACAGTGTACTCTTCGATCTCCGACCCAACCATCTTGTAGCTCCAGACTTCATGTTCCAACTTCTGTACCTCCTCCCTCGGAGAATACTCACCTCTCAACAGTTGCACAAACTCCGCCCAAGGCATAGCAATAGCCTCCCCCAATCCCATATTCTGAGTGGTAGCATTCCACCATGACAGTGCAGGCCCCTCGAATGTCGCAGTAGCATACTTCACTCGGTCCCCAGCAGGACAGTTACACATGACGAACACAGACTCAACCTTCTCCAGCCATCGGAGCAGTCCCACCGCTCCCTCAGTTCCAGCGAAGTTATGGGGCTGACAGTCCCGAAACTTCTTATAAGAGCACTGAGGTGGAGGTGGATTGGCACCCATACCTGAAACACGGTACACGAGTAAAACACAAACGAAAGGACACGAAACCCAAAAATGAGGCAAGGTCGACAAAAATCAACTCACCACCCATGGCATTAATCCCAGCCTGGAAATTAGCCATAGCCATGTTCACTTGCTGCTGTAGCAAGTTGTTCAGTTCAGCTTGGGTCATGTTGATGTTACCACGACCACCGCCTCCAGCACGACCACCGCCGCCACCACGACGTCCACCACCGCGAGCACCAGACATGATCTAACAAACCAAGAAAGCGAGGGATTCAGATTCACTTCTAGTGTCAACCACTAGAAATTTACAAGAGTTAACCTAGGGACAAATCCAGGACTATACATCCAAACTCGAAGTCCATCGGGATTTTCATGCATTCCAGTTTATTATTTCGTGTGCACCCGAAATGATAAACTGCTCTACATGGTCCTCCAGATGTACCCCTAATCCAGACCCCGGTCACCGAATATCGTCGCCTAGTAACGTGTTACGATAGGTGCAAGTGTAAGAAGGCATGTGTGTGCTAGAACCAACAAATCAACCCCTCCTTCTTCAATCAAGAAGAAGAAGACAAGAGTAGGTAAGAACCCAAATAAAAGCGGATGATGTAACAGAGAGGTGTGATGATGATGTAAGGACACCCCGACAACGTTAGTACGTATCCCACAGATAGACTCAAAGTATGTGACCGTCTAGTGTGTGCGACTCGGCTATAGACCAGACTCTACATGCAGTCCTAGTTCACTATAACTATTGGCTCTGATACCAATCTGTCACACCCCTAATTTACCACTTGCGGAGTTTTACCGCGAGGCGCATGACAAACCAGGATCCAAGTCAACGGTCACAATAAACAAGTCTATATGAAAAACATAACATTCAAAAGATATAGTTTTCATAAGCTCAAAACCAGTTGCGGAAGCATTAGACAAGTTACAAGTCATAGACTCAATTGTACCAAGTGTTTATTACAAAACATGATCTAAACCTAGACGCCAATGCAGACTCGTGCGCCTAGTTCCATTCGTTGCTACCTTAGCGACCTGAGAAAAACATGCCAAAGAGATGTCAACATATAATGCTGGTGAGTTCACCGGTTTTGTTCAATATGTTACCAAGTGTTACCGAAACGTTACCATGTCCATACTATATCAGTGTTACCAAGTACGCTAGTTAGGCGTATGTTTTGTTACTACTACGATTGGAAAACCATTACTAGACTGTTACCATGTGTTCAGCCCGATGTGTTGTAGCCACGCTACGAGTGTTACCAGTTCGAGACAATATGCCCCCGCCCGGCCCTCCAAGCCGTCGAGTGGGGTTTGTCAAGCCCAATAGATCTATCCACATTTCCCCCGTTGTGCATCCCCGCACATTCATGGTTTCCCCCGGGACTTTAAAAGATCGTATAGTACACAAGTTTAAAACCATAGTATGACATATGTTACCAAAATAGTTTAGCGCATGTTTTCTCCCCCAAAAGTTAAAGCAGTAAAAGTTGGGCCGTGAACTCACCTTAGATAGCGTTCTTTGATTACAAGTAAAATGCTAAGCCCATTGTATGTGTGTGAAAGGATCGTATAACAACAAAGAATGATCAAACAAGTTAGTTTTAGGTGCGGAATCCCTAAAACTATCACAAAATAATAGTCAAACAGATTAAAACAAGCAGATCATCATTTTCAAAAGCTTTTCATTAATTAACAACTCGATTACACGTTGAAATATGATTACAAACAAGGTAAGAACGTGAAAAGAGTTAAACAAAACACTAGAGAGAATATCAGAAAGTGGAGGGAATAATAATGACCAAAAGTTCTATTCAAAAATCAAACTTGTCTATTTATAGACTGCACATTCGCCCAAATTGATTGTGCAAATGTGCAGGTTCGCCCAAACTGTCTGGTCGAACCAAGTTACATAATAAACTATATTCGCATTCGTCCACAGCATCTTCCTTCGCACCTTCTCTTCTTCCTTCGCACCTTCAGAAACTCTCCTTCGTACCTACAATTACTCCTTCGCACCAACGACAATCACCAAAAACAAGTTTGTTGTTCAATCCGAAGCACTAGTCGCACTTTTACATCTACAAACTCCCCCTCGACTATTGCTTGGATTGCTGTCGACGTTGTTCGTCCATTCTAATATTCATCAGTCTGATATGTCGTTGAATCTTCTGTTCTTTCGTCAACACCGGTTCCTGAAATTGCTTTTGCTTCTTCTTTTTCAGTTCAGGCACCTTTTGCTTCTCAACAAACTTTCCGAGCTTCTCGCCATAGTCACAACCAGCATTAATATCATATGCAAAGCACAGAAATACCACACGTTGGTACTTTCCTGCTTGCTCAGCATCCTTCGCATCAGAATATATCGGATTGTAAAACAACATGATTATATCCTCATGTGAACAGTTTATTAACCACATGGGATCAAAAATGTGTACTTTCTTGTAGTTCTTCTCTCCGTCTTTCAATACAATCACAGCCTCTGCTATTTTCCAATCGTAATACCACCAGATGAAATCTTTGGCGAAGTGTTGTGGGATTGGCAACAAAGGAATCTTTTTCAACACTCGCGGTGGTTTGTACTTTAACGTCACCTTGGGCATACCTGTAATCTGATCAATATCCTTCTTGTGAACAATTCGTTTAGGATATTGTGGTTTAAACAAATCCCACTTGGTTCGGCTTTCTCTTGTCATCTTTTCAGCAAAGTAGGTAATCTGACTATTTGACGCTCCCGTTAAACGGTGACGGCAAATATCACGGATTGCCCAATAGGGGAGAGTCTTCAAATGATGAAATTTATCAAAATATAAGATCTCCTTCTCCCACTTCACTGCAATGCATCTCAATTCTTTAACAAACTTCCAGGCCAATGCATGACCTTTGAAAATACCACTATGAAGTTTGTAGAAGCTTCCTTGAATTTCAGCTTTCGGACGATTGTTTTCTTTCTCTTTCAATTTCTTCAAGAATTCTTTCAAACTCTCCGATTGCTCGAACCTTGGTTTGTCATGCCCTTTGAAAATTTCATCTTCAAATGCTTTGCTCTTCTCTTTCGCCAGTTTCTGGGCTTGGTTTAGCAATTCATCTGAGAATCCAGGAAATCCACAATCTTGATTAGTCTTGAAGTATTGTGGATACTCCTCACTAGTTATATCTTCCATTTCAACATCCTCAAAAGCAGGAACATCACAGTCATCAGAATGATTACCGGCTTCCTTCTCAGGTATCTTTGGAATGAAATTGTCAGCAAGTAATTCTTCCAAAGTCTTTTCTACCTGTTTTGCTAAACCCTCAAGTATCTCTTTTGAAATCACCGCAGAAACTTCTCCATCTTCAAGATCAGGGTCATCAAACTCCAACTCAAATAGTTTATTGCTCGATTCAAATATCTCTGGAAATCAGCTAGTCATGTCAATCGTCCAGATTCGATCTGTGAGCATCTGACGATACATGTTCTTGTCATCTTCAGACAACGACTGCAGTTTCTCATTCCAGAAGATATCATCATCCACATTCTCTCCAGGAGTCTTAGAGCTCGACTCTCCACCCTTACTTGAGTCACGCTTTTCATATGTAAACTTGTCAGCGTTATCATCATCATCATCATCACTACTATCGAAAGCAGAGCCGTTTCCATCACTCGAACCATCATCCTTATCATCTTTCTTCTTCTTCTAAGTATCATTTCCTGCATCTTCATCAAGTTCTTCATCTTCTTCTTCGTCAGATGGTTCGAAATCGACCTGTTCTTCTTCTCTTTCCTTTTCTACTTCACCAGCTTGAAGTTGAGGAGCTTGAGAGTACAAGTTTTTGATCAAATCATCCATATGCTTGTTACTCTTCTTCAACTGTTTATTCTCCTCCTTCAAGACGATAATTCTCCTGGTGTTTCGTTGCTCGTGCTTCAACAACTTCTTATTCTCTCTTTTCAACCTCTTGATAGTTTTCTTCAAAACTTCATTATCATCAGCTGATGTGACTACGACCTCCAACATCTTTTTATCATTTGTCTTTAATTGCTCGATCTCAGTTTGTTGTTTGTTGATTATATTCATCATCTCAGACAATCTCTGATTCACAGCACTTATAATATCACTGTCCACCGATACTTTCTTCTTCATAGGTGGTTCAACAACATCAGGCAGTTTGCCTTTTCTAATCTTCTTGAGCACATTATCCAATGCTTCGTTAAACTGATCAACAGGTATATCTTCACTCTGTTGTGTGCTCGATGTTGTCGCAGTCTTTTGCTTCTTCTGTGCTGGTGCAGTAACCGGTGACTGAGAACTAGAAGCTGATGGAAGCTTCTTCCCAGCTATCAATGATTCAATATCTTTCTTTCTCTTGATACTAGGTTTCTCCTGTTTCTTCTTCTTTGACTTAGCAACTTGTACAGGAGAACCAGTAAAAGCTTCATCTACATTCATAATCAATTCATCAACTGGAATTGGACTCTTGTTCCCTTGATCTTCAACATTCTGGCTAGCAGACACACCAGCCTCAGTGGCCTTGGGCGTGGCGGTCTTTAACGATTCAGTCTCTGAGTCCCAATGTTCATCTTCTAGCGTCTCTTCTGAATCAACTGACGCTTCATCCACAATGTGTAAACCCTTCTTTGCCATCGTTTTGTTTCTTCTTGATGTGTTTTTCTTCTTCTCAGGTTCAGTCGAAACCTCTAACCTTATCTCTTTCTTCTTTGTCTTTCCACTCTTTGCACCGACATTCACAACCTGTCTTTTGCGTTTCGCATCAGGATCAATGACGGGTGGTTCAATGAACACCCTTTTATAGTGTTAAAATGATTTTTTTATCCACATTTATTCGTGATATTGCTTGGAATTGGGTGACTACGGTTGCTATGGTTGTAGGTATAATGAGGAGCTAAAAACGACGAAATATGGGCTTTGGGAATGGACCGGAACGCATCGGAACGAGGTGGAAGGCAAGAAGAAAAAAATGAAGATTTCTAACAGGTCCACCGTACCCCTACGGCCCAGCCGTAGGGTTACGGTGGCTTCAGGCCACAAATTCCACCGTATAGCAGTCCTGAATGGCCGTCAGCATTTTGAGCCCACCGTACCCTTACGGTGGGACCGTAGGGTACGGTGGCCCCTGCACATTTTTGTAACTCCTTTATTTAAAGAGCACTTTATGGTGTCTCTTGATTAGCACTTCCATTGTGAACGTTTTTTCATCATCTTAGGGGCGATTTTGGCTAAAACTAATCATTGGAGAACTATTCTAATCATTGGGTTTATGTTTGTAATCCTTATGAACAATTATTTGAAGATTATGATGATTCACCAAGCTATGTTAGGCTAAACAATTGGTGACCATTCGTGGTGAAGGTTTTTCTAAAACTCTTGTGTGTGTTTTTCTTACATTTCTAGAATAATAATTTGGTACTTTGCTTGATTATTATGGTGTATGAACAATTGCTTGTAGTGTGTTGATTAATTTACTAATTCTTAGTCTTTATCGTACGTTCTTGGTGTTGCTAACAATCGAGATATCACGGGAAGGATTGGGGTTGGTTATTGATTAATTGGTCATCGGGAAACAACCTCGCGTTAATATAATCCGAGTACTTTGTTCCTTTTTTACCACAACAAATGCTTTTACATGAGTTATGTCTATGTAACTCTTTCTAGTGGAAATTCACACATGTGTTTAGAGAAACCGGATCCTTGAATGGTCATTATCTCATAATTTGAAGAAACGTTTTTAAGTTTGAATCAATAATTAGTCGTTATTTTAGTTAAAATCAAAACACTCAAAATCTTAATTGTTTACTTTTTATTTAAGTAGTTTAATTGTAGTCAATCAACAAAACTAGAATTTACACATTTTCCACAAACTCCCTGTGTTCGATACCTTCTTGCTACTATATATTAGTTGTAATTGGGAAATTTAACGTGTACCACGACAATCACGTCAAATTTTGGCGCCGTTGCCGGGGAGTTGTGCGCAACATGTGTAATTTTTAGTTGTCTTTTTATTTTATTTTTAAAAAAAAAATCTTAAAAAAAAATTTGGTATATAAAAAGTGTTATTTAATGTTATTAGATTTCACTTTGGGTGTTCTAGTTGTGCAGGTTTTTCCTTTGCAGGCGTAGAAAACTATGGATCGAGCCTATTCATCATGTTTAGGTTGTGGTAGTCCATGTCACACTCGTTTTGAGTGCCATGAGTATCGACAACAATTTGAAGACGCTAGGAGGAGATTATATGAATTGGATGTCATGTATGATGACGTACAGGATTATTATCCGACTTGGGAAGATGTTTGTCGAAACAACATGGTGTATTATGATGAGCCAGATCATAGTTATTATAACTATGAACCCGAAGAGACACCATTTTCAGGTTACCCTCAAGATCAATACCAAATTCCTCCATATGAAGAAGAACGTGCAAAGATTACATATCAAAGCAAGGAGGAAATGCAACTTGCTCGAATCGAAGATAAATTATCTAAAGTCGAAGAGTTGTTATTAACACCTAGTCTTTCGATTCAACAAAGAATTGATTACTTGAGCTTTAAGTGTAAGATGTTATCAAGAAGGATAGACATAGCCGAGGCTATTTCCCCTTTGCCTGATGATATTAGAAACTGTTCGCAAGTTAAGGATGAGGTTGTGGAGATTAATACCACACCAAATCCTTCATTTGTTGAAGAGTTACATTTGGAAAAGGTTGTTGTTTGTATTGATGCAGGTGACACAAGTCAAGATTCTCACAAATCTCATCCCGCCCCGATTAACCTCATAAACAAGGTTCGGGATGAAGATTCAAAGGCAAATATTCGGAAAGTGAGACTACAAGACATCGGGGAAAAGTTCATGAGATGGTTCCACCACAACAACATTTGCTCACTATACATGCCAATTTTTAAACATCTGTTTATTTGGCATGTAGACTACCGAGCATACTTCGGAAATTCGGTAGGAAAATGTTCTTTGAGACCACCATGAATGAACATTAGGTATGAGTCTTGTACATTTTGTATATTTATATATTTTGTTTTATTTTGTTTTATTTTTAGATTGTATTTTAAGTCTCTTTTGATTTCTGGGAATGCTTGGAGTTTACCTTGCAATCAGATAATTTCGCCTGTACTCAATCCCCATTCAGGCAGGGTAAATATGTACACCATCGGTGTATAAGGCATCCCAGAATTTTATATTTTTATTTTTCTTTTGAGTCTTAGTTTCAGGTTTGTTTATCGGCCGCGAAAGAAATGCTATACGGCTCGATTGGGAGGAACTGCAGGGACTCATACATGTGTTTGATATAAGGTAAAAAAAAAAAAACAGCAGGCCCCAGATCAAGGAGGAAGCGGTGAAGGAGCGTTTGGTTTTGGCGAATGGAATGATTTGTTCACTTCGGTGTTCGGGCCGCCTCAGCCGCGCTACTACTAATCAGGTCGTGCTCTTTGTACATAGCTTTATATTTTGTTTGTTTTTGTTTTCGTTTTTGCTTTTGGTTTTCGGGTGGTTGGGTGGTGTATTGAATCGTTGATGATTTGTGATGATGAATTTGGGTTGTGAGAGTAGGTGGTGTGTAAAAAAAATGAGAAAATGAAAAAATACCAAAAAGAAAGTTGTGGTTGAGTTGAAAGACATTGGTCTTGTGGTGGAAATTTGCGATCATTCCTTTCCAAAGCCATGCATTGGGACAATGCATCCCAAGTGTGGGGATGGGAGGAAATTTTTGGAGATTTTTAAAAATTTTTGAGGTCAAGTGCAATGTTGTAAAAATTGGAACACCTTGATTTAACCCCCATGAGACACACCGGCAACCCTTAATACCCGTTTCTTTTTCTTGGTGAGAGTTGAAGCCACATATGTAAATAAATAAATTCTTTCTTTGAGAGAGTGGCAACGGGTGGGGGTGCATTAGAACTTGTGCTTGAATACAACTTGAATCCTTAATTGGGCATGAGTGTAGAGATGATAAGGGCATTAGGTAGCCTCGTCATGTGAGTGCGAGTGTGGGTTTTTGGGGGGTTGGACCTCATACATTACATATATGAGCAAGGTAGCGAGAGGGGCGGGGGTTTGGACATTTAGTTGCCCATTTTTGAGCCTTAAAGCCTATTGATTGATGACCCTTAAACTAGCTCCTAAATTTTACCCAACTTGACCCGGTCTTTTTGTGTTTAGTTTAGTCTTATATTAATAGTATTATTGAAGTGTTAAGTTTAGTATGTGTTAGTATGTTTATGTAATTTGTTTGGCAAGAAAAATGAAAAAAAAAGAAAGATGAAAGAAAAGAAAAAAAAAGAGAGAGAAAGAAAAAAAAAATATATGAAAAAGAAAAGAAAAGAAAAAAGCAAGTAAAGTTATGTTATGTGTTTGTATATAGTAGTGTTTCTTTGTTCGTGTGTGTTTGTTTAGTAATAAAAAGACCGGGTAAAGTTTGCGCTACTTATATATATCCTATTCCCTACCTTCACACTTAGCCAAGTTACAACCTTTAAGTCCCTTTGATTTATACTCATGTTCATGTTAGGAGGATGATTGATTTAGGTACAAGCTTATGGTTGTGCAACCACTCGTTTGTCTTTTGTGTGTCTAGCTTATCTTTGCTGGAGCTTACTTGATACCGAGATGAGAGATATTGTGAGGGGTGTGTTGATTGGGGTGTTGAGGATGGGTTAGTACGAGGATTGTACATTAAACTTGACTTTGAAATGATCGCTTAGTCATAAAAAGGATTTGTAGTAGATTGCTTGGGACAAGCAATGGGTAAGTGTGGGGATGTGACGGGTGGTTCAATGAACACCCTTTTATAGTGTTAAAATGATTTTTTTATCCACATTTATTCGTGATATTGCTTGGAATTGGGTGACTACGGTTGCTATGGTTGTAGGTATAATGAGGAGCTAAAAACGACGAAATACGGGCTTTGGGAATGGACCGGAACGCATCGGAACGAGGTGGAAGGCAAGAAGAAAAAAATGAAGATTTCTAACAGGTCCACCGTACCCCTACGGCCCAGCCGTAGGGTTACGGTGGCTTCAGGCCACAAATTCCACCGTATAGCAGTCCTGAATGGCCGTCAGCATTTTGAGCCCACCGTACCCTTACGGTGGGACCGTAGGGGTACGGTGGCCCCTGCACATTTTTGTAACTCCTTTATTTAAAGAGCACTTTATGGTGTCTCTTGATTAGCACTTCCATTGTGAACGTTTTTTCATCATCTTAGGGGCGATTTTGGCTAAAACTAATCATTGGAGAACTATTCTAATCATTGGGTTTATGTTTGTAATCCTTATGAACAATTATTTGAAGATTATGATGATTCACCAAGCTATGTTAGGCTAAACAATTGGTGACCATTCGTGGTGAAGGTTTTTCTAAAACTCTTGTGTGTGTTTTTCTTACATTTCTAGAATAATAATTTGGTACTTTGCTTGATTATTATGGTGTATGAACAATTGCTTGTAGTGTGTTGATTAATTTACTAATTCTTAGTCTTTATCGTACGTTCTTGGTGTTGCTAACAATCGAGATATCACGGGAAGGATTGGGGTTGGTTATTGATTAATTGGTCATCGGGAAACAACCTCGCGTTAATATAATCCGAGTACTTTGTTCCTTTTTTACCACAACAAATGCTTTTACATGAGTTATGTCTATGTAACTCTTTCTAGTGGAAATTCACACATGTGTTTAGAGAAACCGGATCCTTGAATGGTCATTATCTCATAATTTGAAGAAACGTTTTTAAGTTTGAATCAATAATTAGTCGTTATTTTAGTTAAAATCAAAACACTCAAAATCTTAATTGTTTACTTTTTATTTAAGTAGTTTAATTGTAGTCAATCAACAAAACTAGAATTTACACATTTTCCACAAACTCCCTGTGTTCGATACCTTCTTGCTACTATACATTAGTTGTAATTGGGAAATTTAACGTGTACCACGACAATCACGTCAATCAACAGGATGTAATGGGTTATCAGGATCAGAATCACTGTTTGCATGTCTCACAAGCCCCTCACCCGGATCTGTATAATCAACTCGTGCTAGGTGTCCAAATAAACGCCTTACTGGAGGACGTTCATCAACTGACAATCCCTTATACGCCTTCATCCTAGCAAGTGTATTAAGCGACATATGTTCTTGAACAACCATGTGCTTAGGATCTCTTTTCAGCTCCTTATACTTGTTGTCAAACACCATCCGGAGGAAACGAGGATATAATAGAAACTTTAGATTCCTCGTGCCGTTCACAGGATCTAGCAAATGTTGCATCAGCATGCCTGAAACATTGAACGGTTTGTTCAACACTAAGGCAACCATCATAGAACTGATACTCTTTCGCATCAAATCATATCCTCCAGCTGCAGATCCGAAGACATGAATCAAAACATGTGCCAGGTATTTGAATTGAGGGCACAGTTTTCCCTTATGCAATGAACCGTCAGTGATTGGTCCATTGTATTTCATTCTGAGAAAGCACTTTCGCTGATCCATAAAACTGAACTCCTTAGGATCTGTCGGCTCATCATCTAAGTTCAACGCTTCTCTTAGATCCTCTTCACAAACAATGACTCTCTGTCCTTGGATTTTGCTCGTCAAACATGATTCGCATTTCCAGAAATCAAGCTTCGCTTCCGACCAAAATTCTTGTATCATATCTTTGTAGATAATCGTCGGTGTAGCAATAACATCTATCACCCTGCATCTCTTCAAGAAATCAATAATACCGATAAACTCTGTGTGCTTCTTAACCTCTCCGAGATACGCACAGCAGTTATGCGCATTCTTGAAGGCTAAAGGCTCTTCTGAAACTGTCTTGGCAGGCTGTGATGATGATCCAGCTTGTTCCGTCGTCTTCTCCTGCTCGGACATCGTTAAATCTGTGATGTGTTGCAAAACACATCTAATTTCCTATGTATTTTGTATATTATATGGTCAAGTTTGTATTAGTTTCGTGTCATTTTTATTAGTTATTTATTTATTTTACTATTATATAGGTGTTCGTGGAAAATGAGCTCAAAACGAATGATTTCTAATCGGGACACGAACGCTTGAGAGCAGGTGGTCATGGTCGTTGGAGCATAAATGAGGAACTTTGTTCGAGCCAAGAACACCCGAGATGCGAGCTTGGAGTATACTACTATTACTAATAATAATAATAAATTAAATAAAAAAATAATGAGTCATGACAAAGTCAAAATCCACGTGACTTGTCAAATGGTAAAGTTTGAAAAGAAAATTAACAAAAGCAAGCCCAAATGGACATAACACATGGCGTGGGCCAGCCCCATATGCAAAATTTGAATGCCCTAAAATATTATTCATTGGGGGAGGTCAGAACATATACATCGAAGCATTGATACAACGGAGAGCAACATATTATTTTGGGAGAATCAGCGCCGCAAAGGAGATTCATCGAAGCAACAAGAATTATTATTTTATCGACTTCGAACAGAGGACACCAAGAGCTTCTAATCGGATTTGGAGAGGAGGAAGCGAAGGGTAGAAGGCACGGGTTTAAGATTCAAACTACGGGTTCGACTATAATAATTTTTGGCTTTATATTTATTTACTTTGTGTTCATAAATATTGGTACCATTACTATGTGTTATTTTGAACCTTTGTTTTTATCTTGTTCCGTTGTTATGAATAGCTAAACTTTTTAGGCTACCTAGGTCGTGTTGATGAATACTTAGCATTTTTATAACGTTCGGATTCATTTAATTATATAATTGGCTTATGTTTTGGTAAAGATTTAAGTGTGTTTGGTTATGATGCGTATGCGTATTTTAGTCTAATTTATTATCTTTGATAGTTCACATGTGTCTTGTTGAATGTCTTTCAGTTATAGATGCATATTAGGTTGCCTGCTTTGTGCTTGTGACTAGTTTATGGTTTTTGACGTCTAATTCCATAGGAACTTGATTTGAGAGTTTAGAGGACTTAGGTATTCTGCCATTCCTTGAGACCGGGAGGTGATAGGGTGTCGGGTTGTCTAGATCTTTAGGTATCGGGTTTAGGTGAGACCGGGAGGAGATCCTAGCCTAGTGTGTCTTTAGATTCTTGTAATTCCGAATTATTTCCAAGCCAATTAGATTACTCCTTCGCATTTTTGGATGTGTTGTGACTAGCGAGACCGGGAGGTAAGCGAGTCTTTCGAGTACCTTAGCATTCCCTAGTGAGGTGAGACCGGGAGGTGATCCGAACTAGTAACCAGTGATTTACACGTCCCTTAGGATTTTCTGAGAGGTGTTAGTGAGACCGGGAGGTGATCTAGCATGCTGTAGGGGTTTCCTGGGTCGGGCGTATCTTTAGAAAATCTGGTAGCCAATCCATTATTCGATTCCGAGAGTTGTGAGTCTGCGGGTAGGATTCTAGACCTAGGTAGTTTCCTTCCATATTATCTGAGTTCGATCTAGTGTTCTTAGCTTCCTGTTTTCGTCTCTGCGTTATTTATTTTAATTGCTTTTATTTTATTTTCATTTAGTTTAAAATTAATTCTCAAAAATCCAAATTAGTAGGCTAGGAGTCGACAGAGGTTTAGTACCGAGAGTCGCTAGATTTGTGTCCACGGTTCGATATTCCGGACTTACTTGCTCTGCTACACTGCGACCGGTGCACTTGCCGTTAGTGTGTGGTTTTGTAGGTTTTTCCATTTTTTAAAACTTGACCGATTTATTTACTACACATTTTACACATCAAGTTTTTGGCGCCGCTGCCGGGGACACAATTGCGCTTTCGAGGACGACCCGAGTCGGGGATCTAGTCATTTTATTGCTTTCTTAGTTTGGTAGATTTTTATTTTTTTTATTTTATAAAAAGAAAAAATAGTATATTTTTATTTATTTGCTATTTGTTTTTCTTATTCTAGTATAGTTTTAGTTTCTCTGTGTACATAAGAAGTACCTAGTTGTAGTCTTAGAACATTTTGCCCACCAGATAGATCACATAGAAATGGCTGCACGTAGGACTGTCGCTGAACACATCAGCATTACACCCACTCACATCCGGTCCAGTATTACACTACCCACTGTTGAGTCGAACAACTGGACCATTGAACCCGCTCTGATCAACACCATATCTCATTCAGTTCAGTTTCACGGCATGCATGATGAAGACCCATATGCCCACTTGACTAGATTTGGTAGAGTCTGTAGCACCTTCCAGCTTAATGGTGCCACTGATGACGCCATTCGTTTGCGTCTGTTCCCATTCTCACTTACTGATCAGGCCCTCACATGGCTGGACTCCTTCCCACAGGGAGCCATCACCTCTTGGACTGATCTTCAGACGAAATTCCTGCAGAAGTATTTTCCCATTGCTAAAACCGCTCGTCTTAAAAATCTAATCTATGCCTTTACTGAGCAGTCACGGGAGTCCTTCTATGAGACATGGGATAGATTTAAGGCACTTTTGAATAAGTGCCCTCATCATGGTCTTGAGGACTGGAGAGTCGTGGAGAAATTCTATACTGGAGTTTCTGAAGCGACCAAAAGACTTCTCGACTCTACAGCAGGCGGTAACATGATGAAAACCAAAACCGCTGCTGAATGCCTTGAGATGATAGAAGACCTAGCCACTAGCACCTACATCGAGCCTGGCTCTAGGGGCGTTACTGCTGCCCCTAAGGGTATCCATTCTGTTGAGAGTAGCAATGCACTAGCCGCCCAGGTAGAATCTTTAGCTAAGGTCATGAAGGACATTCAGGGTAAGATTAGTGCTAAGTGTGAGATTTGTAGAGGGGATCATGAGACAATAGATTGCCATGTAGGTCCTAGTGAGGAATTGAACTACATCCAGAATTCAGATCAAGTCCAAAGTTACAGCTCTGGATGGCAGAGTATAGGAGATCCTAAGTCTGAGATTAGTGAGTTAATAAAGAAAAGTGAGGAGAATCAGGCTAGGACGAATAAACTCCTAGAGACCATAGTGATGCAGCGTGAGACCCGTTATCAGGAGCAGCAAAAGAAAAATCAGGAATTTGAGCAACTATTTAGGAATCAGGGGTCCACGCTCCAGAGTTTAGAGAGGGTCATAGGAGAGTTAGTTTGTAAGATGACCAGGAATTCGACAGATGCTCAGGTAAATGCGGTATTCACCGAAAGTGGGAAGAGCACGGGAGTTGATCACCCGGTGTCGAGAGAGAGTGAGGTAGTTGAGGAGGAGAGTTTCGATGAGGAGATTATGGTAGAGTCTTCGGGCAAGGTGCACCCTACTAGGCTAGACCCAGCAAGTACCGCACAGCCCAAAAGTAGGTTGAAGGAGAAACAGTCTGAGGGGAGCCCAAAAAGGTTTATGTTCCACCTGCCCCTTATGAACCAGTACCACCCTATCCTGGTAGGTTGAATAAGAGTGAGAACTTAGAGCAATATAGGCCATTCATTGATGTTCGTAGAGATATGCCTAAGTATGGGAAGTTCTTGAGGGAGATGTTGTCCCGTAAGGAGAAGTTGAAAGAGCTTTCCCACGTCACTCTGAGTGAGGAGTGTTCGGCTGTTGTTCTTAATAAACTACCGGAGAAGATGACCGATCCTGGGAGTTTCACTATCCCTTGTCAGATAGGTGGTTTGACAGTTAGGAACGCCCTCGCTGATTTAGGTGCTAGCATTAATCTCATGCCCTATTCTATGTTTAAGAGATTAGATCTTGGGGAGTTGAATCCAACTAGGATGTGCTTACAGTTGGCTGATAAATCTGTTAAGTACCCTATGGGCATTCTAGAGAATTTGCTAGTAAGGGTGGAGAGCTTCGTGTTTCCCGTTGATTTTGTCGTACTTGATATACGGGAGGACGAGCATGTGCCGTTGATCTTATGACGACCCTTCTTACGCACTGCAAGGGCATTGATAGATGTCTCGGACGGTCGGATTACACTACGTGTAGGGGATGACTCCATCACCTTTGGTGTTAATAGGTCTAGGGAGAGTACGAGTAGTCAGGTCAAATCTGCGTGCTTTCTTGGCACTTTCATGTCACATGTCGACCGGTGCATTGACTACATCTGTAGAGCAGACTTATTAGATAGGCGGCACCAGGCAGAGGAGAGGCAGGAGATAGAGACAATAGAAATTGTGGAGCATGATCCGGGCGGTGCAGCCGGTGAGCCTCCCGATAGATTAGAGGTAGTTAGGTTTGTAGAGAGTACCGAGGAGGTGGTTGAGAAGCCCCCGGTTCATATTTTGCTATCCTCCGAGTGTGAAAGTGAGCACGGGATAGATGAGGAGGATAAGGCAATGTTTAAATCTAGTCTTGAGGTAGTGAATAAATCTAAGTGTGGGGATAGGATCCTGATTCACCACTCGCATTTAAGAATATTTTCTACTGATCTTAGATTTAGGTGGAAAAGATCATACCTTGGGAGAGATAACATAAGTAGAACGATTGATTTGCATGAGGATGGTGTAGATATCCTCGTTGATCCAGGTTAGAGTGCTTGATAAGAATAGGATCACACGGGTGAAAACCCTAGTGTAGAGTTTTGTATCATCATTCGCCATGTATGTTTTTATTTTATTTTATTTTCACTCTTCTTTATTTTATTTTTATTTTTTTTAGTTTATCGAGTCTTGTGGGATTGCCTTGGCCTTTTTCACTATTGGATCTCCCCCGCCCGTACTCAATCTCTATTCGGGTGGGGGTCGATCATAAACTTATTTTCTGTAAACAGGCATCTCACTTGTCATTGAGTCATTATACTTTCACTTTCTTTTTAGTTTATTTTTGCAGGATTCTGACTATGGCCGCGAAGGAAATGCTATATGGCTGTAGATGATGGACGGACGGAACACTTTCTGCGAGCTATCGCCACATATTCCAGGGGAGTTCGTTCCATTTATTTTGTTGTTGTTATATATTTAGTTTGTTTCTACTTTATTTTTGCATTTTTATTTTTAGTTTACGTTGTATCCTGGAGCACATTGAGGACATTGTGCCTTTCTAAGTGTGGGGATGGGAGACTTCGTCTTTATTTTGCTTAGTTGTAGGTTGAGTAAAAAAAAAAATCAAGAAATTGAGAAATTGAAAAAAAAATGTCCCTGATTTTTTGTGCATTTTATATGGAAAATGATAGTAAAATTGGGATTTTTGGTTTTCAAAATATTATATATATGAGAATATAAATAGATTGAAAGCGCATTTGCTTAAGATGTGTCGGTAGGCCCAGCTAGTTTTTAAAGGTTCCCAGGATTGTTCTTAATATACCCTTAATAAATCATGAAATCTTGTGGGTTCTCATCTTAGGAGAAACGGTAGAGCTGAAACTGCTGATAGTAATTAGAGGTACCACTGTATGTTGAAAGCCCATATGTATTATTAATTAAATGGCACACTTGATCCTTTTTATGAGAATAAATCCGGTGAAAAGTGGCGCCAAAAAAAAATCCACATGTCCATCAATTGAGCTAGACCAAAAAAAAAAAAAAAAACTGAAGCCTCTGATCGAAACTCCCTCGAGGTCAAGTTGAAAAAAATAATAATACCGAAGCTCATGTTGTCGCTCTTGGGGATGGTGACTCTGATTGAGACAACCTCTGGGTTAGGTATGAAAAAAAAAAACAAATGTATCTAAGCTCATAAACTTCATCCATCATCCATCATAAATTTAATTTCTAATACATTAGGGAGTTTAGTTTGCAGTGGTTGGTAAATCTATATGGTTTAACCTTTGCTTCGAAAGCTTGAGGTGTGATTAGGTGAAGCTGGATATCTTGAGTGTGAGACCCCATAGATTGATTGTAATAATATGAACTTAATTGCTTTACATGATTGGGACCAGATTAACTAGTGGTTGGGTTTAGGTGGACAACAATACCGACAGTTTTGGTTTATGCGTAATTAGATCTTAATTAATGAACCTAAAAGTTTTTGAAACCAAGAATTCTAATTATGATTCCATTGCAGTCTTTTTCAGGGACGAAAAAGGTTTAAGTGTGGGGATGTTTGATGTGTTGCAAAACACATCTAATTTCCTATGTATTTTGTATATTATATGGTCAAGTTTGTATTAGTTTCGTGTCAGTTTTATTAGTTATTTATTTATTTTACTATTATATAGGTGTTCGTGGAAAATGAGCTCAAAACGAATGATTTCTAATCGGGACACGAACGCTTGAGAGCAGGTGGTCATGGTCGTTGGAGCATAAATGAGGAACTTTGTTCGAGCCAAGAACACCCGAGATGCGAGCTTGGAGTATACTACTACTACTACTAATAATAATAATAATAATAATAAATTAAATAAAAAAATAATGAGTCATGACAAAGTCAAAATCCACGTGACTTGTCAAATGGTAAAGTTTGAAAAGAAAATTAACAAAAGCAAGCCCAAATGGACATAACACATGGCGTGGGCCAGCCCCATATGCAAAATTTGAATGCCCTAAAATATTATTCATTGGGGGAGGTCAGAACATATACATCGAAGCATTGATACAGCGGAGAGCAACATATTATTTTGGGAGAATCAGCGCCGCAAAGGAGATTCATCGAAGCAACAAGAATTATTATTTTATCGACTTCGAACAGAGGACACCAAGAGCTTCTAATCGGATTTGGAGAGGAGGAAGCGAAGGGTAGAAGGCACGGGTTTAAGATTCAAACTACGGGTTCGACTATAATAATTTTTGGCTTTATACTTATTTACTTTGTGTTCATAAATATTGGTACCATTACTATGTGTTATTTTGAACCTTTGTTTTTATCTTGTTCCGTTGTTATGAATAGCTAAACTTTTTAGGCTACCTAGGTCGTGTTGATGAATACTTAGCATTTTTATAACTTTCGGATTCATTTAATTATATAATTGGCTTATGTTTTGGTAAAGATTTAAGTGTGTTTGGTTATGATGCGAATGCGTATTTAAGTCTAATTTATTATCTTTGATAGTTCCACATGTGTCTTGTTGAATGTCTTTCAGTTATAGATGCATATTAGGTTGCCTGCTTTGTGCTTGTGACTAGTTTATGGTTTTTGACGTCTAATTCCATAGGAACTTGATTTGAGAGTTTAGAGGACTTAGGTATTCTGCCATTCCTTGAGACCGGGAGGTGATAGGGTGTCGGGTTGTCTAGATCTTTAGGTATCGGGTTTAGGTGAGACCGGGAGGAGATCCTAGCCTAGTGTGTCTTTAGATTCTTGTAATTCCGAATTATTTCCAAGCCAATTAGATTACTCCTTCGCATTTTTGGATGTGTTGTGACTAGCGAGACCGGGAGGTAAGCGAGTCTTTCGAGTACCTTAGCATTCCCTAGTGAGGTGAGACCGGGAGGTGATCCGAACTAGTAACCAGTGATTTACACGTCCCTTAGGATTTTCTGAGAGGTGTTAGTGAGACCGGGAGGTGATCTAGCATGCTGTAGGGGTTTCCTGGGTCGGGCGTATCTTTAGAAAATCTGGTAGCCAATCCATTATTCGATTCCGAGAGTTGTGAGTCTGCGGGTAGGATTCTAGACCTAGGTAGTTGCCTTCCATATTATCTGAGTTCGATCTAGTGTTCTTAGCTCCCTGTTTTCGTCTCTGCGTTATTTATTTTAATTGCTTTTATTTTATTTTCATTTAGTTTAAAATTAATTCTCAAAAATCCAAATTAGTAGGCTAGGAGTCGACAGAGGTTTAGTACCGAGAGTCGCTAGATTTGTGTCCACGGTTCGATATTCCGGACTTACTTGCTCTGCTACACTGCGACCGGTACACTTGCCGTTAGTGTGTGGTTTTGTAGGTTTTTCCATTTTTTAAAACTTGACCGATTTATTTACTACACATTTCACACATCAATCTGCAAAACAAACAAAAACACATGTTAAAAATAGACAAAATTTCAAACTTTGAAAATTTTTGGTAATCAGCCTTCTCATTCGCCCAAACATTCTTCATTCGACCGTTTGATTATCTCCTTCGCCCATTCGTAATGGTCGAAGGTGACTGTTCTTAATTTGAATTTTCAATTTTGATTTTAAGTGTTTCTGATCATGTTCTTTTGATTGACACAGATCCTAACAATGCCGATTAATCATTCTAAGTTAACAAATTCATGAATTATACATTGTATTTGTGTTTTCAATAAAAACTAGGGTTCTAAACACAACTATTGATCAAATGATCAATCTGTTGGTTTTTAAACCATGGTTTTTGGTAATTCTCCCCCTAAAACACACATACAATGAAACCTAATCAATAATTGTTACAATGAAGTTGATTTTAAACAGTTTGAATAGTTAGGGCTCGAAATAGAAAACAGGGATTAAATCCTTCAATCCATGATGGTAACCTGTATAAGATGGTGCAAAATGATCAGTATGAAGGAACGAGCACAATGGTTAGGTTCAAAATAATCAAGCAACAAGGTGAGGTTCAGATGAAAAATCTGAAAAATTTTGAATGGGGTTCGAATGAGACAGAAAGGTATATATAGGCATACTCCTTCGCCCATTCTATACGTGCGAAGGAGAAACTTTTGTCTCCTTCGACCCTAGTGAAAGGTTCGAATGAGCCAAAAGGGTTCGAATGAAACTTGTGTTCAAGAACACTCTCCTTCGCCCGTTTAAAACATACGAAGGAACATGTAAAATCCCACATTCGACCAACCGAATGGGCGAATGAGAAATGGAATTTTTGATAAATTTTCCAAATCTCAAAAACGAGTCCCGGTCCAATTATTTTCCAACTTTTAAGCATCCAACAATCATGTTTTCACATTTAAAAAGTTACAAAGCTCAAATGGTGTATCAAGGTTTAGAAAATCGACATCAAAAATAAGTTATTGAGGAAACTGATCACACCATTGATCTTTTGAATGGTGTATCAAGGTTTAGAAAATCGACATCAAAAATGGTGTATCAAGGTTTAGAAAATCGACATCAAAAATAAGATGAAAAAGAAAAATCTTTTTGGATTTTCTAAAGTTTATGCTAAAACACACCTAAAATCTTTTTGAGTTTTGTAATTTTTGACGAGAAAATAAATTGCAGAAATGTAAATGAAAAACTGTAAATGTTTTTGTGATTTCCGGTAAAGGGATCATATCAGTTATTGAGGAAACTGATCACACCATTGATCTTTTGAATTATTATCATTAAAGACAATGTGTGATCTGGCAACTGCTGATATTGTTATCCACATAAACTCACATGCAGAGTTTTGTGTAGTGCTTTAAACTGATACTGATATTTATAGTATAAACGTAATTGTCTGTGGTTCCCACGCACACGACATACTCCCGTATCAAGAAGTAAAGGCACAAAGACTCATTGTAAAGCGTGATTATGCTTTTGCTGTCTGTAATTGTACAAGATATAATGCATAGAGGTATACAGGTCAGCAAATTAATGCAGCAAAGTAACATATGCACTATACCAGGTTGAGGACTGATATTAATCATGATTTGCATCAGTGATCAATACGATGTAATAGATAATCTTTGATCATCATATAACATGGAAAGTTCCTCAATTCGGTAACTTTAGGATTTGGCATAAAGCTCTTTTATAAAGACACCCTGTCTGATCTAGGTCCATAATGACTTACAGCAGAAGATCAAAGAGGCTATCCCCAGACAACTAATAACATAACGACCCTAAACCTCCGAGTTTTGAACAAATACCCTATCAAACGAAATTACGGTACTAAGACCATATGCCCATGAGGAGTTCATCCACACAACGATTCGTTTGATATGTATGTATCAGGCACGCAGTAATAGGTCTACGAAGCCTATCAGCACATCGCACAGACTCAGACACATGCCCTATATAGCAGTACATTA
The DNA here is from genome assembly GCA_030844895.1 of Ambrosia x helenae. NCBI lineage: Eukaryota > Viridiplantae > Streptophyta > Magnoliopsida > Asterales > Asteraceae > Ambrosia > Ambrosia x helenae. The sequence continues at coordinate 112,523,062 of CM061225.1, read as the reverse complement.
CTTAGAATGTGTCAGATCCCCACTGATGTACTATCAATTCCCTATATACTCCAGGAAATCATTTTAGAATTTTCTGATTTTTATAGATTTTGGAATTTACTGATCCCAAGGATAAGCTGGAGCATTTCAAATATGTAACTGCCCAGATATCGTTTGTTCATAGAAATCTGACGGCATTAAAATAAGGGAAGAAGATATAGCAGTCAGCAAAGAAATTTTCTAATTTTTATGGATTTTGAAATTTTTCAATGTTTTTGGTTTTTCGAAATTTTTCTGAAAAGCAATAAAAATTTAAACTAAAAAGTGATAGACTGAGGTGGTGATCAGTCCTGTTTTTCTTTAATACCATTAGCTTTTAAAAGATAATCAAATCTGGATTGTCAAAAGCTTTGGTAAAAAGATCTGCGCATTGGTAATCAGTGTGGATTTTGACCATATCGATCAACTCTTTAGCATAACAATCACGGATAAAATGATATTTAATCCGGATATGTTTAGCCTTTGAGTGATTTACTAAGTCTTTTGTTAATGCGATTGCGGCCTCATTATCACAGTAAATAGGGGTTTTAAGAAATTGTAAACCGTAATCCACCATCTGTTGTTGGATCCAAAGAACCTGTGAGCAGCAGCTCAATGCTGAAACGTATTCTGCTTCACATGTGGATAGTGCAACTGCGGTTTGTTTCTTGCATTGCCAGGTCACGAGCCTGCTCCCCATAAACTGACATCCAGCCGTTGTGGATTTGCTGTCTTTGTCACAGCCGCCCCAATCTGCATCACTAAAAGCGATTAGGTCAAAATTATCATCATGAGGGTACCAAAGTCCTTTCGATGGACGACCATTCAGATATCTAAGGATACGCTTGACAGCTGCAAGATGACTCTGTTTCGGCTTTGATTGATATCGCGCACAAAGACATGTCGCAAACATTATATCAGGTCTAGACGCGGTGAGATACATCAGAGATTTGACGATTGCTCTGTATGTAAATGGATCAGTCAGCTCCCCCTTAAGATCAACTCCAATCCCGTGATTAGGTTGTATCGGGGTATCCATCGGCTTCGAATCATCCATCTGGAATCGGCTCAAGACTTCAGAAACGTATTTCGTCTGGTGAATAAAGATCCCCGTTGGTCTTTGTTCCACCTGCAAGCCTAGGAAAAACTGCATTTCTCCCATTGCGCTCATTTCGAACTTTTCCTGCATAACTTTTTCAAATTCCCTGCACAGAAGTTCGTTAGTAGACCCGAAAATAATATCATCAACATAAATTTTTACAAGAAGCAAATCATCTCCTGCTCGTTTCGTGAACAGTGTGCAGTCTACCAGTCCACGTTTGAATCCTTTCGAGAGAAGATACGTGCTCAGCTCCTCATACCATTGTCTCGGAGCCTGGTGCAACCCGTAGAGAGCTTTGTTCAAAACATAAACCTTATCCCGGCGAATAGGGTCCTCAAAGCCTGGCGGTTGACCTACGTAAACTTCCTCTTTGACCACACCGTAAAGAAATGCGCTCATTACATCCATCTGATACACCTTAAATTTCTTCCATGATGCAAACGCTAGGAACATTCGGATAGCTTCCAAGCGTGCAACCGGTGCATAGATTTCATTGTAGTCGATTCCCTCTACCTGATGAAAACCTTGAATAACCAAACGAGCTTTGTTTCGCACTATGACTCCTCTATCATCCTTCTTGCACTTAAACACCCATATGGTTCCAATTTTCTTTCTACCAGGGGCAAATCTGTTAACGTCCATACGCCGAGTTTCTGGAATTGTAACAACTCTTCCTGCATTGCTTCCACCCAGGCATCATCCAAAAGAGCTTCCTTGTACGTCCGCGGCTCGACCTGCGAAACATAACAAGCGAAAGACCAGTCATTTTGAAAACCAGATTTCTGTATTTTGGCATATAAAGCAAGGTTGCCAATATTTTCTAGTGCTTGAGCATTTCTCAACTGCCCTCTTGTCATCACGCTGCTACCAGGATCACCAATAACCTGTTCAATCGGGTGTATCCGATGTTTCCGAGATTCCGGATAATCAGGTACTTGTACTCCCGTTTGAGTTGTCAAATTCTCTATAGAAACCAGATCATTACCCACATTCGATGTTGAAGCATCAGTATTAGTTGGGTTCACTGGTGGTGTCACTGTAGCATTATCCAGAATAGCTTCACTTGTTGCATCATCGTCTTCATCTTCTGAATCTGATGAATTAAGCGTTGTAGAAGCTTCTTGGAACACCTCTTCTTCCATCACAGGAGCATTGGTATCATTAGAAGCTGCTTGGGGGTTTACAGTGATCGGACGCACTAACGGTGAAGTTACGGCATTTTCGACCTCGTAATATAAGCGAAGTACAGCTTCTTCAACCATGCTATCTAGATTGAATGATTCAAAGAAGTCTTTGTAATCAAACATCCAATCTGGACCTCCACCCTGTACATTTTGTGTGTATCTTTGTACTTCGACGTTAGCCCACTCCTCGAATTTTATAGTTCTTTTGTTGAATACCCGTTTTAGTGGGGTTGCATATCCAACAAAATAACCTTCTTCAGCCTTTGGTGCGAACTTCTCCGAAGGATTCAGCATTGTACACGGGGCACCAAATGGTTCTAGATACTCCAGATTCGGCTTGCGTCGGTTCAACAGCTCATAAGAAGTTTTGCCAAACTTCTTCACTGTCAAAACTCGGTTAAGAGTATAACATGCTGCGTAAATAGCTTCGTTCCAGAACATGACTGGAAGATTTGAATCCGCAAGCATAGTTCTCGCCGTCTCGATTAGAGTCCTGTTCTTTCTTTCTGCGACACCGTTCTGCTGGGATGTGTACGGAGCACTATATTCATGATGAATTCCCTTGTTTGCACAAAGATCCTCAATCTGAGCGTTTTTGAACTCCGTCCCATTGTCACTCCGGATTCGTTTGATCTTCAGACCATATATATTCTCCAGACGTGTAAACAGAACCTTCAGATTGTCAAAAGTGTCGCTTTTCTGATGCAAGCACATGACCCATGAAAATCTTGAATAATCATCAGTCACCACAAGACAGTACAACTCCCCGCATGACATTTACGTCTGACTGGACCGAATAAGTCCATGTGCAAACGCTCAAGCGGCAGTTCAACGGAACTGACTTTCTTTGGTCTATGGGCCTGTTTGTGCTGCTTTCCCTTTTTGCAACTAACACACTTGTCATTCAAATGGAAGTGTTTTACATTAACTCCCGTGACAAGTTCATTCTTCACTAACGGGTTCATCTTCCTCAAATGGATGTCTCCCATTCTCCTGTGCCACATTATAGATTCTTTTTCTGTAGCCTTAGAGAGGAAACACGTGAGTTGGCCATGGGTGGTCATTGCTTTGGACATATCGAGAATATACAAATTGTTTACTCTCGGTGCCTTTAGCATCACCCACTCTTTCGGAAGTTCAAACCCAGGTTTCAAGATATAGCAGGATTTGTCATCAAAATACACAGAAAATTGTTTATCACAGATTTGACTAACACTGAGCAGATTGTAATCTATCTGTTTCACGTACGATATCCGCTCAAATGTCACGACCCCTTGCTTACACTACCCTCCATCGTAATGTAGCCTCCTTTATTTCCAGCAAACGCTACATAACCTCCGTTAATGTTTTTGATATCAAAGAGTAGCGTGAGGTCCCCTGTCATGTGACCAGAAGCTCCACTGTCAACAATCCATAGACTGCTAACAGGGCCAGCTGGAGCTCCCTGCACATATAAAGTAAAGCAGTTAGATCTTTCGGGGGACCCAAGCCTATTTGGTCTTGGGTCTTTGAACGGGTTGTTTCAAAGATTCTTTCAATTCACAAACATCTTGGGTTAACTCAACCCCTTTCTTCTCACTCTCAACTTTCTTTTTCTCATTCTTCACATTCTGTGAAGTTGAGGCTCCTTCAGATTCCTTAGATGACCAAGATTGCTCAGATCTTTTCAAGATCCGGATCTGAGATTTTGAGGTCTCAACCGGTTTCTTTACTTCATCTTTAAATGCGACCTTCTTGGTTACCTTCTCTGATTTAACAGAGACAGGTCCAACTGCTTGTTTTCCATTAGGTTTAGAAGCAACCTTTTTGTTATCAGCAGTTGAGTTCATATTAGGTTTCTTAACAGGTTTCTCAGTGGTTATCCGGTTGCGTTTATCATACGTCATCGGACGGTTTTCCCTCTTGTTGTAAAAATTGTTTTGATTATAATAAGGTTCTTGCTGAGGGAAAAACCGTCTTTGTGGATAACCGTAGTTGTCAACCGGATAATCATGATGTTGCCTCATCTCCACCTCGTGCCTTTTGTGTCGCACGTACGGGCAGGCGGCAAGTAAATGTCCCCGTTCCTCGCACTTATAACACGCACGATATTCCTCATAGTTTTCTTTTATTGGCAACTTGGAAAAACTAGCAATGGGATAACGATCAACCATGCATTGTTTCCTTAAACTCTCAGGAGCTGGTTCCTTCGAGTAAGTCGGTTCAATAAAACTGTTTGCTTTATCAACTGGCAAAACAAATTGTGTGACATTGACCTTGGCATCTTTATCCGAATAAATTTTCTCTAAAATTTCTGGAGGAATGTCATTGGTTCGTTCAAATTTTGGAAACCAAATCGTACTTTCCTGCCAGATCTTTTCGATTTTAGAATAATTGACAAACTTAATCGGATATTCATCATCAGATAAAATCTTATCGGAGCCTTGCATCCGATAGAAAATTTTGACAGGTTTGTCACACGATTTGTTGCTCATTTCATTGGTTTTCTCAGTTTTAATCTCATTTTTCTTTTCAACCAGTTTCACCACATTTTTCTCAGATTTAGTTTCAGTTTTCTTATCAACCGGTTTAATCACATTTTTCTCAATTTTCTTTACCTCTTTCTTTTTCAACACTCTTACCAACTGACTTTTCATTTTTCTTAACCACATTCTTTCGATGAGCATTTGCCATGGGATGAATGATCTGAGACGGTGAGACTGGCTCAGTAGTGATTATATGATTTTCATCAGGGATATCACTTTCATTTTCAACCATCTCAGATTGTTCATCTTCTTCATCTGAATCATCAGCAGCGACCACACCCTCATCATTTCCCAATACAGGTCTCTCATCAGAATACGGGTCTCCGACACTAGAAGTGTTGGGCTCGTTTTCTGATGTGGAGTCAGAATTGACTAAAGTCTCCGGTGGTATTGCATGTAAATTGTGGTTTTCAAACAACACCGGAGATGGGACCGCCTTATAGTTTGCACCATTCGACTGGGAGGGTTCTTCTATGATATGGTCAACTACATATGCTATGTGCTTGTAACTCTCTAACTTCTTGTTTACTTTTTCAGCAAAGCACTTGATGGTTGCCATTTCTAACTTAGTGTTTTCCATTTCATTAATATAGTTATTAATGGCAAGTTGTTTATTTGACAATGTCTTTTTAAGTTCAGACACATCCTTTTTATAACCATCAAGAACTTTGTTGAAATCTTTTAAATCTTTTTGATAAATCTGACAGTTTATTTTGGCATTCTCAAGTTGGACCTTGAGAAGCTTGTTTTCATCTGTCAGTTTTTCAAAATCAGCACATTTAACACATTTAACACACACTTGAGATTGAGATTCAGAACTTACAGGTTTAGGAGGTTTTGTCATTGCCATCAAAGCGAAGTGAGCATCCTTCCCTGCGAAGAATTTGGAGTAGTCAATCTTGGTGCACGCATCATCCACCATACATGACTTGCGGGTCATAAGAAAGTCAGCTTCAGCTAGCAGTTGATCAATGTCATCATCTAGTGAATTCACACTAGCTTCCGAATCAGAATCACTCTCCATATCCGAGTAAGCTGAATCGTAGTGCTCTCCAACATCCGTGACAGAATCAAGAATCATACCAGATTTCTTGTCTTCACTCTCAGCAATCACATCCTCATTCACTTCCTCTATTTTCAACTCCGACACCTTTTCAATCACAACCTCCTCTTCAGTCTCCTCATTCTCATCCAGACTCATCTTCTGTGCCACACAAGCCACGTTCCCAGCAGTAATCTCCTCCACCCCTAATTGCATACCCGTCCAATCAAAACCTTCATCTTTCTGAATTACAAGTGCTTGGTTTTGATTGCCAGTTTGGTTTTGGTTTTGAGTGTTAGGTGTAGAGATAGGAACAATAGTTCGGTTTGGATTTTGTTGAGGTTGGTTTTGGGTTGTGGTTTGTCTAGTGTTGGTATTTTGTTGACGGTTCTGGTAATTGTTTTGGGGTTGAAAGCTTGAGATGTTGGCACTGTTGTATGAAACTTGATTTTGGTTTTGGTTTTGTCTGTTTTGGTAGGTTGAATTGAACGGGTTTCGATTACCTTGCTGTGCAGGCTGTGTGCACTCTCTCTTAAAGTGACCATTCTCACCACAATTGAAGCATGTAACTTTTGCTTTGTTAAATCCATATGTGGTGTTGGGAGAAGTTGAAAGGTCAGTTCTTCCAGTCTTCTGAATAAAGTCAGTGGCTCTCCTCATTATGCTTGCAAAGGCCCACTGAATGTCCATAAGCTCCATCTCCTCTTTATCGATTTGAGCGTAGTATTCATTTGTGAGATTGTTGTTTCCTATCTGACTCGCAACCAAACCGTTATATGATGCAACCATGGCAGACAATAAAGCAACATGCTGTTGAGCAATTTCAACAGTCACATTGTTAAGATTCGAGGTCTCTAACACAATCGGGCTTTGACTTGATTTTGCTTGAGTAATCTGCATTTGATTCATGTGAGGAGTATATTGTTGTTGTTGTTGTTGAGGTTGACTTGCTGTGTAGCATGCAGCTTGTTGTAATGGTGAAAAGGGTGGGATGAAGTTTAGTGTTGGATAAGATTGTGGTGTGTATGATGGTGTATAAGATGAAGTTTGGGCAAGGTAGTTGATAGGTGCTTTTGTGGGTTCAACAACATTGGATACACATGCAATGTGAGGAGCAACATTTGAAGTAGTGCTTGAAGCAGAAAGAGAGTTAGATGTACCACTCACATAAAGATCCGGATTCTGTGGAATCTGAGCTCTCTTGGCTTTTCTCTTCTCCTCCATCTCTTTGTTTTCCAGCTTTTGAATGAACTCGTTGATAGTCCAATACTGGTATGCATCCTTTTCCTTCAACACTTCAATGTGTTGGTTCCAGTAGGGTGGTAAAGCATCAGCAAATTTGTCCACCAATTCTGACATTGGTATGCTGATCTCATAGCTTGACAGTTCTGTGAGCAAATGGCAATACCGTGGAACCAACTCTTTTAGGGTCTCATTACCCATGTAGCTAAAATTCTCAAATTCCTTCCGAAGCTCTTCCATTCTCAGCTTCCTCGTCTTCTCATTACCATCATGCCGGTTTCTCAGCATATCCCACAATTGTTTGGATGTTGTACACGATCCAAACTGATGCAGCAAATCAGTGTTGATCGCCTGAGATGGCTGAGAAAATGCCTTCTTCTCTATCGCAAACCTCTTTTTCTCATCATCCGCCAAGTTCTCCAAAGGTATCGGTTCTCCAGTATTCTCCAGAATAGGAGCAACATAACCCTTTACTATCATCTGCCATGCCTCGGCTCCCTCAAGTCCTTGTCCCTCAACATGGATCTTGAACTTTGTCTTCCAAGTATTGTACTCCTTCATGTCCATTAGCTTTGGTGGACGATTGCCGCTTCCTGAGGATAGATCATGAATAAGTGTGGATATGGCATTGGTCGTTTGCGAATGAACTGCAGCTGCCGCTACTCCCCAATAGTTGTCAATAGGTTGTTGTATTGGTTGAACAACTTGTTGAGGAGCCGAACTAGTCATAGCCATGTAATTTATTGGCTGGGATGGTGGACTAGTCTTCCGGGCTGCAACCGACCATGGATCTTGTGTTGTCTGCTGTTGTGGTGCTTGAGTAGGTCTTGGCGTTGTTGGGAAGTTCCACATCTTGACCTGCAAACGATTAAACACGAAAAGATTAGAAATGTTTTAAAACACGATTCTCTTTCGTATGATCGAACGTGCGAATGAGAAATAATCTTCTCTTTCGACCGTTTTGATTGATACGAATGTGGACTGAAATCACAAAATCTCTTTCGACCACTTTCTTCTCTCGTTCGGCCGTTCTCCTGCTCCTTCGACCGTTCGATCAATCGAAGGTGACACAACTGGGCGAATGAACAAAATAAGCAATGAAAGTCTACGTTCGACCACTAAAACACCTCCTTCGACCACACAATCCCTCTTTCGACCAAACTCTCTCTTTCGACCCCTGAGAATTCAAAAACGGTTATTCTTTGAAAATCCGTTAATTTTGATCATGTTTATCAAATGTTGATGGATTTTGATGATCTAAATCAGGTTTTGAATCGGAATTGATTTGGAACAACTTTAATGAAGAGAATTATCCAATTTAACCTCGAAATCAAGTTGTAATCAATCAAAATCTTATCACATTAGTTTGTTCAATGAAAACAGAAACTTTTTGACCAAAATTGGGTCCAAATCAACTGAGAAACTATTAATTTGTGGTTGTTTGATCCAGAATAGCTCTGATACCACTTTGTATGTGTGTGAAAGGATCGTATAACAACAAAGAATGATCAAACAAGTTAGTTTTAGGTGCGGAATCCCTAAAACTATCACAAAATAATAGTCAAACAGATTAAAACAAGCAGATCATCATTTTCAAAAGCTTTTCATTAATTAACAACTCGATTACACGTTGAAATATGATTAAAAACAAGGTAAGAACGTGGAAAGAGTTAAACAAAACACTAGAGAGAATATCAGAAAGTGGAGGGAATAATAATGACCAAAAGTTCTATTCAAAAATCAAACTTGTCTATTTATAGACTGCACATTCGCCCAAATTGATTGTGCGAATGTGCAGGTTCGCCCAAACTGTCTGGTCGAACCAAGTTACATAATAAACTATATTCACATTCGTCCACAGCATCTTCCTTCGCACCTTCAGAAACTCTCCTTCGTACCTACAATTACTCCTTCGCACCAACGACAATCACCAAAAACAAGTTTGTTGTTCAATTCGAAGCACTAGTCGCACTTTTGCATCTACAAACTTGATAATCCCTCTACCGGAGATCTATCAAAATGTTCACATAAGTGTTCCGACTAATAACCATAAGGTTATCTAGTCCCCGATTGTCCAGATCGTAACCAAGTATGTTTTAAAACGTGTTTTAAATGTTTAACCGACACACTAGACCGACCCGACATCCCGTTGGTGACCCATTACCCTAACTAATCAAGTATACATAGATTACACATAAGGTTCAAGCATAAAACACTTAGTTTGTATCAAAAATCTCATTTCTGCATCAGAACGGTCGAACTAGTCAGTTTAAGTCTCCTTCGCCCGTTTTAAATCTCCTTCACCCGTTTTACCACGTTCGCCCAACATAACCCAGGTTCGACCCTGGATTCTCTCCTTCACACCTTCGATCGGTCGAAGGAGTCCAGGTTCGCCCCTGTTGTGCAAATTTTCCTAAAAACGCTTCAAACACATTCAAAACGACTCAAAACATCATCAAACACAGCAGTCAAGTATGAATAACTTATCCCTACAAAACCCCATCGATTTCTCCCGATAATACGTCCATTTCAGCCCTTTCCCAGAATGGTAAGAATTATGGAAATGTCACAATCATGCATGGATTCTTTACCCAATTTGGAAACTTTTGAAATCAATCCATATTCAACTTAAAATGCTCAGTTTGTCGAGTGTTCGATCTTTCCCTATTAGTTCTATTGATCATAAATATCATGCATCAAGTCTAGATTCGTTAAAACCCCCAAAATACCCATCTATGCCTCTTTAACCCTAAACAACAATAAACTAGCATCAACAACAAATCCTATATCATGTTTCTATCATAGACACAGCAGCAAATCATTGAACAACACATAACACCACATAGTACATAATTAACACATGTTTATTATTATCAAAACCTATGTTTAAATGATAAGGTTTTGATTTAGAAAGATGTTTAAAAGGTTTTTAATCATGAAAACACCCTTAGAACAGATCCGGACAATTAGGGTTAGATGAAAACGAATTAAAATGCTTTAAAAGGTTTAGGATCAAGAACACACCTTGGATTCTTGTTTAGATGTTGTAGATAGGTTAGATTGTGAAAAAGAAGAGCAAAAACTCCTTCTTTAGTGATTAAAATCGTTTGAGAGTGTTTTGAGACGGTTAGGGTTTGTGAAATGATGAAAAATGACAAAGTTTGGTATTTATACTAATCCTCCTTCGCCCCCTGTAAGTGGTCGAAGGTGGCCTCCTTCGACCCTTCCACAGTGTCGAATGAGCCCTGTCCTGGTCGAAGGGAATTCTTTCAATTCCACATCCTAGGTTCGCCCCTTTACAAAGGGTCGAACCAAACAAAGTGTTCTCCTTCGACCACTCGAAGTGGTCGAACCAGAACCCATGTGTATCTAGTTTTCCAGTTTGTCGTGTTTAACGCATTCTAACACATCTTAACATATGAGCATGCAACCTTAGTCTATGTTTAACATATTTAAGCATGGATAGTCATTTACACATCATTTAAACACATCTATGTATATAATCCACCACACGACCCATAATCTACACATATACTTAATTAGTTCATTTAATGTCACCAACAACGGAACCCGGTACTAGTGTATTCCCAACACGACTCCCAATGATCCTCCAGATCATTGAATCCTGGACAATCCTAACTTGACCCGACTCAACTAACCCAGTTAAGTTCGTTTATAAACGTTTCCCGCTAAGGTAGACTTAGATGTTACTAAAATGTTTAAGCCAAATATGTCGGGTGTCACACTACTGATGGTTAATAAACTTATACTGAAAAACCTATGAAATAAACTGATACTAACTTAATGGTAAAAAAAATAAAAAAAAAATAAAAAAAAATAAAAACTCTGTTGAATAAAGGGATTTAAATGACAAAATTACCCACCATTAAATAAAGTAAATGACCAAAATAACCTAACGTGAGATGCACATGATGGCAATACTAACCGTCGTTTTCAAACATACATCCAAAATACACTATTTTTATTAAATCTATAAATTAATTGCCAACACTAACTTACTCATCATTATTATTGAAAACCCAACTTGTCACTTCAATTTCTAACAGGAGATTATTATCTATATATAATCATCACATCTACAACATAGCACACATACACCCAAAAAACACATACATCACAAAAAAAAAAAAAAAAACTAATCCAAACAACAAAATGGAGAGAGTTGTGCACTGGAAATTCTGCCCTTTCACCCGACGATATGATGTCTCTCTCAGCGACAACACAAGGCTTGTCTTTGGTTCAAGAAAATCAATAATGGAAATGGAGGAGCAATTTCAAAGAGAAGTCTATGAGTTTGGAAGAACAATCCCACAACCATGTCACCAAGAGATAAAGTTAATAGGAAAGTTGGATGAAAAGTTTGGGGTAGAGGAAGCGATGGAGACATTTAGGGTTGTCAGTTGGTTTTTTGTTCAAAAATACAAAGTTGCAATTGTTGACTATAGCAACGGTCTTCGTCGGTGGGTCACAAAGGATGACATCGAAAACTCCAACGATGTGGATTTCTTGGAGGAACTTGAGAACATACTGATGTCTAACACTAGAAGAACAACAACCATGCTTACTCTTGAACACAACATCCGTATGAGAATAAACGATTTGAGGGAGGAAGAAGATGATTCAATGGTGGAGGCAGATGATTCATCAAAATCAGAGATGGATGATGATAATGACAATGGGGATTTATAGTAATTTTCTTTGTTTGCTTAACAAATGTTTAGTATCTATGTTTAATATCTAAATATTATGTTAATATTCTATATGTTTTATATGTATTACATATGTTTCGTTAACTTTATTTCGGTTTACTAAAACTTCATATTTTGTTTTTTTGGACTTTGAATGAATCCTTTTGGATTATGCTATATGGTTTGATGCGTTTTATAGTATATCAGTATTTTTGCATTTTTACAATCGGAAGTTGCATTTATGTTCTGTTTTCGCACAAGAATTTTATCATCAATGTTGATAACAATCAAAACAGAGTGTCTGAAAGTTTTTAGAAACTGTATTTCTTATTTGTTTAAAATTAACTTTAAGATCAAATTATTTAACACATGAAGAGAAAAGTCTGAAAACAAAACATTTGATAATGAACTACTGAGAATATATGCAAAACGTCTAATGGTTATACTTCTGAAAAACTAAAATACTGATAATTATAAAGATATTGATGATAAACATCTGATGATGAAACCTCTAAGAGTATAAAAAATGTAAAACTGCTGAGGAATAAACTTCTAAAGACAATACATACTTATAGTTACTTAGATCCTAATTAGAAACATATGATGAAAAAGTAGTCTATAAACGAAACGAACAAACAACATCCCAAACTATGTTTTCCATCGAAACTACCATAACACAAAATTACCAAATAACAAACACTTGCAAAATAACAATGTCAACTACTTCCTCAAATGCTTTGGTTTGTTCATCCGCCTCTTTGGCCTAGAATGTTGGTCAGACGAAACATCTTCAGTATTATCTGGGACATTAACTACAGGATTTTGGATAAACGTATCCGCAACATCAGCCATGTCTTCGTTACCTCTTCGTTACCAATTGTCTTCTCAGCAATGATATGACCACCGATTACATCTTCGGTATTATCTGGGACATTAACTACAGGATTTTGGATAAACGTATCCACAGCACCAGCCATGTCTTCATTACCTGTTGTCTTAACAGCGACGATATGACCACCAATTACATCTTCAGTATTATCTGGGACATTAACTACAGGATTTTGGATAAACGTATCAGCAGCATCAGCCATGTCTTCATTACCTGTTGTCTTCTCAGCGACGATATGACCACCAATTACATAATCTGAATCATGCTTACATAATTGGGTTACCTCATGCATATCTCCACAACCTACTTCAGTTACATCGCATTTATTAAAACGCTCTTCAGAAGGCATATACTCAGAAGGCATCTCATCAGAATTAACATTACAACCATCCGGTATTGATGCTGAACTTTGCACGCAGAACATATCACTACTAGCCAAATCAACAACCTGACAAATAGACGATGATTTCTCACCAAGTGTGGGCTCAACATTCACCTGATAATTCTCTGCGTTTAGTTCAGGAATCAACTGATTCAATTGCGCCGATTGTTGAACAGCAACACCAACCTATTACAACAAACAGAATTATAAAATGAGCAAAACAACTAAAAATAGTACAACATATAACAAAAACATAAGTATAACATCAAGCACTAACTTCATTTAAAGACGATGACTTATGCATGACGGCCGAATCAGTAGCTTTTATCTCAAAATCAGGACAGATAGACGATGGTTCGTGAATATGCCTGTGTTCAACATTCACATCACTATTATCCACGTTAACTTCATAAATCAATTTAGTCGAATCAACCTCTTGATCTTCAACAACAGCAGCCTAAAAGTACAAGGAAATTAATATATGAAATAAAATAACAAAATAAAAAGTTAACACAATTGTTTCTTATAACATTAAATACCGATGACGAAGATGATACAGAAGTAATCGACGATATTTTAGGTCCCCACATTAGTTCATCTGCCATAGCTAACTCATCTTCAGTAATCCTACTAAAAAATTCTTCAACCTCTTTGTCTTGCTCAGAAATTGCAGCGGCAGCTACCATAGAAGTATTCTTACTCTTGTTTAACATGTTCACATCATCGCCGAGATACTTTGATACCGTAAACCAACGAACTGATGTAGGAGGCAAATTATACTTATCAACCTTAATCCTAAAAATGACACGCAGCCCACCTAAATTTTCAATAAAAAACATATGTATCCAATCCGGGTCACCAGCACCCTATAAAATTCAAGCAATAATATATTTTAGGCATTATTAGTACAACAACAAACAATGATGAAACACCAAACATATAAATTAAATTAACTGTAATCAACTAATGATATATCTCAGATATACTTCTTTTAATCAATTCATCAACACTAATTCCCAATAATGCAATGACAACTTCATTGAAAAGAACACATGTTATCTCCACTCCCTTATCCCTCACGCGAACAGTCAATTTATACCTGTAGACATGACATTAATTAATAGTTTACAAATATATTAATTATTATATGTTAACAACTTACGATTGACGTGGATTAGTAACATGTTGTCCACAGTTTTGGCATTCATATTGCAAATCCTCAAATATGGCCTTCTTTCGACAAATGTTACACTTAACATACTTCCAATCATCATTCATATCAACACCAATTACAGTTCCATCGATATTGTACATTGTACCCTGTACACAAGGTGTTAGTAATTTGAAAACGAACAAACTGGACAAATAATATGAATATAAATACAAATCATTCACCTCATCAACACCTTGTTGTAAATAAGTATCAATGTCACTAATGGACGTGATATGATAATCTTCATTATCTAAGTCAACTGATTTAAAGTAGACAGCACAAGACGGCCTATAAACAACAACAATGTAAATAAATGTAAAATATGATGCAAATAAATATATCAAAATAGGCATCAGACAATGATTTTACATATTGTTGAAGACATTGGCTTCATGCAATTGGAGATTAAGATATAACTTAGACGCAACCGTTGTCATCAAGCATGGACCACCTAGTATGTTAAACATTAAACGTGAATACTATATACCAACATATATAAAAAAATGATAATTTTAATATAATAAGTAAACAAAGTACTAACCTTTATACGTACGAACCTTAGAATCAGTAAGCACAACCACAAGATTTGTATTTTGATAAGAACGGATAGTATCATCATTAAACTTACTTGCCATTTTACCCCACAGCGATATATTGAGATCCAAACCACTGAATTAAACAATAAACATTAAATTGAAACAACAACGTCAAGGTTACATATGCATGTTTTGTAAGTCAACATATAAAAAAAATATAGCAAATAAAAAATAACATACCATTCGTTACGTAATACAATGCGACGTACGTCACGATTGGATGATTCCCCATTCCACGCCTTCCTTTCCACAGCCCCCCAAACACAAAGAACTCCAATAACATCTAAGTGTGTATATACATCATTTAGCCTTAACTATTAACATACAATATAAGTAAAGACTAATAAAAAATACAACAAAACCTGTGAGATATTTGTCATTATTAATGCGACCACTCAGATGGTAGAAAGGTATGAATTCAAAAACATGACGTTTAAAGCCAGAAAGTTGCATAGGCAGATGATAAAGTTTGGTATGACGTGAGAACTGAATAAAGTCATCCCGGTGTATTGGTCAATAAAACGTAGTGTATGTAACAACACCAAAGTTACTGATCGTATAAACACCACCCTCACGCAAAATGATATTGAAGTTGGAAGCCAAGTAAGAAGGAATCTTTGCATGAATATATGAACCCTGCAAATTAATTTTTTTTTTTAACAAAATCAAATATTATATAAACAAACATATTGCTTACCATATATTATAACAAAATCTACTTACATGTTCATCTAAAAAAACGACATCAGTAGACATCACATAACCTGTGTTCGGATTATACGTTGTCCAAACACGTGAAGCCATCACTCTAATCTGCCACTTGTTTACACCGTTAGGACGTAATTCAGCTATATACTGATAGGCCATTTCCCAGCTAGCACACTATATAACCTAAAAAAACAAACACAACTAAATAAAATAAACATAAAAAATAGTTGTGTATAAATAAAGTAACACTTTCATATAGAACAAATATGCACATTTAATCAGCAAACATTGCACAAAGTCTTATCAAAATGCATGTACAAATGTTACTTATAAGCAGTATAATCAAATATATGAACATACAACCTAACAAACATATAAACAACAAATAACACAGAACAAAACTAAACTGTACATGAAACGTCACAGATCGCATACCAAACTTCAAGTTATACAAATATACAACTCTACGTGCAACCTCAGTAGTTGTAATAAGCATACCACACTATATTCCATTGTTTGTAATTGAAGGAAAATTACTAAACACTTCTTTGTATACAACATTTTTTGTTATATTATCAGAACACTTTCCATCATTGTCGATATAAAACTTAAGTCCAGCCCGAGATGTTACACGTGAAGCAGCAACATACAATTGACCATGTGTGAAAATAGGCTTCACCAAGTATGCACAGACTTGATTAAAAGTTTGACCTTAACTTTTGTTTATAGTCATGGCAAAACAAACTTTTAGAGGAAACTGTCTTCGTTTAAATATAAATGGCCAACATGTAGAAGTTGGAGTCATATCAATCCTGCCAATAATAGCCTTGTCACCAACATGTGTACCAGTAATTATTATACCCTCAATAAGCCGACGACTTATTTGGGTAATGACAAGACGAGTACCGTTACATAAACCCTTCTACAGATTAAGATTGCGCATCAATATAACCGGTGCACCAACTTTAAGCTCTACAATATGATTGGGGATACCAGAAAACGTCAGCGTATTAAAAAATTGACACGAGTGCATAGCCCACATTTCTTCTATATTATTTGTTGTCGAGCATATTTCATCAGCACTTAATAACGTATGCATTTCACCTGGAAGTTTATTGAGAACATGAATATTAATTTTGTCAACCTCATCATTGGTTGGACACAAAATGCAACGCTCCTTTAAGTATGGATGATCTGTAAATTTGTGTTCAATATCAGGGAAAATATGAGCTACGACGCCCGATATAGAATCTGGACCAACAGGGATTAAAAGATCTTCAGGTATCTTAATCCATGTAGCATCATCTTCATCTGGAAGTGCAATGCTTGTAAGCGTACCAGCCCCCATGTCAAGCACCCACTTACTATAGTTCTCTAGTTGTCTGACTTCATCACCATTAATGTTGGGATTACATAGCCTCATGTTGATTGTAAGAGTAAAAACCCTACACGCACCCCATATAACAGCAGACTTATTAACAGCTGACAATACTATATCACTTCGGAACCATTAGGAACAACTGGTAAAATCTGCCTGAAGTCACCTCCTAGAACGACAACCTTACCCCAAAAACTCGTTTCTCAGCACCATGTATTTGTTGACGACAGATGTCACGTAGTGTACGATCAACTGCATCGAACGCGTTCTGATTTTGCATTGGTGCTTCATCCCAGATTATGAGTTCAGCAACGTTAATTAAGGCCGCCAAATCTGAACCAGCAACAATTGCACAACACGAATCCTTGTCAACATCTATAGGTATTCGGAACCATGAATGTGCAGTACGGCCACCAGGTAATAACAGAGAGGCAATACCAGAAGATGCGACAGATATTATAATCTTACCACGCGAACGAATGCACGCAATTATCGTTTCCCACAAATAAGTTTTTCCCGTGCCTCCACTACCTAAAACAAAGAAGCAACCGCCGCTTTTAATATCAACCGCTTCCATTATATTATCAAAAACTTCCTTTTGCTGAGTAGTCAACCCATCAAATATGTTCCTGAAACGGCTTTGTTCCTCAGTGATGTTATACGAACGCTCAGCTGCAATTAATCTATTCAATCCTGTGCTTATAATCAAAATATCAAGCCGAGGTAAGTTTGGAAACTCCACCAATGATCGGTTGCTACTATTCAAAAGCTTTTCTATTTCAAGCAATGTATAGTTTGCAATTTCTGAATCAGTGAAAACAACCCAACGAACGCTGATGGTACATAATATCTTCTGAAAGAAAAGGAAGGCTATCATAAAAGAATTTTGACTGGTCACTTATTGTACAAAATGTCAAAATTTTTACAAACAAATCACGTAGTTGCGGTCCTAACTACCATTGATAAGCCTGCCGTATAGGTTCCACCCATTCAGTGCCATCCCCCAATAAGTTTAGGGCTTTACAAGCCGCCATATAAGTTGGGCATAACTCATTATCAACCATCCGTAGGTCCCTAAAACTGGTAGCACTGCGTACAACATTTAATAGCATCCTTAGGTAATATTTCTCACCAGCAGCGGGACTAACGTAATAAATTCGGCCAATAGTAGTTCCACTTTTCCTAGGGTCCCATATTTTTTCTTTCTCATGCCAAGTAAACATTGTTGGATACTCTGCATATGTTAGACATCTGCCTTCTGCATGCACTGAGTAAACATTGTTTGCTTTCATCCACTGAGTAAATTTTGACATGGCTGCAGTCGTTCGTTTAACAACTTCCGCAGGATTGTCCGTATCTTGAAAATAGACCCTATGACCACCTTCTTCATGAAAAGGTAGCCGCTCAACAGCAACCGTTCGATAATGCATGTCAAACGAAAACAGTCTCCAACATGCCTCCGAAGCAGATATATATCGACAGTTAATATACTCTTCAATTTCATTATTACTGTGTAATAAAGATGAATAGGCTGTTCTTGTACTACTTTCACGTATTTCGGTAGTAACTTGACTTGCTGAATTACTACTGTCACGTTCCAAAACATCTGTTGCTCTATCATGTCCCTTGTTAATATAACTAAACAGGTACTTTACCAAGGAGCCCCTTCATTGCACCATTCAACATTAATGTAACACCCATATTTAACAACCAATTCACGGTTATGAGGAACAACAAACCGATTATCCAGCTTGATACCACGTTGGCTAACACGAGAATATTTGGAATTATTACGCCTTCTATAACGTGGCCAACCATCCTACATTATAATCGTTTCATCATAATATGGCTTTGGGTAACCCTTTGTACATTTTCCGTTACTCATACAACTGCAAGCTGGATTGAGATCACCACATGGTCCATGCATCATTTGCGCTGAAACAGCAGCATAACCAGTTGGGTCATCCAGCTCAGAAGGCAACTCAGCAGATATAAATTTGTCAAGATTGTTTTGTAGATATAGCTTAGCAGCATGCTTTAGAAATACAAGAATGTGACAGTGAGGCAATCCACGCTTCTGAAATTCAATGGTATACAAGACTACAAAAAAAAAAAAAAAAAGATGTAAGATAATGAAAACTAACAAATCAATATACTATGACCATACACCAAAAAAAATTAATAATAACCTAACATTTGTAAACAAAAAATTGTACAAAGTAAAACAATTACCTGCTTTTGTTTCACCAAATCGATTATTTTTTCGAATATCCTTTAAGAGCTCATCAAGTTTAATCTTAAACACACGAGTCATGATATCGGGTCTATCAACTGTTAGCTCGTCGGGTGTGTATGTACGGACATGACGTTCAACTTCCGGCCATTTAGGATTGCATGTTATTGTAATGAACAAATCAGGACTACCAGCCCAACGGCAAATTGCCATTGCATCCTGATATTGTTGTATCATGTGCATTGGACCACCGGTGAATGATGCTGGAAGAATAACTCTACGACCAATCGATTCACAATTAGTCTCACCGGATGCAACATGATCCTCTAGACCATTATACAAATCTGACCGAATAGTATTTTGATTTGTTTTGTACCAATCTAAAGTATGTTCAAGAACCTGAGTATAAGCATCAACAATAAACGTTTGAAACAAACGACCAGATTTATGCAAAACTCTACTCTCTATCAGTCTAACTTGCAACCGAAAGGCGTAATACTCCCTAATTGATATATATCCCCTTTTGTTTGTCGAAGTCGATTCAGAAGAACTCAATAGGATATGTGGATGAAAACCATCTTCCCCATACGGAAAAAGGATAGGATACTTTAAAGCCATAAAACTCGAATGTAATTCAGATATGCGCTTTGAATTTAGAGTACCTCGCTCTTCAAGAACTATATCACGATAGTCAGTTGGATTTCCATCCCCTGGTATCAAAGCCGCGACTTCCGAAGAAGTAGGTAAGTTATACTATCGTCCATCTTTGTTTCGAGTACCAACTAAACGTAGTTTAACAGATGCTCGTTCAGACTCCGCACACCTTTCCTTAGCCATTCTGAAAGCCTTTACTAATACGTTATGACGATCAAACATTTTAATCAAGTCTTTCACCAAAGATCGAAAAACTGCTCTATCTGCATTACTTGGAATACATTGTCCCAATGCATAAAAACGATTATTAACCTCATTCTCGGCATCATATATGTACAGCTGAGCAAATCTAGGGCGCCCATCAGCGTGCGTTGGCAACAAAGTTCCCATATAATGATAATTACGTCCATTCACACGATACGAATGTGGACCCCTTCCATCATTATATTGCGCGCACACCTTTCCACCAGTTGAGGTGAATGCAAATAACGAATTAAAAAGCTTTACAGAGTCCTTGAATACTTTGGATCTAGGGTCACCATCTTTATCAAATAATCTTCTCAATGGTTGGGGCGGAAACTTAAGCAGAGGTAACCTCACTTTTCCATCACCACAACAAATGGAAAACTTCGGTATGCTAGGTTTTAAGCTTTTCCTATTTTTTTCATCATACCATACCATAGCTTGACACTTTGAACATACGTAAGTCGCATCACCACAATCCCAATACTCAACCGAATTACCTAAAAAAACACGTGTAAATAAATTATCTGTTAATAACTTGTATACAAATTAAAACATTAAGACAATATGAGCAAACAGTTGCTTACCACCTCCATCGTTTTCATCATGATAAACTTGCGCATTAATACGATCAGTAGAACTTGATGCAACATTTTGTCTAACACTACGTGTTGATGAATAAGGCATATTACTGTCATCCGTGATAACAGAATGTGATGAAGTAACGTTAATGCAAGAGCCTGGCCAATAATATAACAGGAATCTTAATATGTATATAGTAATTGTTTTTCCCATGTAAATACACTTTTAAGTCATGCCCACCAAGTCGACGTCATTGAAGGATGTCATTTTCGTTGTTCAAATTAACAGGACGGTCACGTAACCGTGGCCTACCAGCAGGTCTCCTGACTTCTTGCTGTTGGTTATTCACCGAATCTTGGGATAAAAAAGACATTGTACTTGATGATGCTATTCCACTTGATAGAGACCTCATTATATTAACAATATATCCTGTCTACTCATCTTCTTCAAACCATCCCATAACATATAATGTGAACTCCAAATACAAAATCCGAAACTGTCTTAAATGTTATCTTATACTTAATAAACAACATGTGATATGGCATATAACCATTCACTAAAATGTGTAGATGCATTTTGTGCGACTAATGCTTTGGATTGCTATTAACATATGTTTTGTTGTTTGTCTAATGGGCGAAGGAAGATCAAATGGGCGAATGAAGGTTTCTAAAGGTGCGAAGGAGAGATAAAGGTGCGAAGGAGTGATTGGAGGTCGAAGGTAGAATAGATGTTAATGTATAGCTTGGTTCGACCATAATGAATGGGTGAACCTGCACATTCGACCAAGCAATATGGGCGAATGTGCAGGCCTATAAATAGGTTAAGCTCATTTTGAATGTAAGTTTTGGTCATTTTGTTTCCCTCCTGTTTGAGTCTCTCCCTAGGGTTTTGTGTAAACTTAATTCACGTCATATTTTGATTGTAAACATAATTATTACGTGTAATTGAGTGTGTTTATCAATGAAATGAAGCTTTTAAAGATGATTTCTGTGTTTTGTTGATATTATTATCATTTTGTGATTGATTCAGGGATTCCGCACCTGAATCAAACTTGTTTGATCACTATCTTTGTAGATTTGACGATCCTACGCGCATACAAAGTGGTATCAGAGCCATTATAGATCAAACAACCACAAATTGATAATTTTACAGCTGAATTGGACCCTATTTTGATCAAAAACTTTCTGTTTTCATTGATAAAACTGAATTGGTGATAATTTGATTGATTAGAGCTTGTTTTCATGGATAAAATGCATAATTCTCTTTGATAAACTTGTTCCAAATCAAATCCGAAGCAAAACCTGATTAGAATCATCAAATTCTTTGAACTTTTGAAAAATTTGATTAAAATTAACTGATTTTCAAAGAATAGCCGTTTTTGAAAGTGCAGGGTCGAATCTAGGGAGAATGGGCGAACGTGTGTGTTAAACGGTCGAACCAAAGGATTTTTGGTCGAAGGTGGTGTTTTATCTGGTCGAATCTAGAGTTTGTTAGGTTATTGTTGTTCATTCGACCATTCGGACGGTCGAAGGTGAAATTCAAACGGTCGAAAGAGGGTGTAAACGGTCGAAAGTGATTTGTGTTTGACATACTTCTCATTCGTATCTTTTCAAACGGTCGAAGGAGAACATTTTATCTCATTCGACCACTTGCTACATACGAAGGAGAAATCTGTTTAAAACTTTTCTAATCTTTTCGTGTTTAATCATTTTCATATCAAGATGTGGAACTTTCCTACTACACCACGACCTAACACGACACCACAACAGCAGACAACCATGGATCCTTGGTCGGTTGCTGCCCAAAAGTCTAGTCAACCATCACAACCTATCAATTACATGGAAATGACTAGTACTATTCCTCAACACGTTGCGCAACCACAACTGCAACCGATTGGTGACTATTGGGGAGTAGCAGCAGCGGTTCACTCACAAACGACTAATGCCATATCAACTCTTATCCAAGACTTGTCCTCGGGGAGTGGAAACCGTCCACCTAAGCTTATGGAAATGGTCGATTACAACACGTGGAAGACCAAATTCAAGATCCATTTGGAGGGTATGGGTTTAGAGGGAACTGAGGCGTGGCAGATGATTGCAAAAGGCTATGTTGCTCCGATCTTGGAGAACACGGGAGAGCCTATTCCATTGGAAAATCTTACAAACGATGAAAAGAAAAGGTTTGCTATCGAGAAGAAGGCGTTTTCTCAATTATCCCAAGCTATCAACACTGATTTGCTGCATCAGTTTGGTTCTTGCACAACTTCTAAACAGCTGTGGGACATGTTGAGGAACAGGCATGATGGAAATGAGAAGACTAGGAAGCTAAGGATGGAAGAGCTTCGGAAAGAGTTTGAGAATTTTAGTTACATGGGTAACGAGACGTTGAAAGAGTTAGTCCCAAGGTATTGCCACTTACTCACAGAGCTTTCAAGCTATGAGATAAGCATACCTATGTCCGAATTGGTGGACAAGTTTGCAGATGCATTGCCACCATATTGGAACCAACATATTGAGGTGTTAAAAGAGAAGGATGCGTACAAGTATTGGACGATCAATGAGTTCATACAGAAACTGGAAAACAAGGAGATGGAGGAAAAGAGGAAAGCAAAAAGGGCTCAAATTCCTCAGAATCCGGAATTGTATCTTGGTGGTACATCTACTTCTCATTCTACTTCCAGTTCTACTTTTAATGTTGCTCCACACATCGTGTGCGTATCTAACATTGTTGAACCACCCAAACAACCAATCAATTACCTTGCTCAAACATCTTCATATACCTCACCATCATATCCAACAACTACTACTTACATTCCACCATTTTCACCCATGCAACAAGCAGCATGTTACTCTGCTAGCCAACCTCAACAAAAACAACCATACAATCCTCAAATGAACCAGATGCAACTTAACCAAAGTCAAACTAACCAAAGCCCGATTGTGTTGGAGACATTAGTTTCAGCAATGGTAGCATCGTACAATGGATTGGTTGCTAGTCAAATTGGGAACAACAACTTAACCAATGAGGACTATGCACAGATTGACAAGGAAGAAATGGAACTCATGGATATTCAGTGGGCCTTTGCAAGTATCATGAGAAGAGCCACTGATTTTATTCAGAAGACCGGGAGAACTGATCTTTCTACTTCTCCTAACACCACTTATGGCTTCAACAAAGCCAAAGTCACTTGTTTCAACTGTGGTGAGAAAGGTCATTTCAAAAGAGAGTGCACACAGCCAGCTCAACAAGGTAATAGAAATTCATTCAACTCTACATACCAAAACCGTCAAACTCAAAATCAAAATCAGGTATCATACCAAAGTTCCAACATTTCAAGCTTTCAACCTCAAAACAACTATCAAAACCGACAAAATAACCAACAAAATAACAATGCTAGACAATACACACCACAAAACCAAACACAACAGAATTCAAACTGAACAATCATTCCCATTTCTACACCAAACACACAAACCCAAACCGAGAACCCAAATCAAGCTTTGGTGATACAGAAGGATGAGGGTTTTGATCGGACAGGTATGCAGTTAGGTGTTGAAGAAATCACAGCTGGTAATGTGGCATGTGTGGCTCAGAAAATGAATTTGGATGAGCCGGTGGAGGTTGAAGAAGAGATTGTGACTGAGAAGATGACTGAGTTGAAGATTGAGGAGTTGACTGAAGAGATGAATGTCGATTGTGAAGAAAAGAAGTCTGGGATGATTATGGATACAGTTGCTGATATTCCAGAGCAGTTTGATTCTACTTATTCTGATGAGGAGAGTGAGTCTGATTCTGAATCTAGTGTTAACTCACTGGATGATGACATTGACCAGTTGCTTGCTGAAGCTGACTTCTTGATGACACGGAAATTATGCATTGTGGATGACACTTGCACCAGAATTGATTATTCCAAGTTTTTCGCTGGGAAGGAAGCACATTTTGTAGTGATGGCCATGACAAAACCTCCTAAACAGGTAAGTACCGAATCTACTGTTAATTCAAATTCAACTTGTCCGCTTTGCCCATCCAGAGCTCACGGATTTGTTTTTGGTTGCCCAAGTGTAGACTTCCCAGGAGGTCACCCATCCTGAAATTTCTCCCACCTAAGCACGCTTAACTGTGGAGTTCTCCTCTCATCCACTAACATTAAGCCCCAAAACGCGTTGGTGATTTAAGAGGCAAGACATTACTTATGAACCAAGGATCTCTCCTGGCCACGGCCGATGTGGGATTTTCCTGGGGTGTCACATTCACCCCCTGTTAGAGTCTCATCGTCCCTGATGAGGTATGCACCCACCATCCCGAACGGCACAGGAGTGGCTCTGATACCATCTGTAACACCCCGCCCCTCTCGCCACCAATATTGTCCGCTTTGCCCATCCAGAGCTCACGGATTTGGTTTTGGTTGCCCAAGTGTAGACTTCCCAGGAGGTCACCTATCCTGAAATTTCTCCCACCTGAGCACGCTTAACTGTGGAGTTCTCCTCTCATCCACTAACATTAAGCCCCAAAACGCGTTGGTGATTTAAGAGGAAAGACATTACTTATGAACCAAGGATCTCTCCTGGCCACGGCCGATGTGGGATTTTCCTGGG
The DNA here is from genome assembly GCA_030844895.1 of Ambrosia x helenae. Classification (NCBI taxonomy): domain Eukaryota; kingdom Viridiplantae; phylum Streptophyta; class Magnoliopsida; order Asterales; family Asteraceae; genus Ambrosia; species Ambrosia x helenae. The sequence goes on along the minus strand of CM061225.1, from coordinate 112,497,767 downwards.
GTGTCACAGTACAAAGGTTTATCTGTCACACCCCAACCGATGGCGGAATCATCGAGGTGAGACTTAGTGGTAGATTGTTCAAAGACTTCATGACACTAGAATTCGTGATAATATAATTTAAAGATAAAATTTCATTCATAGCATAATCATTGTCTAAAAAGATAACATAATACAAATTGTTTCACGAAAAGAAAAATAGAACATCAAAATATAGAACTTAAACTAGCGTGAGTTTCTAGTCCAATCCTAGGTAGATTTCTTGATAAACCTGCATTAAACATTTCCTGCAACATGTATAAAATATCCGTCAACACATAAAGCATTGGTGAGCATACTAGTTTGATTCTAAGTACATAGTATAGAAAAGTCTACTCGAATCATCATGTTATAGGCATATGCACGTAGAACCATACAAACGGCAACAACACTCGATAACACAAAAGACTTCATCTTATCATGACCCATAAAGGGGGCGGCGTGTCAACCTATAGCGCTATACATGTAAGGTGGGTTGTTAACTAATCGTACATTTGTATGTAAGACTTTGAATTCTAGCATGGCATAGCATAATAGCATTTAGATTGAGCATAATAGTTTAAGAGTATGAAATCGTTTAAGTTTTGATAGTGATACATGTTGAGCCCCAAAGAATAAAGAATAAAAGGGGGACAAGTATGAACTCACCTTTGGGTGCGTTTGATAGAGTTCCAAAAAGGTAAGTCTTGGTAGGTTTAGCTTTAGCCTTGGTTATCTAGAATTAAAGAATAAAGGGTCTTAGTTTCGAGTTTAGGTTATAGATTCAAGAGAGTCAAGCAAGCCTTTTAGGCGAACCAAAACACAAACCACCATGAAGGTGATTCGGATGGTCATAAGAGTCAAGCAAGCCTTTTAGGCGAACCAAAACACAAACCACCATAGAGGTGATTCGGATGGTTAGGAGAGTCAAGCATTGGTAAGGTAGGGATGTATCCACAAACCTTTCCGAGTTATTAAATTAGTAGAGTTTATATAATTTAGTATTTATATAATATAACTTAGAAAGTAGGGTATGGTGACTTAGTTTGGATGAGCCTTGGCCATCCTTTTGTCAACCATGAACCATAACACAAGTCCCTCCATCATTGAGTTGTTGGTGAACTTGGTTGGTATTATTAACAACTTAGTGCATAAAAGATAATAGAAGATGACCACATTTGAGGCCTCAAATTGGTGCCCTACTCATGTTTATTTGCCATGGCAAATAGGAGAGAGGTCCTAGAGGTTTCCTCAAAGGGTTTGAAGAAGAGGAGAGTGAAGAAAGTAGAAGAGAGGTTGAAGGTGAAGTGAGAAACTCACTTATTTTTGAGAGAATTCTTGAGAGATTAGAGAGGATTTAGAAATGAGCAAGTGTTAGAATGGGTAGGGGTGGTGTATTTATAGTTGGGGTGAAGGGGTTGGGTATTTAATGAATTAATTAGGATGGTTAGAAGTTAATTAGTAGTAATTATATCCTTAAAAGAAATAATAATAATAATAATAATAATAATAATAATAATAATAATAAAAAATGGACGGCAATTTTGTTGTTGAAACTCCACACTAAATCACATTTTTTTTTTCTTTTAGGTATTATTATAAAAAGAATATATATGTTTTATTTAAATAAATATATATTAAGATCTTAACTAAATGAGTTTCTTGTTATAACGTCTAAATTGAATAGGATAAATTATAATGACGACTCATCGCGAATTGGTAGGAGTAATATAAAATAAGCGAATAAAGGCGAACTTCGAATTTGTTAAGTATAGAAATTAAAATACAAGAAACGTAGAAATAACGCGATGTTACATTATCTGTGTATGAAAGACCACCAGTGAGACGTTTATTTGGTCACTTAGTCAAGATTGATTATGAAGATCCTGGTCAAGATAAGGTGAGGCATGCTGACAGTGCATCGGACGAAGACAATCCGTTACATCCTGTTGACCCTGAGGCAAAACGAAAGTGTCAGGTAGTGAACGTGGGAGCAAAGAGTGGTAAAGGAAAGGAGAAAGAGATTAGAATTGAAGTTCAGACTGAAGCTGAACCAGCGAAGAAGAAGAAGAAGAAAGTGTCAAGAAGGCATAAAAGTATGGCGAAGAAAGGATTACATCTTGTGGATGAAGCGTCTGTTGATTCTGAGGAGACGCAAGAAGAAGAAAGATGGGATTCTGATGAAGAGACTGTAAAGAGCACCACGCCCAAGGCCACTGTGGCTGGTGAGTCTGCTAGTCTGAATAGATCAGTGGAGGAACAGAGAACTAAGAGCCCTATTCACTTAGATGAAGATGATGAGGGATTAGGTTTGGGATCAGGAGATTTTCCTGGATCGCCAGTACAAGGGGAGAAACCAAAGAAGCCCCAATTCAAGAAGAAGGAGAAAGTGTTAAAGCCCACGGAAAAGAGAGTTAGAGAGATTGAATCATTGATTGCTGGAAAGAAACTTCCACCAGCATCTAGCTTGAAATCACCGGTTACAAGTCCAGTTGCTAAGAAGCAGAAAACATCATCAGGAACTGAGAAACAGACTGATCTACCTGTTGCTAAATTCAATGATGCATTGGACAGAGTGTTAAAGAAGATCAAGAAAGGAAAGCTGCCTGCTGTTGCTGAAGCTTCTACTCCAAAGGTCACAGTTGATAGCGATGTGATGAACGCTGTGAACCAGAAGTTAGCTGATATGATGAAGATAATGAATCAGCAGCAAGCAGAGATTGAGAAATTGAAGAACAACGATCAGAAGATGTTAGACGTTGTTGAGACATCACATGACAATCAGGAAGCACTTGAAGCTGAAATTAAACGACTTCGCAAAGAAAACAAGAAGTTGTTGAAACACGAACAAAGAAACACCAGCCGATACATAGCTTTGAAAGAAGACAACAAGAAGCTAAAAGAGAGTAACAAGCACTTGGACAATCTGATAAAAGATTTGTACTCTCGAGCTCCTCAGCTAAAAGAAAGTGAAGAGGATAAAGAACAAGATGAGGAGCAGGTTGATTTTGAACCATCTGATAATGAGGAGGAGGAAGATGAGGATCTTGATGAAGATGCTGGGAATGCTCCTCAAAAGAAGAAGAAGAAGGATGATGGAGATGATGATGGTTCGAATGATGATTCTGGTGATGGAAGCAGCTCTGCATTTGATGATGACGATGATGACGATATAGATAAGTATAAGTATGAGAAACGTGGATCTGGAAAAGATGGGGAATCTAGTTCTAAAGCTCCTGGAGGATCGGTTGATGATGATACGATCTTTTGGAATGAAAAACTGAAGTCATTGTCTGAAGATGATAAGTTGATGTATCGCCAGATGCTCACTGATCGAGTCTGGACGATCGACATGACCAGTAGATTTTCTGAGATCTTTGAATCTAGTGACAGGATGCTTGAATTGGATTATAATGATCCAGATTTAGAAGATGGTGAAGTTTCTGTGGCAATGTCAAAGGAGATTCTTGAAGGATTGGCAAAGCAGGTTGGTAAAACGTTGGAAGAACTATTGGCTGATAACCAGATTCCTAATCTACCTGAAAAGGAAGCTGGAAATCATTCTGATGATCGTGACGTACCTGCGTTCGAGGAGATTGAAATTGAAGATATTACCAGTGAAGAGTATCCAGAATATTTCAAGAAAGATAAAGATTCTGGATTTGTTGCTTTCACTGAAGAATTACTAAAAGAAGCCGAGAAACATGCTAAAGAAAAGAGTGATAAGTTTGTTGAAGAAGTGTTCAAGGGGCATGATAAACCGAACATCGAACAATCTGACAGTTTGAAAGAGTTACTGAGGAAACTGAAAGAGAAAGAAGTCAATCGTCCGAAAGCAGAGATTCAGGGAAGCTTTTATAAACTCCACAACGAGATGTTTAAAGGAAGGGCGTTGGGTTGGAATTTTATAAAGCAGTTGAAGTGTGTTGCTGTTAAGTGGGAGAAGGGGATATTGTACTTTGACAGATTTCACGATCTGAAGACTCTACCGTACTGGGCTATTCGTGATATTTGTAGACATCGTTTGACTGGATCTTCAAATGATCAGATTGCCTATTTTGCTGATAAAATGGCGAGGGAAAGCAGGACGAGATGGAATCTCTTTGAACCTCAGTATCCAAAGCGAATTGTTCACAAGAAAGACATTGATACTATTACCGGTTTGCCCAAAGTGACTTTAAAGTACAAACCACCGAAAGTGTTGAAACATATTCCATTGTTGCAGATTCCACAACACTTTGCAAAAGATTTTATCTGGTGGTATTATGATTGGAAGATTGCAGAGGCTGTGATAGTGTTGAAGGATGGAGAAAAGAATTTCAAGAAAATACATATATTTGATCCTATGTGGTTGGTTAATTGTTCACATGAGGATATAATTATGTTGTATTACAATCCAATATTCAGTGATGTGAAGGATGCTGAACAAGCAAGTAAATACCAGCGTGTGGTATTTCTGTGCTTTGCTTATGATATAAACGCTGGATGCAATTTTGATAAAAAGCTTGGGAAGTTTGTGAAGATTCAAGATGCTCCTGATGTCAAAAAGAAAAAGACGAAACAAGTGTTTGAACCGGTGATGACTTTAGAACAGAAGAAACAACTGCGTATAAAGCTTATGAACAAGATAATGGACCAAGAACGTAAACAATCCAAGCAATAGTCGAGGGGGAGTTTGTAGATGCATTTTGTGCGACTAATGCTTTGGATTGCTATTAACATATGTTTTGTTGTTTGTTGAATGGGCGAAGGAAGATCAAATGGGCGAATGAAGGTTTCTAAAGGTGCGAAGGAGAGATAAAGGTGTGAAGGAGAGATTGGAGGTCGAAGGTAGAATAGATGTTAATGTATAGCTTGGTTCGACCATGATGAATGGGCGAACCTGCACATTCGACCAAGCAATATGGGCGAATGTGTAGGCCTATAAATAGGTTAAGCTCATTTTGAATGTAAGTTTTGGTCATTTTGTTTCCCTCCTGTTTGAGTCTCTCCCTAGGGTTTTGTGTAAACTTAATTCACGTCATATTTTGATTGTAAACATTATTATTACGTGTAATTGAGTGTGTTTATTAATAAAATGAAGCTTTTAAAGATGATTTCTGTGTTTTGTTGATATTATTATCATGTTGTGATTGATTCAGGGATTCCGCACCTGAATCAAACTTGTTTGATCACTATCTTTGTAGATTTGACGATCCTACGCGCATACAAAATGAACATACAACAACATATATTGCAAATAAACATACAATCGTAATTCTATTTCAAGTATGTAGACCAACGAATTCAATTTTTGTACTACATCTATAATATACATAATGTAACACATAATTTTAACAAATATTACAAATCATGCTATACAATTTAAGCATTTCAAAAAAAATAAAAATAAAAACATCAATGATGACAACATTCATAAAGACTAATATTATATACATATCAAACACCATAAGATGCAATTATATAACGGATCAACAAAGGCATACAGCACAAGTTTGAGATTAAAATGCATGTGATCCAACCAAAAAATAATTCATATTATAAATTATAAAAATACAAATAAATAACAACGTAGCTAACAAACCTTATACTATCTCGAAAGTTGTAAAATTTTTTTTTGACATATTGTTGTGGTAATAATAACATGTAATTGCAAGTATTTAAATACTTACATTTGATTAGATGATTAACTCCAATACTAATAAAACCGCTAGTCCTAGCCGACTTTAGTGGGGAAGTGGGTAGTATTGAATATATTTAAAAACCGAAAAAAAACAACCGAACATTTAGTATGTGAACTGAATGTTCAGCATCAAATTATTAATAACTTAATAAGCAGTTGATATGTACAGAAAATCAGTATAACGTCCCAAAAAAAACCGCTAGTACTAACCAAGTTTAGTGGGAACGTGTATATAACTGAATAGTTTTAAAAAAAAAATACATCAAGATTTATTATGATACTGATTGTTCATTATAAAAATATTGAATAACTGAATATTCGGTAGTTAATACGACAGATGTACATCAATTCAATAAGATGTGAATTTAATAATAATAAATATAATAACTTTTTTTAAGTACTTACATTATATTTTTTATGAAATAATTTTGTTATACATTTAAGTTATTTTAAACCACAAAAATTCTCATTAACCAAATAAATATAATAAGTATTTTTTTATTTATTTACATATTATATTTTTTAAGTGTTTTCATATACATTTATATTTTATCCTTTGTCAATCAGTTGGTAAAGCATTTAAATAAGTTGTCATTATACTCATATGTAACATTGATAACATTATTAAAGACTGTAAATATTGACTGTATAATGTATAGATACCATAAAAATAATGATTTTAACTAAAAATACGAACCTATCAGACACATATCAAATTAATAATACAATAACACATTACAATAAGTTACTATCACGTGAAAATAATGTAGTTGTTGAAATACGTCAAACCATAAACACAATTGCGCTATAAAGTTACTACTAAAATACCTATGTTAGGCTTATTAAAGAAGTACAAATAGTGTTTTGTTATAACTTTAAAAAAAATAACTTAGAATAAATTGATTTAATCTATCATATTTGCAAAAAAATAGTATCAACTAAATAATTAAAACAAATGTAAAACCAAAATCAAATATAACAACAGCAAATTACTAAAATCCATTCCTTACAAACATGTCACTGACAAAATACAAAACAAGTAACGACAACTTAAACACATACATAAAAATATAACTACTAATTATAGATATAGATATTCAAATTATGAAAATTTATAATAACAGACACTGAAAACACATAATCATCAATTGTAGTTGTACGTCCTCATAAACATGGTTTTAGTAGAACATATCAACATCTACAATGTCGTTCCATTTCCATCTTGCCAATTTTGCCATCCGTTTGCTTCGTCTTGCTACAATGCCAATCTATAAAAAGAAAAATTTTAAACCAAATTATACAAAAAAACTAATATTTTATATATTTGTGTTTACATGTTAATCAATTATATAATAAACTATATGCACAAAAAAAAAACATCACCTGATCCTCGCTAGGCTCACACGGAATATATGACTTTGATGGGATAGCATGAATTTCATTTGTTTTAACATCATTCTGTTGATCAAATGTAACCTATAAATAAGAACTAAACAAAATTACTAATTTGTTTAAATGTATTATTAACTTTACATACAAATCAATACATAAGCACGTAATCATACTTTATTATCCAGTAGCCCTTTATCTTGGTTCACTTTATTAGATATCGCTAAAGGATTTATAGTTTCACACTTATCAACATTAACACCTACTTCCCAATCTGCAATTCTTGTTTCTAATCCAGCCTGGAAAAACATAATTATGACAAACATTATCCACTTTTATGTATAAATGATACATGTTGTCAATTTGAATAGTTATAAAAAAAATAAAACTTACAAATGGATCAACATATTCTTCATCTTCATTTTAATAACAGAAGTAGCAGGATCATCACACATTATACGACGCGAATGTGATATTCGGGGTATAAAATCACATCCATGTGAAATAGCATCAACAGGATCGGGTGTTGACTGTAATTTTAAAAACATAAATGAATAACACAATACAAAAAATTATGCATAAATGTAACTAATACCAATTACATTATGAAACATGTGAAACAGATATACTTTTACAAAACAAATCTTACAAATGGATCAACATTTTCTTCGTCCTCATCACGCAGTATGAGATTTGTCCGCTTACCAACCATATTCTCAGGTTGATCATAAATTTTTAAAGGAGATGGTGACATTTGTCTTAAACTATCACACCCTTTAGAAACATCCTCATCATCATCCCATGGCATCTATAATTATGAATAACAAAACATGATGCACAAAAAAGGCAATAACAAATTAAATCATTATATATATATATATAACAACGTTAAATATAACATTAAAATTATGATTTAACACAATATTACCTTGATATGTTTAGCAGAAATACCAGCTTCAATACGTTCTTCTCTTATATTGTCTTCATTATGCTGATCCGGCAGATCATAGTCCAGATTAGTAGCATCATCACCAGAAGACGACATTGCTAATTGCTAATTATTAAAGTGTACGTTAAGTAGAAAATATATAAGTTATTAATCTCGATGTTAATAGTATATATAGAAATAGACATCACGGTTAAATATTTACAGTTATTCTATTCCTAAGTTTTAGCAACGTTTTTTTTTTTGAACGTGGGTAGTTACAAGAAGTAGTATAAGTTTTTTACTTATGGATTTAAACGATCATGTATACAACTGATCAAACAACTGCTTCATACGTGAATTCAATATTCGGTTGCCATATACACAACCCGACACCAATATAATTACATAACCAATTTAATTTTTTTATACGTACAGTATATTGTATACAAATTATGCATTTTTTGTTATGTTGATAGATTATTTTAACCTTACATTAAGTTGGCCATACAATAAATGTAAAACAAAACGTAAATACAATAAGATTACATTATGGTATTCATTATTTTATATTGATGTGTAAAAAGATTATTATATATATATAAGTATAATTGGTTTTTAAAATAACATAGTATCATACATTATACACAATACTATTTAGGCGTGCTAATTTAAGTTTCTAAATTAATTTAATTCTACATACTAAAATATAAACCCATAATTAATAACAACATAATTTGAAATATATAACACCAGTAAAAACAGGTAATATAGACTTCTAATATAGGATGTTCAGTAAAATTATCGGTTTTTTACATATTATCTAGGACTTCTTTACAAACTTGTACTTTTAAATTGCATTTGTTAATTAGCATATAAACACAACTGGCCAACTTATGTAATGATAGTCAACCATATCCTATATTAAAAATTGTATTGCACATCCAACCAAACTCACATAACATACTAACATTAAAAGAATCCAAATAAAACAAATACATTACAACTCATTTAACAAACATGCATGATAAACGATAACAAAACTGAATTTAAAACAAACGGACTGGGACACCTCTGTTACGAGAGCGAATTCCAACTCGTGGAATGTTGAAGTTCTTAAAAAAGAATCCAGAGAGTCAGCAGTATCATCCAAGTCATCTTCAAAATCTTCAGTTTTATTATGTTCCAATATAATTTCAGGCATCTCGTCGTCAACACTCATGAAATATATATCATCTCCAAAATTGCTTTCCACAACCGATACAGGACGTGCATTGTCATTTTCCAAGCTATCCAACTGGGATAAAAAAAATAATTTATTAATTATATATAATATAAATTTAAATGTTTTTTTTCACATAATTATTAAGACATACCACATCTATAAACTCTGATGCCAAGGGTGATTCACACGTACTAAAATTCTCACTAAAATCAGTAACATCCGCATTAACAACATCAACCTGTAGTAAGAAAAAAATAAAAAAATAACAGACTAAATAAATTGCGAGTATACAACTAAGTGTCATTTGTAATTTAAGAACATTTGCTTCAAAGGTATCCTTTTCAACCTCCGGATTTGAGTCCACCTTCAATAGAGAGTATAAATAAATTAACGTAAATCTAAATTTATGTAATAACAACTAACATATAATATTACTTACTTCTGGTAGCTTCTGATTGTCACACCCTCAAATTTCCACTTGCGGAGTTTAACCGCGAGGCGCGTGACAAACCAGGATCCAAGTCAACGGTCACAATAAACGACACTATATGATATGAAAACAACGTAAACTGCCATTGAGTTTCAAAACCGTTCTAACACAGCGGAAGCAAAATGTATTATTACAACTCAAAAGTAAAACTCAAAGTCTGAAATGTTTAACAAACCATGCTTATGATTCCTAGACGCCGTGAGACTCCGTGCGCCTATCGACAGCTGCTACCTTAGCGACCTGAGACAAACATGCTAAAAACGTCAGCAAATAATGCCGGTGAGTTCACAGGTTTTTAATGAATACCGACTCCAATGAATACCCATGGTCAATCCAGACCACATGCATGCAAAACATATGAATACCTGTTACTACTGCGATTGGAAAACCATTACTGGACTCGAATACTGTGAATACTGAATACGTGCCCGAATGAATACTAAATACTGAATACTGCATACTGAATACCTAAGAGATAACATGCACCCGTCCGACCTCCAGTCGACGAGTGGGGCGGGTCAAGCCCAAATAGATCTATCCAAATTTCCCCCGTTGTGCATCCCCGCAAATTCATGGTTCTCCCCGGGACTTCCAAAGATCGCATAGTAATATAATGATTACTCCAAAACATAATGAATACTCCAAAACATAATGAATACTTGAAAACATAATGAATACTCCAAAACCCAATGAATTCGTGAATACCAAAACATCGTTGACACACCTTTCATGAAAACATAGTTGAAACGCCTTTTATGAAAACATAGTTGACACACCTTTCATGAAATCATAGTTGAAACGCCTTTTATGAAAACATAGTTGACACACGTTTAAAGAATACAACATGTTTTCTCCCCCGAAAATGTAAAACCAGTAAAAGAGTGGGGCCGTGAAACTCACCTTATAGTGCGTCTTTTGATAATTAGAAATCCAACACGTGTATGATAATCCCAACTAATGACAACCTATCAATGAGTTTACATAAGTGTGATGACTACTAACCCGAAGGCTAACTAGTCCCTGATTGTCTAGATCTTGACTACGTGTGTTAAAAAGTGCGTTTAAACGTTAACCGGACATACCAGACAGACCCGACATCCCGTTGGTGACCCATTACATCAATTAGTCATGCACATAAGTTTAACACATAAGTTTCAAGCATAAAACACTTAGTTTGCATCAAAAATCGCATATACGAAGTCGTAAGGTCGAATCGGGAGTTTTCTGTGTTTGGTTCGCCCCCAAGGGTTTCTGGTTCGACCCATGGACCCTTGGTTCGACCCTCATGATGTTCATTCAACCTATTCACAAGTTCATTTGACCTAACACATGTTTATTTAACCCTAACATATGTTTATTCGACCTTAACGTATGTTAATTCGACCTTAAAACGTGATAGACTTTTAAGGTCTTTACCTGATAAATGGGAAACATACTCAATAGTCTTAAGATCTTCACCAGATTTTAGCTCCCTCACTCTTACAAAACTTCATGGGAGATTACTTACTTTTGAGAGAGAAATTGATCAAAAGAAAAAGTTACAAAACTCTGGTAAAACTGCTGATGACTATCTACCTGGTAGTACGGCACTATTGGGACAAGACTCACCAACTTGTTCAAATAGTTTTGGATCTTTTGACCACATTGACATAACTGCTGGGATCTCATCTGAAAGATCATTCCCAGGTTATGACAATAATGACTTTGGTCAAACTGCTGATAACATGTGTTTTATCATGGATGACTTAAATAGTTTCAGCAGTGATGACCTTGAAGAAATGGATATTTTGCACCAACTGGCCATGTTAAGTTTAAAAACAAATAAATTTTACAAAAGGTTAGGAAGGAAGTTTCCAGGACTTAACAGTTCTACAAAAATTGGTTTTGACAAATCTAAACTTAGATGTCATAAGTGTCAAAAGTTGGGACACTTTGCTAGAGAATGTAGAAGCTCTGGCCTTAACCAATCTCAGTCTGGAAACAATTTTAACCCCAATTATAACAAGAATAATGGAACTCAAGGGAGTGCACATTTTGTACAGGCACAAGCTCCACAACACCAATATGTGCCACAAGTACAATATGTACAGATTCCTGCTCAACAGATGCAGAGCCAACAATCAATCCCTCCCTTTCCAGCTGCTCAACAACCTCCACAGCAACAACAACCCTCTCAACAAAGTTTATTTACCTCAGGGTATGTTGACTGGAGCAGTCTTCCTTTTGACACCACAGAGTGCAATCCTGATGCAGACAACAAAATGTTTGACATCAACTGGGGAGAGCCTGACAATGGCAGAAAGAACTTTGCCTTGATGGCATTTGAGGGATGCTCCTCAAAATCTGCCTTGTCTCAGGTATCAAAAAAATCTTTGACAAAACTATGTACAAATTCATGCAAAGAATCTTTTGCTCTCATAAGAGAGACAAATGTGCACTTACAAGGAAAAGCCAATGACTCTGAGAGAAAACTCACTCAGATAAAATGTGATTTAGAAAGAAAACTTTCTGCAAAAACAAAAGAAGTTTCTAAATTAACTAACTCTGCTATTGAAACCCAAGCACAAATCAAAATAATGATTAATGACCTAGGAAATGTCAGACAAGAGCTTGCTGACACCAAGGTCACATGTGAAAAATGGGTGGAATCTTGTAAGGGGTACCAACTATTGCTAAACAAACAAAGTGCTTCAAATGTTAGGTTTGGCATAGGGTACAATCACACTGAAACACCAACAGATTTCTCTCCCAAAACTACTGAAGATGTGAGAAAAATTGTTTCAGGTGAAACTTCTGAAGAGGAAGAATGCACATCTTTCCATGAAAACTTTCTAAAATCACATAAAGAAAGTTCTTCAGAAGTATTGATTAAATCTGACTTTAAGTCATCAGCAGTTTCAACTACATCAGGAGTTGAGAACCTGAAAACTACTGATGACCTAAAACCAATCAAAACTGTCAGAGATTTGTCTTTGAAAGAAAAGACAAAAGAATGTGAAATTTGTGGTCTGTTCAACCACAAAACAGAATTTTGCAGATATAGAAAGGGTATTCAGTTTAATAAGAAAAATCAACAACTGGTTGTGGGAGAACAAATCAAAAATGATTATGCAAAAACCTTTTCTCCCAAGAAACAACAACCAGCAAAAACCCTTTCTCAGAAAAAGACAAAATCTCAACAAAAGTCTTTTTCTCAAAATTCTCTTTCAGTAGTTAGACCTAAATCATCAGCAGTTTTACAAACTGCTGAGATTAAAGATCTTATGAACATGGTACAACTACTGATGACCAAAGTTGATGGTGGTCCTCAAAAGGATACCACCATTGTGCTTAATGCAAAATCCATTTCCAAAAAGACATGGATTTCTAAACTTGGTCAAGAACAAACTGTAAATGTTCTCAAGAGCAAACCCAAAGCCAAACTGGCTTGGGTTCCTATATCTAACTAATTTGCTATATTGTGCAGAGAGTTTCCAGAGGATTGAATAGCATTTGGTATGTAGACAGTGGAGGCTTAATGCACATGACAGGATGCAGATACCTGATAAACAATTTTATCAGTCAAAGAGATGGATCTGTGTCCTTTGGGAACAATGCTAAGGGATATGTGCTAGGACATGGCAATGTCTCCTCTGGCAAAATACAGTTTGACAAGGTCAATCTGGTTGAAAACCTTGAGTACAACTTGCTTAGTGTGTCACAAATGTGTGATAAAGGATATTCTTCCTTTTTCACAAAGACAACATGCAAGATCATATCACCAGAAGGCCAGAAGTTGATAGAGAAGATCATTGAAGATCATACTTTGTTAATTGCCAAAAGATGTGGCAATGTCTATGTAGTGGACATTGAAAAAGACAAAGTACTGAACAACACTGCCTGTTTCTTCTCAAGGGCATCAACTTCAGAAACTGATCTCTGGCACAGGAGACTTGGCCATGTGAACTTTATAACCATAAATAAAGTCACAAAAATGGGCTTGGTCAGAGGTTTACCCTTAAAAGTATACCAGTGTCAAGAACACTGTGTATCCTGTTTAAAGGGTAAACAGCATAAGTCCTCCTATAAGTCTATTGAAGAATCAAAAACAACTGCATGTCTTCAACTACTCCATATGGACTTATTTGGGCCTGTAAAGATCATGAGCATTGGTAAAAAGAAGTACTGCTTAGTCATCATTGATGACTACTCAAGATTTACATGGGTATTCTTCTTATTTTCCAAGGATGAGGCTGCTGAAATCATCAAGTTCTTCATTCTACAAGTAGAGAAGTAATACTCTCTATCTGTCAAAACCATTAGAAGTGATAATGGGACAGAGTTCCGGAACAAAACTCTGAATGACTTCTGTTTGTCTAAAGGGATTATTAGACAATTCAGTGTTGCCAGAACTCCTGAACAAAATGGTGTGGTAGAAAGGAAGAACAGAACTTTAATAGAAGGAGCAAGAACAAAATAGAGTTCTTGTTGTCAAGCAGTTAACACATCATGTTATGTTCAAAATAGAGTTCTTGTTGTCAAGAGACATTCAAAGACTGCCTATGAAGTTCTTCATGGCATGAAGCCCCTTATCTCCTTTTTCAGGGCTTTTGGATGTCAATGTTTCATCTTGAACATCAAGGAATCTATTTCAAAGTTTGCTGCCAAAGTTGACTCAGGTTACTTTCTTGGTTATTCATCAACTAGAAAAGCCTACAAGGTTTTTAACTCAAAGACCAGGATAGTAGAAGAAACACTGAATGTCAAGTTCAATGAGTCAAAACACACTCTCATTCTAGCACATCCTGCTGAACTCTTTGACCTTGACAACTTTCATTTTGAACCTGAAAAGTGTAACGCCCCAAAACCCGAATAATTATTTATTAGCATGTTTATTTTGTACTATTGCATGGAATACTTAGATAGAATGATTAACCTAGTTAAAGAAATCGAATGATTAGCTTCTTGTGAGGGTTTGAAGAATGAATGTTAGAATCCATGTAATGGAAGAAATAAATGGTGGTTGATGATTTTATGTTGTTAAAAGATCTCTAACTAAATGTAGAAATGTAGGTTAGATGAAATTCATGTTGAAATATAGTTTAATGGTGTGATTTTGTAGAACTATGCATTAAGAGATTTTACTCTATACTAGATTGGTAAGATGCATATCACGTGTTGAATAAGTTGCTTAATTGTGAATTGTTGAATAAGTTGCTTAATTGTGAATTATAAGTGAATTGTGTACTAAATGTGTAGCATATGAAATTACTAGTAAGAGGTAATGTTGGAATTATGATATATTTGAGACATTTTTAATATTAACAAAGTGTATGGACTTGTCTACAATCTTTTAAAAGTTAAAGGGTTAGGTTGTTTAATTGGAAAACTTGTAGTATAAAAGAGGGGATATAAGTTTTCTTTGATTCATTCAGGTTCCACAACCAAATTTTAGAAAGAGAGTGTGTGAGAGAGAAAGAGAGCACCATCTAAGTGCAAAATCCCGTTTTTGGGTTTTCAACCTGTCATAAAGTGCGATTTCCCGGAGATTGGACCGTTGGATCGTTCTCAATTTTTGACAGAAGCTTTAACACATATAGTCGATCATATCCAACGGTGGGTTTTCGATTTAGAGGCCTGGAAGAGGGGTTTTTACTAAACAGAAGACAGCAGCTCGAAAATAGTTTTCCGGCCACTGTTTTGCCGTTTCAGCGACTGTGGTGGCTGTTTCAGGTGCCGGAAACTAATAAGGGTTGCAGGTCTCGGCGAGACGGTTCCATGGACTCCTAAATCACCTAAATCGGAGTTCGTTTGATATTGTTTCGACCTCTACTCGCATTTGTAAGTGATTTCCAAACTTAACTTCCTTTTATGTAGTTGAATTCAGATGTGTTTGAAGGTGGTAATCATGAAAGGATGGATAAGTGGAAAAACTTTACGTTAAATCATTTGGTGGATTTAATTGTTTTGGGTGCTTATAATATCATGAAATAGTTGGTTATGTTAATAATGGGAGAATCATCCAAACAGGTCATTTGGGTGAATGGATTAAATGGGTTGGATTATATCCAAAAGCTATATATATTGGTTTATTGGTGAATTAAAAGTAAGATGTCATGTATTTATGGTGAAAATGACCCATATGTTATCACTAGACACAAATGGGTGATTACGGATCAAATGGGCGGGCATAATCCAATTACTCGAATGAATGGTAAAATGAATAGAAACATATATAATGAGATGGGTTAGTAATACTTGGGTATTAAAGGAAGTGAATAACCCGTTATGTGTTCTAATAGTTTGCAAGTTTGACTTGTTAAAGAAGGAATGGCATGATTAGAAGACAACGGGTCATGTGGATGGAATGGACGATAACATTATACGTGCAAAGGTAAGTGACTTATGAACTAAACTCTAGATTTAGCAAATGCATATTTATGTATAAATGTGGAATGAGAAACAAGAATGAAATAACAAATTTATAGACTATAGTAAGACAAGTGAATAGATGATGTTAGTGAACAAGTATAGTTCACCACAAAACAAAGAAGTTAGTTGGGATAATTGGGTCAACAAAGATGAAAAAGAAAGTGAAGGTATTTTAACCATGAAACATATCCGGGATTTGCAAATATGACACAAGTACGAAATGATTCATGTGTATGCAATTAGATTGATATGTGTGAGTATATATGGTAACAAGTACAGTAAGTAGATTTGTTACGCTTTGGTAGATTGAGTAATGTGGTGTTTGCATAGGTGCTTATACCCGGGTTTATGTTAGAATTTTATGTATGTAAAGGTTGATCATTATGTGTTGATTGAGTAAAGGATTGACAACGTCATGTTTGTCCTAGAGAATACATGAAGGAAGAATAGTATGACGGGTCAAGATAAGTTGTGTATGGGATTTGTACGCAGGTATGTATTGTAGTGTTATTAACCTTTTTGCTATGAGGATGGTAATAAAGATGCAGGTATGTAAGTTTGAATGCATGTAAATTGGAGGCTAGGATCTAGATATCAGACCCGAACTTGCGGAAGGCGTTTGAACATGATCATTGAGTATTGTTGGATATTATTTCCACATCGTGGGTAATTTTTATGAAGTCACTTAACGAATTAACAAAACGGTTATGTGGTGATTGTAGGTTATCTTATCTACCTAATAGCGCAAGGAAAGGATGGAGATCGAGCGAGGACACGGATTGTACGGGGTCACGGTCACGTAACCTAATAAAGATGAGTCATATTGAATGTAATAAGAAAGAATAAAAGATGTAACACCTAAAATATCTTGTAAATATGGTTTCCAAACATCCGAGAATGTTTTTATAAAGTAAGAAATTTTCTAGTTTGTATTTTCGCTGCGTATTTTCTATTAAAACGGTTTAGGGTGTTACAAGTTGGTATCAGAGCCCGGGGTTGAGTGAAACCGAGTACAATAAGGTAAGTACTTGAACTCAAACCCGTGTGCTCTTCATATTAGTGACCCGTACAATCCAAGACTCGATCAGGACCTGAAGGTATTAGTAGTAATTCACATGATACGACAGAACTAATTAAGTTGTTTTGTTAAGGTAAGCTATAGTGGATGATGAAGAGGCCTCTAGGGCGTGGTCCCAGGCAGACTCCGAAACATGTGGAACAGATGGAAAGGTCATCTATCAGAGGGTGAGGAGGATAAATTCCTACTTCAGGAAAATGAAAGAAGAAGTCACAAATCAAACGTGACGTGTACATGAAGACATATTATACACATTGGAAGGAATGCATGAATGGTATGATTTATTAGTTTAGTAAGTAGAATGTAGACTTAATGAAGTTGAGAATATGAATGTGGATAAAAGTATGACAGTAGGGAGGATAGAAATCTAAGTGAAAAAAAAAAAACAACTCAATAAGTTGTCTAAAAGTGGGTAAAGAAATAAGACGTGTTAAAATTCATCTTTCTCATAATGTGACGTAGTGATTTATGGGACGCCATGTGTACGGGAGGATTTACTAGTACACCGGCCATGTATTAGCCCTTACCATACATATGGATTCTTATAAATTGACAAAATCACATATGGGGTCAGAATGAATGATAAGTGGGTATGGTAGAACAAGTGTAGCATAATATATTGATAATTGGACGAGAAATGATTTATTAAAAGATGCAAATTCAATTGATAAGAAATTGACTTCGTGGCAAGTTGCACAAGTCAAAGTGTGGAAATTGACTTTGTGGCAAGATGCACAAGTCAAAAGTGTGGAAATTGACTTTGTGGCAAGATTCACAAGTCAAAGTATGGAAATTGACTTCGTGGCAAGTTGCACAAGTCAAAGTGTGGAAATTGACTTTGTGGCAAGATGCACAAGTCAAAAGTGTGGAAATTGACTTTGTGGCAAGTTGCCCAATTCAAAAGTGTGGGAAATGACTTCGTGGCATGATGCGCGAGTCAAGAAGGGCAGATAATTATTATTTTTTTGCAAGAAGCATATATACACGTGGGACTTTGAGAATCATTACAGGTGTGCCTAGCAAATTGAGAAGGTAGAATAACCCACATGATGGGTCAAATTGCTAGAAAATTTGTAGAAATGTAAAATGACCCATGTGAGGGGTCAAATCGGTGGAACATTATAGAAATGTAGAATAACCCTTGAAATGGATTGAGTTGTCCATAGGTAAGTATGGATCAAACATGTATTGAATGAATAGTTTGAGTCCATAGATAAAAATGGATCAAACATGTGTTGAATGAAAGGAATTAAGTCCATAGGTGTGTATGGATTAAGCGTATGTTGAATAAAATGTTTGAGACTATAGGTAAGTACGATTCCAAACGTGCATGAATAAAAGGTAAAATCCATAAACAAGTAGTATCGGGAGGGGATGAAGAAGGGAATACATTTCCATCTCTAACAATGATAGATTTAAAAGTTGTAAGTACGTAGTTTAATAACTTAGTTGGATACACATGTTGTGTGACCAATTGGATGTATATATATATATGTATTACATATATGAGTATCGGTAGGATTAGACAGTATATAATTGTGGAAAGCTAGTTAATAATGAACTGCCACTTTGACTCTTTGAAAAGTCAAACGAGTTGAAGGGGTAAGAGTAACGCAGGTATTAATAAGATTGCAAGAAATGTTTATTGCATGAACTGAATGAAACCAATTGCGAAAAAATTGCAAAGTATCCAACTATCCAATAAAATGTAAAGACTTATGTAAGAATGAAAGAAGTGTAACTTGGTTGTGTATTTTGATGGGAATTTTATGAAAGAATTTTTGACAGTAAGACATGCAAGTGAAAGAAATTTTGCATGGACTATTGAAATTTATTTGTTATGAATGTAAGGTTCATCTCTAACCAATGACTTTGTAGATACAAATGGTCGAATTTTGGATTTAATGAAATCTATGGGACGAGTGATATGATGCTACGAGTTGGAACTCGTCATGTGAATGAACTAAACCAAGCTAGGTATGGCATGGACTTGTGAGGGAGCAGGTCAATCTGACATACAGATGGTTGGTTAACGCCGTGAAAGGAAGGTTAGTGACTTTGATTATTTTATGATTGCTAAGTAGGAAACTAGTAGATTGAATAGTACCCCCATATAAACGGATAAAGTAGCATGAACGAAATGGCTTGAAATTTATCTTAATGGGTGTACACCGAAAAATGGTAGTGGGTATAGAATGAGTTTTAGCATTTGAATTAGTGTGAATAAGTAGGGCAGAGATAGTAACTACACTATGATAACGATACCATGATCGGATGTTTGTGATATACGTATGTAAATAATGGTTTGCATGTTATGAAAGGACTTAGAGGCATATTAATAGAAGAATGGAGTAGTAAGCTTGCGATGAGCGCCATAAAGAATAAAATGTATGGATTAAAGATCAAGTATGGTTAGATAAGTTGAAAAATGACAATGATAGATTTAACAAGCTTGATAATTGCATGAAAGCCTCTTGTTAACATAAGAGAGTAGGAACAAACATTTACTTATTTCTTTTCACGGATAAAGAATTATATCAATTATGAGTGAATAAATAAGCATTAATGATGTTCGCTAGGGAACTAGCATACACCAGAAAATGAGTTTTGATACGATGGAATGAGTTCATGAGGGTTATAATGTATAGGGACTCGGGATATGCATTGTGAATATATGGTAAGAAGTTTATACAAAATTTACTGGGTATGCATTCTAAGTATGTCATTTGAATGTATGAACAACCGAAAGGTAAGAGTAAACCTGAGTTAAAAAAAATGAATGAAATGAAACAGGTTTCGAGGACGAAACCTTCTTTAAGGGGGGTAGACTTGTAACGCCCCAAAACCCGAATAATTATTTATTAGCATGTTTATTTTGTACTATTGCATGGAATACTTAGATAGAATGATTAACCTAGTTAAAGAAATCGAATGATTAGCTTCTTGTGAGGGTTTGAAGAATGAATGTTAGAATCCATGTAATGGAAGAAATAAATGGTGGTTGATGATTTTATGTTGTTAAAAGATCTCTAACTAAATGTAGAAATGTAGGTTAGATGAAATTCATGTTGAAATATAGTTTAATGGTGTGATTTTGTAGAACTATGCATTAAGAGATTTTACTCTATACTAGATTGGTAAGATGCATATCACGTGTTGAATAAGTTGCTTAATTGTGAATTGTTGAATAAGTTGCTTAATTGTGAATTATAAGTGAATTGTGTACTAAATGTGGAGCATATGAAATTACTAGTAAGAGGTAATGTTGGAATTATGATATATTTGAGACATTTTTAATATTAACAAAGTGTATGGACTTGTCTACAATCTTTTAAAAGTTAAAGGGTTAGGTTGTTTAATTGGAAAACTTGTAGTATAAAAGAGGGGATATAAGTTTTCTTTGATTCATTCAGGTTCCACAACCAAATTTTAGAAAGAGAGTGTGTGAGAGAGAAAGAGAGCACCATCTAAGTGCAAAATCCCGTTTTTGGGTTTTCAACCTGTCATAAAGTGCGATTTCCGGAGATTGGACCGTTGGATCGTTCTCAATTTTTGACAGAAGCTTTAACACATATAGTCGATCATATCCAACGGTGGGTTTTCGATTTAGAGGCCTGGAAGAGGGGTTTTTACTAAACAGAAGACAGCAGCTCGAAAACAGTTTTCCGGCCACTGTTTTGCCGTTTCAGCGACTGTGGTGGCTGTTTCAGGTGCCGGAAACTAATAAGGGTTGCAGGTCTCGGCGAGACGGTTCCATGGACTCCTAAATCACCTAAATCGGAGTTCGTTTGATATTGTTTCGACCTCTACTCGCATTTGTAAGTGATTTCCAAACTTAACTTCCTTTTATGTAGTTGAATTCAGATGTGTTTGAAGATGGTAATCATGAAAGGATGGATAAGTGGAAAAACTTTACGTTAAATCATTTGGTGGATTTAATTGTTTTGGGTGCTTATAATATCATGAAATAGTTGGTTATGTTAATAATGGGAGAATCATCCAAACGGGTCATTTGGGTGAATGGATTAAATGGGTTGGATTATATCCAAAAGCTATATATATTGGTTTATTGGTGAATTAAAAGTAAGATGTCATGTATTTATGGTGAAAATGACCCATATGTTATCACTAGACACAAATGGGTGATTACGGGTCAAATGGGCGGGCATAATCCAATTACTCGAATGAATGGTAAAATGAATAGAAACATATATAATGAGATGGGTTAGTAATACTTGGTGGCGTTGATAGCCAAAAGACAAAGGGGTACATGCACAGATCGGGTTTGTCCCGATTGCTAAGTGTTATGTGCCTTATGTCCAAGGCTTGATACCAAACCACATCGAGCCGGGGGTCTCACTGGAAGCAGCCTCTCTATTCTTAGGGGTAGAGGTAAGGCTGTCTACATCTTACCCTCCTCAGACCCTACCTTAGCTTTGCTATAGGTGGGATTAACTGAGTATGATGATGATGATGATGATGATGATGGTTAGTAATACTTGGGTATTAAAGGAAGTGAATAACCCGTTATGTGTTCTAATAGTTTGCAAGTTTGACTTGTTAAAGAAGGAATGGCATGATTAGAAGACAACGGGTCATGTGGATGGAATGGACGATAACATTATACGTGCAAAGGTAAGTGACTTATGAACTAAACTCTAGATTTAGCAAATGCATATTTATGTATAAATGTGGAATGAGAAACAAGAATGAAATAACAAATTTATAGACTATAGTAAGACAAGTGAATAGATGATGTTAGTGAACAAGTATAGTTCACCACAAAACAAAGAAGTTAGTTGGGATAATTGGGTCAACAAAGATGAAAAAGAAAGTGAAGGTATTTTAACCATGAAACATATCCGGGATTTGCAAATATGACACAAGTACGAAATGATTCATGTGTATGCAATTAGATTGATATGTGTGAGTATATATGGTAACAAGTACAGTAAGTAGATTTGTTACGCTTTGGTAGATTGAGTAATGTGGTGTTTGCATAGGTGCTTATACCCGGGTTTATGTTAGAATTTTATGTATGTAAAGGTTGATCATTATGTGTTGATTGAGTATAGGATTGACAACGTCATGTTTGTCCTAGAGAATACATGAAGGAAGAATAGTATGACGGGTCAAGATAAGTTGTGTATGGGATTTGTACGCAGGTATGTATTGTAGTGTTATTAACCTTTTTGCTATGAGGATGGTAATAAAGATGCAGGTATGTAAGTTTGAATGCATGTAAATTGGAGGCTAGGATCTAGATATCAGACCCGAACTTGCGGAAGGCGTTTGAACATGATCATTGAGTATTGTTGGATATTATTTCCACATCGTGGGTAATTTTTATGAAGTCACTTAACGAATTAACAAAACGGTTATGTGGTGATTGTAGGTTATCTTATCTACCTAATAGCGCAAGGAAAGGATGGAGATCGAGCGAGGACACGGATTGTACGGGGTCACGGTCACGTAACCTAATAAAGATGAGTCATATTGAATGTAATAAGAAAGAATAAAAGATGTAACACCTAAAATATCTTGTAAATATGGTTTCCAAACATCCGAGAATGTTTTTATAAAGTAAGAAATTTTCTAGTTTGTATTTTCGCTGCGTATTTTCTGTTAAAACGGTTTAGGGTGTTACAAAAAGACTGTCACTTCATCTAAACCTACTTATTATGGTGATCAAAGGTTTGATGATGAGGATCCAGCACCATGGACTCCTCAAACAGTCATTAAGTCAACTTCAAAACCATCAGAAGTTTCACAAACTTCAGATTCAACAAATACTGAAGGCCAAACTCAAACATCTGCTTCAGCACCTGCAACTACTGAAGACACTGAAACTGCTGAACCAGATATAATAGACCTCAGTAGTTTGTTTGAGGAACATGAGCCACCAACACCTGTCAGTGGTTTACAACAACTGATTGAACACAAAGATCATCCACTTGATCAAATCATGGGTGATATTGCATCAGGTGTTCTTACAAGAAACCAGCTTTCCAACTTTTGTCTATTCTCAGCATTTATTTCACAGTTGGAACCAAAGAAGTACCAGGAAGCCCTCAAAGACAACAATTGGGTGCAGGCAATGCAAGATGAATTGCTTCAATTCAACAAGCAACAGGTATGGGAAATTTGTCCCTTACCACCAAACAAGCAACCAATTGGCACAAGATGGGTTTTCAGGAACAAACAAGATGAAGCTGGTATGATAATAAAGAACAAGGCAAGACTGGTAGTACAAGGTTACTCTCAAGAAGAAGGCATTGACTATGATGAAACCTTTGCTCCAGTTGCAAGGCTTGAGGCCATCAGGTTATTTCTGGCCTATGCCATTTCCAACAAAATAAAAGTTTATCAAATGGATGTCAAAAGTGCATTTTTGTATGGAAAGATAAAAGAGGAAGTGTATGTTTGTCAGCCACCTGGGTTTGAGGATCCTTCTCATCCTGAGTGGGTGTACAAACTAGACAAAGCTCTTTATGGGCTCAAACAGGCTCCAAGAGCCTGGTATGATACACTTTCAACCTTTTTACTCAAAAATAATTTCACAAGAGGTGCCATTGATAAAACTCTTTTCATAAAACATGTTGGAAATCATATCTTACTTGTTCAAATATATGTTGATGATATCATTTTTGGTTCAACAAACACAAAATTGTGTGATGAATTTAAGAAACTCATGCAATCAAAATTTGAGATGAGTACAATGGGGGAACTGCAGTACTTTTTGGGACTGCAGATTAAACAACAAACAAATGGAACTTTTATACATCAATCAAAATATGTTAAAGAATTATTAAACAAATTTTCTTTACAAGACTGTAAATCATGTTCCACCCCCATAAAACCAACCACACAAGTTGAACCAGATGATCAAGGAAAACAGGTTGATCAAACCATGTACAGATGTATGATAAGTTCCCTTTTATATCTAACTGCTTCTAGACCATATATTATGTTTTCAACATGTGTCTATGCTAGATATCAATCAGCTCCTAGGGAATCACACCTTATTGCAGTCCAAAGAATTTTCAGATATCTGAAAGGAACTCCCACACTTGGAATTTGGTATCCTGCTTCAAGCAATACCAAGTTATCAGCTTTTTCAGATAGTGACTATGCAGGGTGTAAAATGTCAAGAAAATCAACATCTGGTGGTTGTCAATTCTTGGGAAACTGTCTAGTGTCCTGGCAATCAAAGAAGCAAACATCTGTTGCAACTTCAACTGCTGAAGCTGAATACATTGCAGCTGCAAGTTGTACATCACAGATACAATGGCTTCAATATCAACTTCTTGATTATGGAATCAAAGAGACCAAGACACCATTTCTTGTAGACAGCAAATCTGCCATTAGCATCATTCAAAATCCTGTTCAGTTTTCAAAAACTAAACACATTGAGATCAGGTATCATTTCATAAGAGATTGCTATGAAAAAGGCAAGATTGAAGTGAAACATGTAGCAACAGCTAATCAAATAGCTGACATTTTCACTAAACCCCTTGACACATCAATATTTCAGAAGTTAGTATCCATGCTAGGGATGCTAAATTTGTAAGTGTTTCTATTTATTTTTCTGCACATTTTTTGTTTTTCACTTACATCTGTTTTCAAAACACTTGAAAAACTTCTAAAAAGAGAGAAACTACTGATGAACAAAACATCAGTATAGGGATAATTTCTGAAAAGTGAATAACTTCTGATAAAATAAACTTCAGAAGTTATGAATAAAAGTATTTATAAGGTATTTCTCATCAGCTGTTAAAACTACTGAAGAGGAAATGGGAACTACTGATGAAGATAATCCTTCATCAGCAGTTTAATCAAAAAGGGCAAATCTGACTTTTCCCATCATCAGAAGTTTGACCTAGTCGGTTTAAAACTTCTGATAAAGAGATTTTTAACCTAGGCGATTTAAAAACTTCTAATAAAGAAGATCCAAGCGGTTAAAAAATTCTAATAAATATCTTTTTTTCAACACTTATCCTTTCAAACACAAAAATTCCCTCCTTCTCTCTCAAGAAAGCTCTCAAACCCCTGAACCTGCAACACAAAATCACTGTTCGATTCATCAACACACACAAACCACATGGCTTTAGTTCTCAAACAGGGACACAATCTCAGAGCCTACTTAGAAAAACAAGAAGGCTGGTCCCAATACGATGAGATCATTGATCTCGTCGTCAAATCCCAATATTTCACCGCTCTCACCATAGACCCACCAATTCATCCTGAAACTCTAAATGAGTTCTGGGCTAATGCTGAGACAGTGATGGTGGATGATGAAGTTATCTCCCTCAACTCAACAATCAGAGGAAGACAAATGGCCATTACACCGGCCATACTTGCAGTTAGACTGGGGTTGAATGATGTGAATGCCCCTGAGAAGTTTGACAACTCTGTTATCCACCTAACCATGACTGAGTGTGGTTATCAAGGTACTCTCTCACAAGCTACAATCTTTAAAAAGTATTTTGAACCAAAATATAAGCTTTTGTTTCACTATATTATTATGTTCTTGAGTCCTAAAACTGGGTCTTATGACCAGATGCCCTCAACCTTTCAACCAATATTTCATCATTGTGAATGAGACAAATTTCAGGGCATCAAAACTTTTCTTTAATGAGTTGGTGTTACATCACAATAACACTAAGAAAAAGTTTTTGTTATATTCAAGGTTCATTATGCAGTGCATAATATCTGAACTGGGTAATGAGGTGCTTGTGGGTAAAATTGAAATTTTAAAACCCTTAACCTCACAAGCATACTCAAGGCACAACAAACAGGCTGCCTGGACAGAAGATGACCAAGGGGAACAAGCACCAGTCCCCATGGAACCCTCATCTTCCAAACCTACTCCACCAAAGGCCAAGAAACCCAAGATAACAAAACAAAAACCCACCAAACCTAAAAGAAAAGCTGTTCAGGAGGTTGAGATGCCTGAACATACTACTGTGCAATCTGCACTTCTTAAAGATGTGACTGAAACATCCTCTCAGTCTCATCCATCTCAAACCCCACCAAGAGCACCAATAACTATCCTTTTCAAAAGAAAAAGACTTAGAAAAACTATTCCAATAGATTCTTCTTTTGAAACTGCTGAACCCACTGCCCAAACTACTGAACCAGTACCCCAAATTTCTGAACCAGACATAGAAATAGCCAAACTTCTCTCCGGGCTAAAAGAGAAAGTCCCATCAACACATGTCAGTCCCCATCAAACACATCAAACAGGGGACATAGACTCAGACAGTGACATGGATGTGGACACTCATAGCCCCAACCAAAGAGATGAGGATGAACCAGGGTCTCTAAGCCCAAACTTAGAAACCTTTGGTACTTTTGAGGCTGCTACTACTCATTTACCACCCAGTGGTGGACCTGAGGACAGAAGTAAAACAACTAAGACCTCAACTGTGGCAACTACTGATGAAGGCTTAATGCCTGAGGTAGGAAATCCTCTGTACCAAGAACAAGAGGTACATGAGACAACTGAGTTGGGCTCAGCTCATGATGTAACTGATACAGTCCTCATTGAGGATGTAATCAGGGATTCAGATGATTCCATTAATTTGGATGATGTTTCAACACTCAAAACTACTGAATTGACGGCTATAAGTGAAGGTCCTGCACCTGGTGTCTCTAAGCTCAAAAAGCCAGTCACACCATCTCAGGTTAAAGCCCACTCAATCCATGATTCCCCTAGAGTGGCATCTCCTGTACAACAAGGAGATCAACCAAAAACACACCCCTCACTACAAATGCCTACCCAATTCCCTGGGCAACCTAGCATAGACCTGAACCAACTATGCAGCCCAGATGGTCCCTTGTATCACTTGATGAACACCCTCATCAAAAATCACATCCAAACATACACAGCTGACTTGGAGCTGTCCATGAAGAACCAATTTGGAGTGATACAGACGAAGATGAATGATCTGTCCAACAAGATTGATCACAACAGCAAACAGATTGCTCATCTTCAAGGTCATTTCTCCCAAGCTTCAACTTCCAAAGGTGATAAAGCCAAAAAGGGGGAGAAAATCAAGGTGCCTATGGATACACTTGAAGCCAGAAGAAAGGCAAGAGTGGCTATCCTAGCTAGAGATCAACAAGATCAAGCCAGAAAAGAGAAACTGGCACAACAGTTTGGGAAATAGAAGATGCTGAAAAGGCTGATGAATCCCAAGGGCATAATGAAGAAACCTCTGATGGCCAAAGTTCTGATGAAGAATCAGAAAGTACTGAAGAAAATCCTTCAGTACTTGACAAACCTTCAGTAGTTGTCAAGCCATCAGAAGTTAACACTTCCAAGACTCAAACTGCTGACCCTTCCAGAACAACTGCTCCTATTCAACCAACATCTGCTCCTATCAGGCCTACTACAACAGTTACAACAATGACTGTGCTAAACCCTTCTCCAATCTCTCAATCAGCTGAATTACTAGAGAAGAGTTTAGTTGCAGCCCAAAAGAAGGCCAGAGAAGATCTGATCTGGAAAAATCTGGAAGAAAGGGATGACTTAGACCTAAGCCATGAAGAAAAACTTCAGGCTTATGAAGCTGAACTACAAAGGCAGGCTAGCCTTGATGAGATTGCTGAACAAGACAAAAGACATCAACTGATGTCTTACATTATGAAGAACAGCAAAGTCAAAGCCCATACATTGAAGAGACTCTCTGTGGAAGAGCTGACAAGAAGAGCTCAACTTGTTGCAGATAAACTTGCAACAGGTAAAGACACAAAGGCCAAGAGAGCTCAGATGATAGAAGAACTGGTAGCCAATGGTTATGGTTCAAAAGCCTCAGTGTCCAAGTGGAAAGAAGAAAGATTGGTGGACACATACAGAAAATACAAGGCTGCAAGGGCTGCTAATCCAGAGAAGTTTCAAACTGCTGAAGCTTCAACTTCAGTAGTTAGAACTTCTGGTGTTCAAAGAAGACCAGCTACCCAAAGAAAGAAGACAGAGGAGAAAGTAAAGACTGATTTCAGAATGGTACTACTAGAAGGTAGTACAGTAGTACATTCTGATTTTGACATAGAAGAGAAGCCTCTGCTCAGACAATTCAGGGATCCTTCCACCTTTGCATATAAAATCCAGAGGACCATCACAGACAAAATGCATACTAAGGTAACAACTGAACATCATTTGCCAACATTTCAGATACCTAATGTGATGGAACAACAGCAAGGAGGTGAATCCCACCTGAGAGTCACTGAAGTTGAAAACATTCAACACTCAGGAGAAACCCAGGGTACCACCATGGTTCCCTACACTGCAGACTTTGACAAGTCTAAAGTACCAGTCATCAGATGGTCCTTTACTGATAAAAACTCAGTACTTGTGACAAGAAGAGATCAAACAAGCAGGGTATATAGGTCGATGAAAGAACTGAAAAAACTATCAACCAAAGACCTGCTTACAATCCAACACTTGGAACCAAGACAAGGGTCTCTTACTGATGATCAACTTAACCAGCTCAAGAATTCCATGTTCAAAGGAATATGGAAAATTGTGAAGGACAGAAAGGAACAATAAGGAATTAGTAAGGTTTTTGCTTCATCAATCCAGGGGGAGATTGTTAGGACAAAAAGGATTGGTGAAACCACTTTTGCAAACCTTAGTCTAATTCACTTTCTGTCAAAATACTCTAAGTATGGAACTGCTGAAGACAAGGAATCAAACTGCTGAAGAAGAGATTCAGAAGTACTGAAGAAGAAGTCATCAGAAGTTCTGAAGTTCAAACCAGACACTTCAACTGAAGAACTGCTGAAGACAAACTACTCATCAGTAGTTTGTCATTCATCAGTACTTAAAGAAGATCTTTTCCACCGCCCTTGTATATCAGTAGTTTAATACTTTAGTATTTCTTTTTACTTTATGTACAAGTTCCAAGACTGCAACTTGTTTCTGAACTTGCTTTTTGGCAAGGTTCATGTATTTGTAAGGTCTATAAATAGAAGGATTCATCCTTCTGTTTTAGACATTGATTTCAATACAAGAAATCCTTCAACACTTATTATTGTTATTTCCATTTCGTGTTTATTAAGAATCTCTCAAAGTATTTCATTCTCATTCAATACTTTGATTCTCAATAAACACTTCTCATTTATTAGTTCTTGATTCCAGGGGGAGTAATAACTCCTGTTGACAAAGTGTAGCTATAATCTTATAAACATTCCGCTGTGCTAACACTCACAAAGAACTTGCTAAACACTTAAGTGTCTACTAGCAAGTTCAAACTAAAAGAGCAGCTTAATACTGATCCAACAGCATGCAATCTTTACCCAATTAGGAAACTTTCTGAAATCAATCAATAATCAACTTAATATACTCGGATTATCATGAACAAGAAACCCCCAATCATATCCTTATCATTATCATCATGAACAAGCCCTAGATCTAACCCAAAACCCCCAAAATGAACAAAACGTCATCAATAATCAATTGTAACCTATCTCAATCATAAATCATCATCAATAACAGTCCTAGATCATTGTTATAACATCTATACAGCAATCAATCATCAAACAATACATAACACCACATAAAACACCATTAACACATGTTAATTTGTATGAAAACTCATTGTTTATGAATAGGTTTTGTTTAGAAAGATATTAGGAAGGTTTTTATCCATGAAAACATGTTTGAATCAGACCTGGACTCTTGGGGTTTAATGAAAACGAATTGAAATGCTTTAAAAATGATTTAGAATGAAGAACACACCTTACATCTTTGTGTAGAAGATGTTTGTAGGTTAGATTATAGAAAACAAGGGAGAAAACTCCTTCCCTAGTGATTAAAGTTGCTAGAGAGTGTTTAGAGGCGTTTAGGGTTTGTGAAATGGTGAAAAATGACAAAGTGTAGTATTTATACTAGTCCACATTCGCCCCTTTTACATGGTTGAATGTACCCACATTCGCCCCTTTCTCAGGGTCGAATGTACCTTATCTGGTCGAATGAAATATTAATTTTCACATTCCAGGTTCGCCCCTTCAGTAAGGGTCGAACCAAGATTATTTTCCAGGTTCGCCCCCACGCTGTGGTCGAACCTGGACCTATGTTTTTCTAGTTTTCCAGTTTGTCGTGTTTAACGCATTTTAACCCATCCTAACACATGAACATGCAATCTTAATCTATGTTTAACATATATAAGCATGGATGATCATCTACACATCGTTTAAACACGTATTTACATATAATCCACCATATAAGATTCAATCTACACATAACACTTAATTTAGTTTATGTAATTCACCAACAACGGGACTCGTAACGTGTGTGTGTGTGTGACTAACCCAATGATCCCCCAAATCATTGAACCCTAGACAATACGGACTGTGTTCTGACTCGACTGACTCCGTCAAGTATATGTTTAATAAACGTTTTTCGCTAAGGTAGACTTATGTGTTTATAAAATGTTGACCTAAACATGCCGGTGTCACATCATCCCCCTGTTGAAAGAATTTTCATCCCGAAAATTTCCCGAAGTCAAAGAGAACGAAGCGATAAAAAGAAAAAATTTCCCGGTCGTCACATCATCCCCCTGTTGAAAGGAATCTCACCCCGAGATTCACTCTTCGACAGTAAAGAGTGTCGACCTAACACAAGTAACGTTTCTGTTGGATCAGTATTGCTCTTTTGTATGAACTTGCTAGTGTACACTTAAGTGTCCAGCAAGTTCTTTAATCAGTGATAGCACAGCGGAATGATATGAGTTTAAAGCTATGTTGATGCACTTTCTGTGGACGTTACTGTCGAATAGACTAGGGTTGAGTCTTAGTAGTGTGTTACATGAGATTGTGGTGATCCATAAGGGCATTTTATGGATCTGACGCATTTGTAATATATAGGACAAAATACTGAACCAGGTTCGACCTAATCATACTGGGCGAATGTGGAAGTTTTCCACATTCGACCATATCAACTGGGCGAATGTGGAAATACTCCACATTCGACCAGTCTAAACGGGCGAATGTGGAAATACTCCACATTCGACCATCATAAAAGGGCGAACGTGGAACTGGTGTTTTGGACTATAAATAGCAATCTCATGTGTTATTGTTCATTTGGTGATTTGAGTTTGTATTTTGAATGCTCTCAAGGGGGAGGTCATGCCCGACCTCCCCCGGCCACGAGATAGACGTTTATCCTACTGATGACAGTGTCTGTAACCGTTTCTGTAGTAATACGAATCTGTGATGACATTGTTATCGTGTATTTCTGTCTCGTCTCGAATCTCCCGTCTGAAACCGAGTTGTTTATGCGTATTCGATCCACGAGTTCGGTCCCTAACCGGATTCTCAAGCTACACTTATCAACAGGAGTTATTACTCCCCCTGGATGTTGAGAAACTAATAAATGATAAGTATTTAATGAGAATCTAAGTATTGAATGAGTATGAAACACTTAGATAGATTCTCAATAAATATAAAATGGAAATAACAATAATATGCTTTGAAGGATTTCTGTAATAAAATCAATGTCTAAAACAGAGGGATGAACCCTTCTATTTATAGACTTTACAAATACATGAACCTTGCCAAAAAGCAAGTTCAGAGACAAGTTGCAACAAGTTGCAATCTTGGAACTTGTACAAAAAGAAAAAGTAATACTAAACTAATAAACTACTGATACAAAAGGCGGTGGAAAAGATCTTCTCATAAGTACTGATGAATGAAAAACTACTGATGAGTAGTTTGTCTTCAATAGTTCTTCAGTAGAAATGTCCGGTTTGGACTTCAGAACTTCTGATGACTTTTCTTCTTCAGTACTTGTGTAATCTCTTCTTCAGCAGTTTGATCTTCCTTCTTCAGCAGTTCTATACTTAGAATATTTTGACAGAAGTTAATTAGACTAAGGTTTGCAAAAGTGGTTTCACCAATCCTCTTTGTCCTAACAATCTCCCCCTGGATTGATGAAGCCAAAACCTTCCTAATTCCTTATTGTTTTCTTCTGTCATTCATAATCTTCCATATTCCTTTGAACATGGAATTCCTCAGCTGGTTCAGCTGTTCATCAGTGAGAGATCCTTTTTGTGGTTCTAGATGCTGGATTGTAAGCAGGTCTTGAGTTGATAGCTTCTTCAGATCATTCATCGACTTATAGGCTCTGCTTGTCTGATCTCTTCTTGTCACTTGTACTGAGTTGTTATCAGTAAAGGACCATCTGATGATAGGTACTTTAGACTTGTCAAAGTCTAAAGTGTAGGGGACCATAGTGGTACCCTGGGATGCTCCTGAGTGTTGGATGTTTTCAACTTCAGTGACTCTCAGGTGGGATTCTCTTCCTTGTTCTTGTTGCATCACATTAGGTATTTGAAAAGTTGGCAAATGATGCTCAGTAACTACCTTAGTGTGCAGTTTGTCTTTGATGGTTTCTGGATTTGATAGGCAAAGGTGGAAGGATCCCTGAATTGTGTGATCAGAGGTTTTTCTTCAATGTCAAAGTCAGAATGGACTACTGTACTTCCTTCTAGTAGTACCATTCTGAAATCAGTCTTCACATTCTCCTCTGATTTCTTCTTTTGAGTAGCTGGTCTTCTTTGAACACCAGAAGTTCTAACTACTGAAGTTGATACTTCAGCAGTTTCAAACTTCTCTGGATTTGCAGCCCTTGCAGCCTTGTATTTTCTGTAAGTGTCCATTAATCTTTCTTCTTTCCATTTGGACACAGAGGCTTTTGAACCATAACCATTAGCTACTAGTTCTTCTATCATTTGGCTCTCTTGGCTTTTGCATCTTTACTTGTTGCAAGTTTGTCTGCAATAAGTTGAGCTCTTCTTGTCAGCTCTTCCATGGAGAGTCTCTTTAATGTATGGGCTTTGATCTTGCTGTTCTTAGTAATATAAGACATTAGTTGTTGTCTTTTTTCTTCCTCAGCAATTCTGTCTAGGCTAGCCTGCCTTTGAAGTTCAGCTTCATAAGCCTGTAGCTTTTCATCCAGGCTTAAGTCCAAGTCATCCCTTTCTTCCAGAATTTTCCAATTCTGATCTTCAATGATCTTCTCTATCAACTTCTGGCCTTCTGGTGATATGATTTTGCATGCTGTCTTTGTGAAAAAGGAAGAATATCCTTTATCACACATTTGTGACACACTCAGCAAGTTGTACTCAAGGTTTTCAACCAGATTGACCTTGTCAAACTGTATTCTGCCAGAGGAGACATTGCCATGTCCTAGCACATATCCCTTAGCATTGTTCCCAAAGGATACAGATCCTTCTCTTTGACTGATAAAATTTGTTTATCAGGTATCTGCATCCTGTCATGTGCATTGAGCCTCCGCTGTCTACATACCAAATGCTATTTAAGCCTCTGAAACTCTCTGCACAAGATAGCAAATTAGTTAGATTTAGGAACCCAAGCCAGTTTGGCTTTGGGTTTGCTCTTGAGAACATTTACAGTTTGTTCTTGACCAAGTTGAGAAATCCATGTCTTTTTGGCAATGGATTTTTCATTAAGAGCAATGGTGGTATCCTTTTGAGGACCACCATCAACTTTGGTCATCAGTAGTTGTACCATGTTTATGAGATCTTTAATCTCAGCAGTTTGTGAAACTGCTGATGATTTAGGTCTAACTACTGAAAGAGAATTTTGAGAAAAAGATCTTTGTTGAGATTTTGTCTTTTTCCGAGAAAAGGTGTTTACTGGTTGTTGTTTCCAGGGAGAAAAAGTTTTTACAAAATCATTTTTGATTTGCTTTCCCACAACCAGTTGTTGAGTTTTCTTGTTGTACTGAATACCTTTTCTGTATCTACAAAATTCTGTCTTGTGGTTGAACAGACCACAGATTTCACATTCTTTTGTCTTTTCTTTCAAAGACAAGTTTCTGACTGTATTGATTGGTTTTAGGTCATCAGTAGTTTTCAGGTTCTCAACTCCTGATGTAGTTGAAACTACTGATGGCTTAAAGTCAGAATTAATCAGTACTTCTGAAGAACTTTCTTTGTGTGTTTTTAGAAAGTTTTCTTGAAAAGATGTGCATTCTTTCTCTTCAGAAGTTTCACCTGAAACAATTTTTCTCCCATCTTCAGTAGTTTTGGGGGAAAAATCTGTTGGTGTTTCAGTGTGATTGTACCCTATGCCAAACCTAACATTTGAAGCACTTTGTTTGTTTAGCAATAGTTGGTACCCCTTACAAGATTCAACCCATTTTTCACATGTGACCTTGGTGTCAGCAAGCTCTTGTCTGACATTTCCTAAGTCATTTATCATGATTTTAATTTGTGCTTGGGTTTCAATAGCAGTGTTAGTTAATTTAGAAACATCTTTTGTTTTTGCAGAAAGTTTTCCTTCTAAATCACATTTCATCTGAGTGAATTTTCTCTCAGAGTCATTTGCTTTCCCTTGTAAGTGCACATTAGTCTCTCTTATGAGAGCAAAAGATTCCTTGCAAGAAGTTGAACAAAGTTTTGTCAAAGATTCTTTAGATACCTGGGACAAGGCAGATTTTGAGGTGCATCCCTCAAATGCCATTAAGGCAAAGTTCTTTCTGCTATTGTCAGGCTCTCCCCAGTTGATGTCAAACATCTTGTTGTCTGCATCAGGATTATACTCTGTGGTGTCAAAAGGAAGACTGCTCCAGTCAACATACCCTGAAGTAAATAAACTTTGTTGTGAGGGTTGCTGAGTTTGTGAAGGAGGTTGAGCAGCTGGAAAGGGAGGGATTGATTGTTGGCTCTGCATCTGTTGAGCAGGCATCTGTACATATTGTACTTGTGGCACATATTGGTGTTGTGGAGCTTGTGCCTGTACAAAATGTGCACTCCCTTGTGTTTCATTATTCCTGTTATAATTGGGGTTAAAATTATTTCCAGACTGAGATTGGTTAAAGCTAGAGCTTCTACACTCTCTAGCAAAGTGTCCGAACTTTTGACACTTGTGACATCTAAGTTTTGATTTGTCAAAACCATTTTTTGTTGAACTGTTGAGTCCTGGAAACTTCCTTCCTGACCTTTTGTAAAATTTATTTGTTTTTAAACTTAACATGGCCAGTTGGTGTAGAATATCCATTTCTTCTAAGTCATCACTGCTGAAATTTTTTAAATCATCCATGATAAAACACATGTTATCAGCAGTTTGACTAAAATCATTATTGTCATAACCTGGGAATGATCTTTCAGATGAGATCCCAACAGTTATGTCAATATGGTCAAAAGATCCCAAACTATTTGAACAAGTTGGTGAGTCTTGTCCCAATAGAGCTGTACTACCTGGTAGATAGTCATCAGCAGTTTTGCCAGAACTTTGTAACTTTTTCTTTTGATCAATTTCTCTTTCAAAAGTAAGTAATCTCCCATGAAGTTTTGTAAGAGTGAGGGAGCTAAAGTCTGGTGAAGATCTTAAGACTATAGAGTATGTTTCCCATTTTTCAGGTAAAGACCTTAAAAATCTATGAAGCATAGATACAGTTGTGTAGGTCTGACCATTTAATTTTAGCTCAGATATTAATGAGGAGAATCTTTCAAATTGTTGTGTTAAAGTTTCCCCATTAATGTGAGCAAAAGTTTCATATTGTTGAGCCAGGATTTCTCTGGTGTTGGCAATCACCTCTTCAGTTCCTCCAAACTGTTCTTTGAGGCAGTCCCAAAGCTCTTTGGCACTATCACAATGTAATAGGCCAGAGTAGATTTCATTTGGGAGTGCCATTGCCAATATAGAGAAAGCTTTAGCATCAAGCTCAAGTTTTAGGAAATCATC
Organism: Ambrosia x helenae; assembly: GCA_030844895.1. NCBI lineage: Eukaryota > Viridiplantae > Streptophyta > Magnoliopsida > Asterales > Asteraceae > Ambrosia > Ambrosia x helenae. The sequence continues at coordinate 112,461,837 of CM061225.1, read as the reverse complement.
ATCTGTATAGTCTTTAGGGTCTTTTGGAATTTCTTCTTTAGTTTCAAGATTGATATTTACTGGTTTATGAGGACCATATATCACAGATTTCCAGCAACCTGTGTTGGTCTGTGATAAGGTATGTGCCATTCTCCTTTGCCAGATGTTATATTCATTTCTTACTAGCATAGCAGGTTTATTGGCAGAACCAGTATTATGAGGATCCATTTTAAAGAGTATTGATTTGTCAAATATATCTTAAAGTGATGGATGTTGATAAAAGTGAGCTTATAATCCTTTATTGAATATCAATAAGAGCCTGTGTCTGATTCTCAATGTGTTAGATTGATATGTGATCAGATAAACCAAGGCTCTGATACCAATTGTTGGATCAGTATTGCTCTTTTGTATGAACTTGCTAGTGTACACTTAAGTGTCCAGCAAGTTCTTTAATCAGTGATAGCACAGCGGAATGATATGAGTTTAAAGCTACACTTATCAAAAGGAGTTATTACTCCCCCTGGATGTTTGAGAAACTAATAAATGATAAGTATTTATTGAGAATCTAAGTATTGAATGAGAATGAAACACTTAGACAGATTCACAATAAATATGAAATGGAAATAACAATAATATGCTTTGAAGGATTTCTGTATTAAAATCAATGTCTAAAACAGAGGGATGAACCCTTCTATTTATAGACTTTACAAATACATGAACCTTGCCAAAAAGCAAGTTCAGAGACAAGTTGCAACAAGTTGCAATCTTGGAACTTGTACAAAAAGTAAAAGTAATACTAAACTAATAAACTACTGATACAAAAGGCGGTGGAAAAGATCTTCTCATAAGTACTGATGAATGACAAACTACTGATGAGTAGTTTGTCTTCAGTATTTCTTCAGTAGAAATGTCTGGTTTGGACTTCAGAACTTCTGATGACTTTTCTTCTTCAGTACTTGTGTAATCTCTTCTTCAGCAGTTTGATCTTCCTTCTTCAGCAGTTCTATACTTAGAATATTTTGACAGAAGTGAATTAGACTAAGGTTTGCAAAAGTGGTTTCACCAATCCTCTTTGTCCTAACAGTTTCCCACAACGCAAACGAAATGTTAACCACGAACGAAAGATGATATCAACAGATACTCTATGCCGGGGAACCGCCCTCCCCAAAGTGAATACAGAACAATGAACCCTCCTGATCAAAGGCCTACTAGAGACTACTATGATCGGTATAAATGACACACCGGTACCGTCCAAGTAGCATCTCCAAAGGACCCACATCAGACCCATGAATGCAAAATGATGACCAAATACCAAACTGAATGCACACAATGAATTCGAATCGCCAAACAATGTGAACGAGAATGAATACGAGCATAACGAGAATCAAGAAAAGAATACTCACCAGTAACAGTATCAGGATCCTCCTGGTTCTCCCTAGCGCCAATGATGTAAAAACGACCCGGAGCAGCTCGACCGCCACCCTCGTTGTTCCCAGCACCACCTGCAGTCCCTTGCTTCAGCTTAGGACAATCCCGCTTGAAGTGTCCATTATCCCCACAGTGATAACATCCCTGCCTCCCCTGAGGGGCAGTAGCAGTGGTAGTAGCAGTAGTAGTAGCAGTAGTGGCATGTGCCGGTTGTAGCTGAAGAGTAGTCCTACAATCCTTAGCATGATGACTAAAACGCTGGCACCGACGACAACGAAACTTCTCACAATCACCCGTATGATGAAACCCACACTCACCACACTTCGGGAGTTTCCCAGTATAACCCCCAGACCTCTGCTCGAATGACGCTCCCACAACCTCCTGTTTCTTCGCCTGCGGCTGGGACGACCCAGCGCTCTTTCCAGCACTCTCCCACTTCCTCTTGTTGTCCGTAGGGGCTTTCACAGCAGCACCCCTCGGAGGTAGAACACCCTCAGCAACCTTCATGTTGGTCAGCTTGTGAGCTGCCCGAACAGTGGCCAACATAGTAGTATGATCAGCGGCAGCAACAAGCCCAGCACTCTCCAGCACCAACCCAGCAACGTAATGCTCAATCCTTCGGTACTCCGGTGTAGCCAAACCGGGGCACATCACGGCCAACTCGTTTTTGCCTAGCAGTAAACACCTCGATCTCCGACGCGACCATCTTCAGATTCCAGAACTCGTGTTCCAGCTTCATAATCTCGTCTCTTGGGCAATACTCAGCCCTCAACATCTGAACAAACTCAGACTACGGCATAGCATTGGCCTCACCCAGACCAAGATTCGCAGTGGTGGAGTTCCACCAGGTCAACGCCTGTCCCTCCAGTGTAGCAGAAGCATACTTGACACGATCAGGGTCGGGACAGTTACACATAGCAAACACCGATTAGATCTTCTCCAACCACCAAAGTAGTCCCACTGACCCTTCAGTCCCATTGAAGTAATGGGGCTTACAGTCCATGAACTTCTTGTAGTTGCACCCAGACTGCACCTGATTAGTATTTCCCAGGGTCTGCTGAGCAGCCTGGAAAGCAGCCAACACAACGTTCAACTGCTGCTGCAACATGTTCTCCAACTCCGCCTGAGTCATTGTGGTGTTCCCACCACCTCGTCCACCGCCGTTGCGACCCCCGCCTCCACCACAGCGTCCACCAGCACGTCCACCAGCGCGACCAGACATGTTCTGCCAAACATGAGACAAGATACTCAATACCGCTATCGAATCAAGCTATAAGTAACCAAACGAATTCAGAACGTGGTTCCAGCATGACCATTAGTCCGAACACGAAGTCCACCAAGATTTTCATGCATTTCGATTTATGATTTCGTGTGCACCCGAAATAACAAATCGCTCTACATGGTCCTCTAGGCGTGCTCCTAGCTAGAACTTCCAATCACCCGACACCCACATTGCTAAAAGAAACTGTTATCGCACGAGGATCTCAAAGTGAACAGTCACTCAGGACTGTACTATGACAAGTACTAGTGCATGATAGTGTGCGTGTAGGCAAGTATGTACATTAGAGTATAGAGGGGAGATATCCAAATCCCGGAAAAATCTCAAGAATGTGCCGAAGCCACCCCAATGTACACTACTGCCAAGTATAAGCGATAAGCTTCCTCATTTTCAAACCCGAAGAAGAAGATAGAATAAGTGAAGAAATAGTCTAAAGATAGATAATACGATACTGTGTGATGAGGACACTGACACCCCGACAAGGTTAGTATGTTTACCAAATGACACGACTCGTAACTATGTGTGACCGTCTAACGTGTGTGATACTCGGCTATAAACTAGACTCTATATGCAGTCCTAGTTCACTATAACCATTGGCTCTGATACCAATCTGTCACACCCTCAAATTTCCAGTTGTGGAGTTTTACCACGAGGCGCGTGACAAACCAGGATCCAAGTAAACGGTCACAATAAACGACACTATATGATATGAAAACAACGTAAACTGCCATTAAGTTTCAAAACCGTTCTAACACAGCGGAAGCAAAATGTATTATTACAACTCAAAAGTAAAACTCAAAGTCTGAAATGTTTAACAAAACATGCTTATGATTCCTAGACGCCGTGAGACTCCGTGCGCCTACCGACAGCTGCTACCTTAGCGACCTGAGACAAACATGCTAAAAACGTTAGCAAATAATGCCGGTGAGTTCACAGGTTTTTAATGAATACCGACTCCAATGAATACTGACTCCCAAATGAATACCCATGGTCAATACAGACCACATGCATGCAAAACATATGAATACCTTATACTACTGCGATTGGAAAACCATTACTGGACTCGAATACTGTGAATACTGGACTCGAATACTGTGAATTAGATTAGATCTAATAAATTCATAATTATAATATATATAGACCGCGTAACAAAAATTGCCGAAAACCAACCTCAACTTTTGATCCTGGCCCTCCAAACTCAACTCAACTGCCAATAACTTCCCTAAGATTTAATCTCAGCCGTTTATATTCCTGAAATTTGGCGGTTATGCTTTTTTGCCTTTGCGGTTTTTTATGTTCAGTGTTTTTCGCTATCTCTCATACGCTCCTGCACGATATATGCAGTTGTATATGTCCTCACAATGACTTGGCACCTATAAAATGGCATGTTGATTGTTCAGACATATCCTACATCACCCGCTTTGATTAAGCAAATGTTCATATCTCCGTTGCATGTTTTTCATGTACATATATCATTCAACCTATTATTTATCTGGTTTGCAACTTCTCATTATTAATTTGCCAGTTATTCATTGACCGCTATTTTACATTCCAATTTATGTGCAAAATTGATTACTTATTATATGGATCATTTATCTACTGATGTTATATGCGGGTTATCTATGGTGTAGTGGATGGCAAATCAAAACATGGTAATTCCAATTTATTTTATAGTTAAGTTTCATACTATATGATTCACTTATTTACTGATTGGATATCATATGCAGCACATCAGTGGTTTTGTGGATGTAACAGCAGCTGTATTGGAAAATCAAATAATTAATGTTTTTTACTTTTGTGTACATATTTGTATATTCATTCAGTCGATAGATTATGTTTCGATGTAGTAGCTAATTTTCTTTCATTTTATATTCATCAGTTATTTAGTGAATGGATATTATATGCAGTCCAACATTTGTGTTCTGTATAGCAATTCCAAACATCAACAACAACAGCAGCAATTCCAAACATGTAATTCGAATTTATATACTCGTATTATTTCTGTTTATATCTTATATTTCAATGTAATATATGATTTTCTTTCATATTATATTGATAAGTTATTTATTAAATGGATATTATATGCAGGTCGGCAGTTGTTGTTCTATATAGCAATTCCAAGCAAGGTAATTTGCTTTTATGTGATACTTTTATGTCAGTTTGTAACTTATATTTCATTGAATTGTTTATTGGAGAATTGTATATTCAACAGTTATTTATTTAATGCATCTTATGCAGGGCATCATGGTTGTTGTGGATGTCAATTCCAAATTTAATTGTATTCGATGTTCAAGGTAATTGTTATGTTCTTACTGAAGTTTATAACCGGTTTATGTTATTACTGAAGTTCAACAGTATTTATCGTATTTCATAGTATATGGACAACTGATTAGAATATGTTTATCAACAAATTTTGTAACATCTGATTATTATTTCCATCAGTAGTTATTGCGTATAATCAATACCTTTTATATCATATAATATGTTATGTATAGTCTTTTTCTTTTATTTATTTAGTTTATTTAATTTGTGTTTATTATTATTTTTATTATTATTATTATTAACGTTTTTTATATATATTTTGTTTTCGCTACATATTATCCAAGTTAGATAATTTGAATTCAAAAATTTCGTTATGTGAATATATTAGTTTTTTTAAATAATAACAACCCACTAAATCATTATGTTCTTCCTGAAGCTTATAACCGGCATATGCCAAACTTGTGTATTCTACAAAAATTATGGTAAACCTCATGAACAAACTGCTGATAAAGCATATTTGTTAAGTAGTAGTTATCGTATTTCATAGATAATGAACAACTGATGGGAATATGTTTATCAGGATATTTGTAACTTATGATTGTTATGTCCATCAATAGTTATTGCATATAATCAATACCTTTTATATCATATCGTATGTGACGTATAGTATTTTCTTTTACTTATTTAGTTGATTTAATTTGTTTTATTATTATTATTATTATTAACTTATGTTATTTTTTTATATATTTTTTGTTTCGCTACATATTAGCTAAGTCACATAATTTGAATTCAAAAAGTTCGTTATGTGAATGTATTATTTTTTAAAATAATAACAATCCACTAAATCGTTATGTTCTTACTAAAGTTTATAATCGGCCTATGTCAAACTTGTGTATTGTGAAAAAAATTCTGGTTTCTGAACAACTGATGGGAATTTGTTTATCAACATATTTGTGAATTCTGATTATTATTTCCATCAGTAGTTATTCCATATAATCAATACCTTTTATATCATATCATATGTTATGGTCTTTTCTTTTATTTATTTAGTTGATTTAATTTGTTTTTATTATTATTATTATTATTATTAACTTATTTTATTTTTTTATATATATTTTGTTTTCGCTACATATAGCCAAGTCACATAATTTGAATTCAAATTTTTCGTTACGTGAATGTATTAGCTTTTTAAATAATAACAACCCACAAAATCGTAACACATCACAGATTATTATAACTACCCACGTTTCAAATGCGTAGTTGGCTAAAATTCAGGATTACTTAACTTTTTTTTTGTGTTAGGTTGATTTTTTATTTTTTTTATATTTGTGGCCTTTTTTGTCCTACTTTATATATACTCACAGGCCACTTAATATTTTATAAGTTTTAAGGTAATAGTAGGAAGTATATTTTCTTTCAGATGTTCTGGTTGAATTCTCTTGGTACCAGTGTCATTCGTGATCAGTCGGATCTGAAAAATGATAAACTGTTTATTGATTAACATAAACCAAATAGTTATACACGGTTTAAGGTAACATTTATTTCATGCATGCATATTGTATGTTACGTGACTGAGTTAAATGTGTTAATAGTTTTATTATTATTTTATGATACGCTCATATATGTGTAGTATGTATATTATATACATCGTTTATTGATCTTCACAGAAACGGTCGGATGCTTGGGAGATCGTTTCAAATGGATGTTCTTTAACAATAAAAAAATCAAAAGTTTATGATAAGAGTATATACGATGGTGGTGATAGTGAAATGTCTAAAAAAAGGAAGCTCGTGAAAGAAGATCTATTTGATGGGGATTTTGATTCATATGTAGGTATTTTCGTTTTTTTATAATATTTGAGGCTTGATATATATTTATACTTTGCTGAATGGTTAATGTTTTGTCATGTTTGATTTGTATCAGTTTGACTTCACAAACGACTTATCTGACCTTGAAGTGGATTTTAACCAATCCAAGTATGATTTCATAGATCCGTATTTGACATTTGGTAAATCTACCGAGGATAAGCTTGGAGCATCGACCAATACGAATGTTAATTATATTTATTACTATATAAAAAATATAGAATATGGTGTGGATTATATAATGTAAACATATTTATATAACCTAATTATTATCAGGTTTACACTTATCAAAATGTTGGTTGTTCTTCAAATGAAACGCAATTCGCTCATGGCACATCATTGTTTCCTTGTAGTTCATGCTACGAAAAGGTTGTCTTGTGAGTTATAAGTGTATGTTTCTTTAATATTAAATTATTGATTTTATTTGATAAATTGTTTACTTACTTATATATATATATAAGTAAGTAAAAGTCGCATAGTACATGAAGTAACCATAGTATAACATGGCCTTTAATGAGTAAATAAGTAAGTAGCATGTTTCTCCCCCGAAAGCAAAACGGTAAAAGTGGGGCTGTGACACTCACCTCGGATTGCGTTACTTGAAAACAGTTAAGTAATTATGCTATGATAGCCCCAAATAGCGGCGACCTATCATAAAATGTGTATAAGTATCCGAACTAATAACCCGCAGGTTAACTAGTCCCCGAATGTCCAGACCATAACCATAAACGTTTGAAAACACCTTTGACTGTTAAACCGACCGCACCAGACAAGACCCGACATCCCATTGGTGACCCGACATCTAACATGTTAGGCAAATACAAGACATCATGCAACATATGCAATTAAACACTTAATACGCGCAAGAGTTCACCTAGTCTAGCATAACGCTCAATTAACGCATAAACAAGTCCGAACACGTGTTACTAAGTCATTGGGTGTATCCCGGGGTTCCTATCATGTTCCTAAGTGTCAAATCATGTTCCGGGATGTCAAAATACGTTTACGACAGCAGTACACGCGATTAGGAAACTAACATGCAACTAGGAAAAGTCAACTGGTGAGTAGGGAAAGTCAACAGGCGAGTAGGGGGATTTATCAGGCGAGTAGGGGGGATTTATCAGGTGAGTAGGGGCCTAATCGCCTGATGCATCACGCGATTGGGCTGTAATCGCCTGATGTGTTAGGCGATTAGCACCCTAATCGCCCCTAGGGCTGCTGTCGCGCATTTTCGCGCGTTAAACCCTCCAAATCAAATCCAAAACATGTAAAAACACCCAATATCAAGCCTAAACCATTTACCAACCAATTCCATGCAAAAACCCCCCAATTTATCTCTGCTCTAACGGCCTCGGTGCGATTATTTTCAAAAATGGAAAAGTACTAGGTTTCATTAACTCTGAAATCTTTCCTTAAATGGTAAAGACCAGATTACACCTCCTACAACTTGCAAATCATCATCTCCATGTTATAATATCATTCTAGCATGATTCCTAACAATAAACAAGCAATGAATCATATCATAACATCCTAATTCTTCAAGAATCACCCAAATGGGTCAAAATGCATACTTTCATCAAAACACCATAACAATAGCTTAAACTCATAGATAATCATCCTAACAACTCCTAAACATCAGAAGTACATCAATTTCATAAAAACATTCATGTTATAATCACAAAAAATCATCATATGCATAAATACTTCACGTATAGCAAGTATTATGGTGTAGACTTGTTTTAGAACTCATTTCCAAGGTTTTTAAAGACACATTCTTTTCAAAACAAGGTCTGGACTTTTGGGGAACCAAAACAATAACATTACAAAGGTTTGGGATGAAGAACACACCTTGGATTTTATCAAAGAAAGGTGTATTAGCTTGGAAATGGTGAGTTTTGAAGTAAAACAAGTTCCAGAAGTGTTTTGAGGTGTATGGGAGGCTTAGGATCAGTTAGGATTGCACTAAGAGTGTTTGGGGAGTCAAGGGTTGTATTTATAGGTGTTTTGACTCGTGCATAGCAGATCAGGCGAGTAGGAGATCAGATCAGGCAATTAGAAGCTCTAATCGCCTATATACTGGCGATTAGAAGCTCGAATCGCCAATAACCTTCCCCAATCACCTATAGCAATAGCGATTAGGAGCCCCCTGGTTCCTAATCGCCTGTATGGTTCCGGATTGGGTTTTTGGCATGTTAAACACTATTTTAACACGTACAAACACGTATTCATATACCGACAAGTCACATAATGATTACAAACACATAATGCACGATAACAAACAAGTTTACATCCGTTCACCAATTCCCGGGACTCGAGACTTGCGTGTGTGCGTTAAACCCGGTGATTCCATGAATCACCAATCCTTGTACCCATGGTTATGGACCGACTCCGATGATCCCGCGGATCATCGTAACGACTCCCGATGATTCCCAGAATCATCGTAATGACTCGACTGACCCAGTTAAGTACGTAATATGTATGACTCGCTAAGGTAGACTTACTAGTTTAGTCAATGTTACTAAACCTGAGTTTGTCGGGTGTCACATCATCAACCTGTTGAAAGAATTTTCGTCCTGAAAATTGCTCAAGGCAAAAAGGAAGAGACGATGGAGAAGAAAAATTTTCTGGTTGCCACGTCATCCCCCTGTTGAAAGGAATCTCGACCCGAGATTCATTCAGCTTCAGCAGAGACATGTCTTGATTCGAACGCGCGCTTAGGAAATAAATGAGGATCCTTAGCTTTCATCTGATCCTCCCGTTCCTACGTGAACTCCGGTCCACGATTTGAGTTCCAACGAACTTTAACAATGCGGATTTTACTCCGACGAAGGCTACGGATCTTATAGTCGAGAATCTCAACCGGTTCTTCCACAATACGCAGACGATCATCCACCTTGATCTCTTCGAGAGGAACAACCAAAGATTCATCCGCCAGATACTTCTTGAGATTAGAGACATGGAAGACATTATGAACATTACTGAGTTCAGCTGGCAGATCAAGCCTGTATGCTACCGGTCCAATCCGTTCCAGAATTGCGAACGGTCCCTCATACCAAGGATTCAATTTGCCACGCTTCCCAAAACGTATAACGCCCTTCCACGGAGACACCTTCAATAAAACCCTGTCGCCAACCTCAAACTCTAAAGGCTTGCGACGATTATCGGCATAGCTCTTTTGACGATCCCGAGCTGCTGCCATGCGGTTATGAATTTGTACGATCTTCTCAGAAGTTTCGTACACAAGTTCCGGGCCAGTGAGTTGGCTCTCACCCACCTCAACCCAACAAAGAGGAGACCGGCATTTCCGCCCGTAAAGAGCCTCGAACGGAGCCGCCTTGATGCTAGAATGGTAGCTATTGTTGTAGGAGAATTCCACCAATGGTAGATGACTCTCCCACCCCTTGCAAAAATCGATCACACATGCCCGAAGCATGTCTTCTAGTGTTTGAATCGTCCGCTCACTTTGACCGTCAGTTTGCGGGTGATAAGCTGTGCTCATGTCACTGAGTACCCAGAGCCTTATGCAAGGATTTCCAGAAGTTAGAGGCGAACCGAGGATCACGATCAGAAATAATAGAGACAGGCACCCAGTGCCGAGAAACCACTTCCTTAAGATATAAACGGGCCAAACGCTCAAGGCCATCGGTTTCCTTGATAGCGAGGAAGTGCGCAGACTTTGTCAACCTATCGACAATCACCTAGATCATGTCACAACCACTGGGCGATTTCGGGAGTTTGGTCACGAAGTCCATCGTAATCCGCTCCCACTTCCACTCGGGAATTTCAGGCTGTTGTAGAAGGCCGGACGGCTTTTGATATTCAACCTTGACCTTGGCATAGGTCAAGCACTTGCTCACATATGAAGCTACATCCGCCTTCATGTTCGGCCACCAATAAAGTATCTTTAAGTCTTGATACATCTTATCGGAGTCAGGGTGAATAGAGTACCGGGACTTGTGAGCTTCATCAAGAACGAGCTCCCGCAAGCCCCCAAATAAAGGGAACCAAATACGTTCAGCGAAATAATGTAGGCCATCGGACTTGAGTTGAAGGTGACTATCAGCACCATGCATGGTTTCAGCTTTAAGGTTCTCCTCCTTCAAAGCTTCTTGCTGCGCCAAACGGATTCGGTCAGGTAAACCGGAATGGATAGTGAGCTGAAGAGCTCGAACACGACGAGGTTTAGCGGATTCCTTCCTGCTCAAGGCGTCTACGACAACATTCACCTTGCAAGGATGGTATTTAATAGCACACTCGTAATCATTGAGAAGCTCGACCCAGCGACGCTGTCGTATGTTCAACACCTTCTGATCAAAGATATGCTGGAGGCTCTTGTGATCGGTATAAATGGTGCACTTGGTACCGTACAAGTAATGCCTCCAGATCTTTAAAGCAAAGACTACTGCACCCAATTCCAGATCATGGGTGGGGTAGTTTTTCTCATGAACCTTGAGCTGACGAGAAGCATAGGCAATGACCTTCTCACGCGGCATTAGCACACAACCAAGACCCCGGATAGAAGCATCTCAATAAACCACAAAATCGTCCGTGCCTTCAGGCAAGGACAAGATAGGAGCAGAACAGAGTTTGGCCTTTAGCATCTGAAAGGCCGACTCTTGCGAATCACCCCAATCGAACTTCTTGTCCTTCTGGGTAAGCCAGGTGAGGGGTTGAGCGATCTTTGAGAATCCCTCGATGAAACGACGATAATAACCTGCAAGACCCAGGAATTGCCGCACCTCAGATGGCGTCTTTGGCGCTTCCTGTAACACCCCAACCGATGGCGGAAACATCGGGATGTCACGTACTGTTGATTGTTCAGTAGCTCATGGTAATACATATGTTTAAATAATCCTTTATTACATTACAATATTGAATTACATTAAGGTCTAATACATCAAACAAACAAATGAAACTTAAAACTTCAAATAACTCCTCATGCTAGCTCTAGACTTCAAGCAACAATATCTCCTGTTGAGTTTGGAAAAATGGGGGGGTCAACTAGAAGTTGGTGAGAATACATAAGCCATGTCAAGCAAATAGTTTTAGTATAAAAGTTTAGCAATTCATATGTCTATCGTAAGTTTAAGTCTACATGAATAAACATGATATGTTGAATCGACATAATCAAACCTTTGACTAGTTTAGGTCCATCCCGTCATCCACGGTTCACCTTAATAATATGTTGGAACGATAACAATCACCCACGCTACCTATGTAGGAGGTACACGTATCCGGGTGGGATTGTCAATCCAATAGATCTATTATTGAGTATCGCCGGCTTGGCCATAGCTAATGATTATGTAATGTTGAAACTCGTTGAAACTGTTGTTGTCTAATTCATGAGGCATTAAAGTTTACAACTAGACATGCATGTAGAATTGCTTAAGTAAAATGTTGCAAGTATAAAGAATCGCAATAACATGGTTACGTAAACTCACCTTAGCAAAGTATTAAGTCTCGAGAAATAGAATATGTGTAGCCCCAAAGTTGCCAATTACAAGAGATTATAATCAAAGCTTCAATTGTAGAAGTAATAGACTATAGAAGAAAGGTATGAGGGAAAGTTTAATCGGATTGAAACAATCGATTTAGAGGTGCAAAGTATAATGGGTCATAGGTGGGTTTTTATACTAGTTTTGGATTCAATTAGCCATTAAAATTGGTCAACACCATAAAGTAAGGTTTTATGATGAATTGACTATTTGACTAAGACTTTGACTGTTTGACTAAGACTTTGACTAGGACTTTGACTATTTGACTCAAGGCTTTATTTAAAAAAAAATCTTGTATGTGAAAAAAAAAGAATTTAGAATCATATTATTATTATTATTATTATTTATATACATTTATGTATGTATATAAGTTGTGAGTTAGGATAAATAAAGACTTAGGCACATTTGTATAATATTAATGATAAAGGTGTAATATAAATATATATATATATAAGGGCTTTTTATGTATTAAAATTTTGGGGAAAATTTTGCGATGTTACAGTCTCCCCTACTTTTGGAAACTTCGTCCCGAAGTTTATTGAAAACACAGGATTGAAGGTGATTGGGTAGAAATTAGGACAAGGGTGGTTTGGGAAGTTTCGAGTTAAGGCATGACATAAATTTATAGGTAACAGAATAAACTGTTTCGAATAATTTGGGTAAGAGTTTTGATATGTGTGAGTTTTAAGGGTTGGATTAGATTCATCTGAAATAGCAAGGAGAATAAGAATCTTAAGTTTTAGGAGTCCTAAAAGGAATGAGTTGATGGACTATTGAAAGACTAAATGAACTACCAGATAACTAGAGTTTATAATTGGTTACCTACCGAAAACCTTGATAGAATTTCACACTACCTTAACGTACCTGTAAATTCATGATTACGTTCCGGACCGTAATCACCAATTTACCTTACATTAGGGTTTTGTGTCCTTCCATGACTCTAAACACACATGTAAGTAATGAAAAATAACCTTGTGATTGAATCGTATACAATGTATCCAAAAATGAGTCCAACTGTTGAGCAGGAAAAAGACTTCTACCAGTCAGTGAGTAAGAACCTCTACCGATTGTTGAGCAGGTGCGATAGCCTCTACTGTCACACCCTCAAATTTCCAACTGCGGAGTTCTACCGCGAGGCGTGTGACATACCAGGATCTAAGTCAACGGTCACAATAAACGACGTCTAAATGTAAAAACATACGTCAACAAACCATGCATAAGTTTTAAACCAACATTTAAACAGTGCGGAAGCATTTAAAGTTTACAAAAGTCATGCATAAATAAACATAAGTTCAAAAGCTCATAATCCCAAAACGTGCAGATGAAACCCTAGACACGAGACGACTCCAGTGCGACCACGTGCGCCTATCCATATGCTGCTACCTTAGCGACCTGAGAAAACATGCTAAAAGAGTCAACATATAATGCTGGTGAGTTCACAGGTTTTAATTAAACGTTTACAGTGATCCTTCAAAAATGTTACCATCACAATTACTACTATGCTTGTGAGAACGCCAAACCAGGCGCAGAATGAGATACTCATACGGGTGAAACCATTACTGACTAAGCCGTGTGTTACCCTTAGTTCCTATGGGCTACCGTCATCGCCGGTAGACCTTGTTTTGTTAGAGACAATATGCACCCGCCGGTCCCACCGTCGAGTGGGGTTTGTCAGTTCCCAAATATGAGTATGAGACAAGAGACCCCCGATGAAAGCCTACTGGAGCCTACTATGATCGGTATAACTAATCCACCGGTACCGTCCAAGTAGCATCCCCAAAGGACCCTCATCGACCCAAAGAATGAGAAACAGAGACCAAACCACAAAGAAAATACCCAAAACACGAACGCACAACAATGCGGATAAAAGTATGACCAAAGCGTAACAAGAGATAAGAGAGAATACGTACGGGTAACAGTGTCTGGGTCCGCCTGGTTCTCCCTAGCACCAATCACATAAGCATGAGCACGAGTCCACCGGCCACCGCCGTCCTTGTCCCCATCCTTCCCTGTAGTCTCTGTGCCCCTTGAGTCAACTTGGGACAGCTTCGCTTGAAGTGCCCCGCTTCCCCACAATGGAAGCAACCCTGGTTCCCCTGTGAAGCAGGGGTAGTAACAGCAGCAGTCTGAGTCGTCCCGGAGAGGTTGACCCTACAATTCTTGGCAAGATGCCCCGTCTTCTGACAACGCTCACAGCGAAAGCTCTCACAAGTACCAAAATGATGAAACCCACAACGTCCACACTTAGGGCTTTTCCCAGCATAGCCCCCCTGTTTCTGGTCCGAGGCTGACCCAGAAGCCTCAGTCTTCTTCGCTGCCGGTTGTCGCTGAGTCCCCGATGAACCCTTATCCACGCTCTCCCACTTCCTCTTGTTCTCAGCCGGCGCCTTCACAGATGAGCCCCTAGGAGGCAAGACACCCTCAGCAATCTTCAAATTGGTCATCTTAGTAGCTGACCGCACCGCTTCTGACATAGTAGTAGGATCCCTAGCAGACACCAGTCCCGCAATCTCTGGCACCAAACCCGCAAGATACTGCTCTATCCTCCTATACTCTGGTGTAGACAATCCTGGACACATCACTGCTAGTTCGTTGTGCCTGATCGTGTATTCCTCAACCTCAGAACCAACCATCTTAAGATTCCCATATTCCTGTTCCAACCTCTTAATCTCCTCACGCGGGCAATACTCCTCCTTCAACCTACGCACAAAATCTGCCCAAGGCATGGCGTTGGCCTCCCCAAGACCAAGTGTCTGTGTGACGCAGTTCCACCACGTCAAGGCGGCTCCTACAAAAGTCCCCGAAGCAAACTTTACCCAATCCACTGCTGGAGTCTCACATAAAGCAAATACCGACTCCGTCTTCTCCAACCACCTGAGTAATTCCACAGCTCCCTCCGTACCCTGGAAGCTGAGAGGCTGACAATCCTTAAACCGCTTATAGGCAACACCTGCCTGAACTGGAGGAGCAGCAGCACCCATGAAAGTCTGCTGGGCTGCCTGAAAAGCAGCTAGTGCAACGCCCAACTGTTGCTGCATCATCTCATTGAGCTCATCATACGTCATCGTAATGTTACCACCACCTCTACCCCCACCACGGCGTCCACCTCCGCCACCACGGCGTCCACCTGCACGTCCACCAGCGCGACCAGACATGTTCTGCCAAAACATGAGACGAGACACTCAGTACCAATAACAAACCAAGCTACAAGTGACCAACGAACTCAGAATACGGTTACAGCATGACCGTTAGTCCGAACACAAAGTCCACCAAGATTTTCATGCATTTCGATTTATGATTTCGTGTGCACCCGAAATAACAAATCGCTCTACATGGTCCCCAAGGCGTGCTCCGAGCTAGAACTTCAAGTCACCCGACAACCACATCCCAGAATGATATAACTAACTCAAAAGATCGATAAGAAAGTCCCCTCGGCTGTAACCCAGAGATGAAAATAAAATGAAGCTAAAAATAGCCAAGAATGAGATAAGTAATGTGACACTGTATGGTAAGGAGACCGACACCCCGACAAGGTTAGTATGTTTGCCCAAAAGACACGACTCAAATGTATGTGACCGTCTAGTGTGTGTGACTCGGCTATAGTCTAGACTCTACATGCAGTCCTAGTTCACTATAACCATTGGCTCTGATACCAATCTGTCACACCCTCAAATTTCCAACTGCGGAGTTCTACCGCGAGGCGTGTGACATACCAGGATCTAAGTCAACGGTCACAATAAACGACGTCTAAATGTAAAAACATACGTCAACAAACCATGCATAAGTTTTAAACCAACATTTAAACAGTGCGGAAGCATTTAAAGTTTACAAAAGTCATGCATAAATAAACATAAGTTCAAAAGCTCATAATCCCAAAACGTGCAGATGAAACCCTAGACACGAGACGACTCCAGTGCGACCATGTGCGCCTATCCATATGCTGCTACCTTAGCGACCTGAGAAAACATGCTAAAAGAGTCAACATATAATGCTGGTGAGTTCACAGGTTTTAATTAAACGTTTACAGTGATCCTTCAAAAATGTTACCATCACAATTACTACTATGCTTGTGAGAACGCCAAACCAGGCGCAGAATGAGATACTCATACGGGTGAAACCATTACTGACTAAGCCGTGTGTTACCCTTAGTTCCTATGGGCTACCGTCATCGCCGGTAGACCTTGTTTTGTTAGAGACAATATGCACCCGCCGGTCCCACCGTCGAGTGGGGTTTGTCAGTTCCCAATAGCGCTATCCATATTTCCCCGCCATATACCCATGTTAGTGGTTTCAAGGGATTTTCGATGAACCGTATAGTAAGATAAGTAAGCCATAGTATAACGTGATAACAAGTCATAAGTCATAAGAGTTTAACAAGTCATAAGTCATAAAAGAGTTTGTAAGCATGTTTCTCACCCCGAAAGTAAAAACTGTAAAATGTGGGGCCGTGAACTCACCTTAAGTTGTGTAATCCGTATGCGTGATATGAGTAAACCGTTTATGAGATATGATAGCCCCAACTATTGGCGACCTATCATAAGATATGTGTTAAGTTAGACTAACAACGCATCGGGTTCATTAGTCCCTAAGTCCAGTCCATGACCATTATGTGTACGAAAAGCATGTTTAACCGACAACCAGACAACGTAAGACAAGACTCGACATCCCATTGGTGACCCGACATTCCACGTGTTAGATAAATACAAGACATCATGCCACATATGCAATTAAACACTTAATACGCGCAACAGTTCACCTAGTCTAGCATAATATCCGATTAACGCATAAATAGGTCCGAACACGTGTTACTAAGTCATTGGGTGAATCCCGGGGTTCCTATCATGTTCCTAGGCGTCAAATCATGTTCCGGGATGTTAAAATACACATACAGCAGCATTACACGCGATTAGGAATCAAACTAGCAATTAGGAAAAGTCAACAGGTGAGTAGGGCTGGTCAACAGGCGATTGCAAGGCTAATCGCCTGTTATACACACGAGTAGGCCTCACCTACTGGCGAGTACACCCCTAATCGCCCTTAGCATCATGCGATTAGGGTGCTACTCGCCTGTTGCAGCTGGACAATGCAATTTCGCGCGTTTAACGCTCCAAATCAGATCCGAAACATGTAAAAACATCCAATAATCATCCTAACACATTAACAAACATATTTCAAGCAAAACCCCTAAGTTTTCATCATTCTAACAGTCCCGAATGCGAGCGTTTTCCCAAAATGGCAACTTAGCATGTAAACATCACATCAACATGCAAGAACTTACCCTAAATAGCAAATATTCAGATTTAACCACATAATCACGTTGTCCGATAGCATCCTACTGTTCTAGCATCATCCTAGAGCAAACCCTAACATCATTCAATCAACAACACACCTCATAACATCCTTAATCATCTAAAATCCTTCAAATGGGTCAAAATATCAAATATCAACAATATACCACCAAAACCATCCAAACTCCTAGAACATCATCATACTAACTTATCTCAGCAATAAACATCAAAATAACATAAGAACAACCATGATTCGATCCTAAAAATCCTACCTTTAAACATATATAACACGTATAACACATGTAAAGGTGTGGGTTTGTTTAAAAACGGTTTTAAATGGATTTTCAAAGATAAAAACATTTATAAGTCAGGTCTGGACGTTTAGGGAGTAAAACATAATCATTTAAAGGTTTGGGTTTGAAGAACACACCTTGAAATCAAGAGGTGATGATGGAATAAGCTTGAAAATGGTGGTTTTGATGCAAAAACGAGTTCCAGAGGGTGTTTGTGTGTTGGGTTATGTTATGGGACGGCTAGGGTTGCACAAATGATGTTTTGGAGGTCAAGGGTGGTATTTATAAGCGTTTTTGGTCGTCCAGCACGTATTCATGCGAGTGTGCAGATCTATACGCGAGTAGGGTGCCTAATCGCATGACTGTATAGGCGATTAGCCCTACTCGCCTATAAGTATCCCCCTACTCGCCCCATTATCATGCGATTAGGCTATCCACCAAGCCTAATCGCCTATAGCCCCTATGTTGGTGTGTTTTGCGCGTTAAACCCCGTTTTAACACATGTTAGCACATATTCACATACCGACAAGTCACATAATGATTGTAAACATATAATACATGATAAATGACACGTTCCCGCCCGATCACCAATTCCCGGGACCCGAGACTTGCGTATGTTAAAACCCTAATGATGTGCGACTCGACTCGACCATGTGTAACGTATGCGCGACTCGCTAAGGTAGACTTACTAAGTTTTCAAAAGTTAGTTACCGAAAGTTGCCGGGTGTCACATCATCCCCCTGTTGAAAGAATTTTCGTCCCGAAAATTTCCCGAAGTCGAGGAGGGAAAACAAATAAGAAGAAAAATTTTCCGGGTCGTCACATCATCCCCCTGTTGAAAGGAATCTCGTCCCGAGATTCTTTCGGTTTCAACAGTAATGTGTGTCGACCTCTGTGCCCAAGTAACGTATCCCCAAAATGCAACAAGTGAAGGTCATGAATCAAACGTGCCAGTAATAACCGGGAAACCACTTTCCCAAATATGAGTATGAGACAAGAGACCCCCGATGAAAGCCTACTGGAGCCTACTATGATCGGTATAACTAATCCACCGGTACCGTCCAAGTAGCATCCCCAAAGGACCCTCATCGACCCAAAGAATGAGAAACGGAGACCAAACCACAAAGAAAATACCCAAAACACGAACGCACAACAATGCGGATAAAAGTATGACCAAAGCGTAACAAGAGATAAGAGAGAATACGTACGGGTAACAGTGTCTGGGTCCGCCTGGTTCTCCCTAGCACCAATCACATAAGCATGAGCACGAGTCCACCGGCCACCGCCGTCCTTGTCCCCATCCTTCCCTGTAGTCTCTGTGCCCCCTTGAGTCAACTTGGGACAGCTTCGCTTGAAGTGCCCCGCTTCCCCACAATGGAAGCAACCCTGGTTCCCCTGTGAAGCAGGGGTAGTAACAGCAGCAGTCTGAGTCGTCCCGGAGAGGTTGACCCTACAATTCTTGGCAAGATGCCCCGTCTTCTGACAACGCTCACAGCGAAAGCTCTCACAAGTACCAAAATGATGAAACCCACAACGTCCACACTTAGGGCTTTTCCCAGCATAGCCCCCCTGTTTCTGGTCCGAGGCTGACCCAGAAGCCTCAGTCTTCTTCGCTGCCGGTTGTCGCTGAGTCCCCGATGAACCCTTATCCACGCTCTCCCACTTCCTCTTGTTCTCAGCCGGCGCCTTCACAGATGAGCCCCTAGGAGGCAAGACACCCTCAGCAATCTTCAAATTGGTCATCTTAGTAGCTGACCGCACCGCTTCTGACATAGTAGTAGGATCCCTAGCAGACACCAGTCCCGCAATCTCTGGCACCAAACCCGCAAGATACTGCTCTATCCTCCTATACTCTGGTGTAGACAATCCTGGACACATCACTGCTAGTTCGTTGTGCCTGATCGTGTATTCCTCAACCTCAGAACCAACCATCTTAAGATTCCCATATTCCTGTTCCAACCTCTTAATCTCCTCACGCGGGCAATACTCCTCCTTCAACCTACGCACAAAATCTGCCCAAGGCATGGCGTTGGCCTCCCCAAGACCAAGTGTCTGTGTGACGCAGTTCCACCACGTCAAGGCGGCTCCTACAAAAGTCCCCGAAGCAAACTTTACCCAATCCACTGCTGGAGTCTCACATAAAGCAAATACCGACTCCGTCTTCTCCAACCACCTGAGTAATTCCACAGCTCCCTCCGTACCCTGGAAGCTGAGAGGCTGACAATCCTTAAACCGCTTATAGGCAACACCTGCCTGAACTGGAGGAGCAGCAGCACCCATGAAAGTCTGCTGGGCTGCCTGAAAAGCAGCTAGTGCAACGCCCAACTGTTGCTGCATCATCTCATTGAGCTCATCATACGTCATCGTAATGTTACCACCACCTCTACCCCCACCACGGCGTCCACCTCCGCCACCACGGCGTCCACCTGCACGTCCACCAGCGCGACCAGACATGTTCTGCCAAAACATGAGACGAGACACTCAGTACCAATAACAAACCAAGCTACAAGTGACCAACGAACTCAGAATACGGTTACAGCATGACCGTTAGTCCGAACACAAAGTCCACCAAGATTTTCATGCATTTCGATTTATGATTTCGTGTGCACCCGAAATAACAAATCGCTCTACATGGTCCCCAAGGCGTGCTCCGAGCTAGAACTTCAAGTCACCCGACAACCACATCCCAGAATGATATAACTAACTCAAAAGATCGATAAGAAAGTCCCCTCGGCTGTAACCCAGAGATGAAAATAAAATGAAGCTAAAAATAGCCAAGAATGAGATAAGTAATGTGACACTGTATGGTAAGGAGACCGACACCCCGACAAGGTTAGTATGTTTGCCCAAAAGACACGACTCAAATGTATGTGACCGTCTAGTGTGTGTGACTCGGCTATAGTCTAGACTCTACATGCAGTCCTAGTTCACTATAACCATTGGCTCTGATACCAATCTGTCACACCCTCAAATTTCCAACTGCGGAGTTCTACCGCGAGGCGTGTGACATACCAGGATCTAAGTCAACGGTCACAATAAACGACGTCTAAATGTAAAAACATACGTCAACAAACCATGCATAAGTTTTAAACCAACATTTAAACAGTGCGGAAGCATTTAAAGTTTACAAAAGTCATGCATAAATAAACATAAGTTCAAAAGCTCATAATCCCAAAACGTGCAGATGAAACCCTAGACACGAGACGACTCCAGTGCGACCACGTGCGCCTATCCATATGCTGCTACCTTAGCGACCTGAGAAAACATGCTAAAAGAGTCAACATATAATGCTGGTGAGTTCACAGGTTTTAATTAAACGTTTACAGTGATCCTTCAAAAATGTTACCATCACAATTACTACTATGCTTGTGAGAACGCCAAACCAGGCGCAGAATGAGATACTCATACGGGTGAAACCATTACTGACTAAGCCGTGTGTTACCCTTAGTTCCTATGGGCTACCGTCATCGCCGGTAGACCTTGTTTTGTTAGAGACAATATGCACCCGCCGGTCCCACCGTCGAGTGGGGTTTGTCAGTTCCCAATAGCGCTATCCATATTTCCCCGCCATATACCCATGTTAGTGGTTTCAAGGGATTTTCGATGAACCGTATAGTAAGATAAGTAAGCCATAGTATAACGTGATAACAAGTCATAAGTCATAAGAGTTTAACAAGTCATAAGTCATAAAAGAGTTTGTAAGCATGTTTCTCACCCCGAAAGTAAAAACTGTAAAATGTGGGGCCGTGAACTCACCTTAAGTTGTGTAATCCGTATGCGTGATATGAGTAAACCGTTTATGAGATATGATAGCCCCAACTATTGGCGACCTATCATAAGATATGTGTTAAGTTAGACTAACAACGCATCGGGTTCATTAGTCCCTAAGTCCAGTCCATGACCATTATGTGTACGAAAAGCATGTTTAACCGACAACCAGACAACGTAAGACAAGACTCGACATCCCATTGGTGACCCGACATTCCACGTGTTAGATAAATACAAGACATCATGCCACATATGCAATTAAACACTTAATACGCGCAACAGTTCACCTAGTCTAGCATAATATCCGATTAACGCATAAATAGGTCCGAACACGTGTTACTAAGTCATTGGGTGAATCCCGGGGTTCCTATCATGTTCCTAGGCGTCAAATCATGTTCCGGGATGTTAAAATACACATACAGCAGCATTACACGCGATTAGGAATCAAACTAGCAATTAGGAAAAGTCAACAGGTGAGTAGGGCTGGTCAACAGGCGATTGCAAGGCTAATCGCCTGTTATACACACGAGTAGGCCTCACCTACTGGCGAGTACACCCCTAATCGCCCTTAGCATCATGCGATTAGGGTGCTACTCGCCTGTTGCAGCTGGACAATGCAATTTCGCGCGTTTAACGCTCCAAATCAGATCCGAAACATGTAAAAACATCCAATAATCATCCTAACACATTAACAAACATATTTCAAGCAAAACCCCTAAGTTTTCATCATTCTAACAGTCCCGAATGCGAGCGTTTTCCCAAAATGGCAACTTAGCATGTAAACATCACATCAACATGCAAGAACTTACCCTAAATAGCAAATATTCAGATTTAACCACATAATCACGTTGTCCGATAGCATCCTACTGTTCTAGCATCATCCTAGAGCAAACCCTAACATCATTCAATCAACAACACACCTCATAACATCCTTAATCATCTAAAATCCTTCAAATGGGTCAAAATATCAAATATCCACAATATACCACCAAAACCATCCAAACTCCTAGAACATCATCATACTAACTTATCTCAGCAATAAACATCAAAATAACATAAGAACAACCATGATTCGATCCTAAAAATCCTACCTTTAAACATATATAACACGTATAACACATGTAAAGGTGTGGGTTTGTTTAAAAACGGTTTTTAAATGGATTTTCAAAGATAAAAACATTTATAAGTCAGGTCTGGACGTTTAGGGAGTAAAACATAATCATTTAAAGGTTTGGGTTTGAAGAACACACCTTGAAATCAAGAGGTGATGATGGAATAAGCTTGAAAATGGTGGTTTTGATGCAAAAACGAGTTCCAGAGGGTGTTTGTGTGTTGGGTTATGTTATGGGACGGCTAGGGTTGCACAAATGATGTTTTGGAGGTCAAGGGTGGTATTTATAAGCGTTTTTGGTCGTCCAGCACGTATTCATGCGAGTGTGCAGATCTATACGCGAGTAGGGTGCCTAATCGCATGACTGTATAGGCGATTAGCCCTACTCGCCTATAAGTATCCCCCTACTCGCCCCATTATCATGCGATTAGGCTATCCATCAAGCCTAATCGCCTATAGCCCCTATGTTGGTGTGTTTTGCGCGTTAAACCCCGTTTTAACACATGTTAGCACATATTCACATACCGACAAGTCACATAATGATTGTAAACATATAATACATGATAAATGACACGTTCCCGCCCGATCACCAATTCCCGGGACCCGAGACTTGCGTATGTTAAAACCCTAATGATGTGCGACTCGACTCGACCATGTGTAACGTATGCGCGACTCGCTAAGGTAGACTTACTAAGTTTTCAAAAGTTAGTTACCGAAAGTTGCCGGGTGTCACATCTACCAGTCGTTGAGCAGGTTGTAGGGCCTCTACCGACTGTTGAGCAGGCATGATGACCTCTACCAATCGTTGAGTAGGTTATTTGGTACTCTACTAACTGTTGAGCAAGTACTTCATTCTCTATTAGTTGTTTGATTAAGTGCACCAATTATTACACACATGAATTTCAAATTGATAATATGTACATGTAAGCAATCAAGTATCAAGTATATCATACGAGTTGTAATAGAGTTTCCCTAGACAAGGTTAATGACTCTAGGTGTGTCTATAGCAAATAGTTTATATTCCATGAATTCTAGTTTCAAATGTTCAAATATGGTAGATAGTCGAATCCTCATGTATAACTAAGGATTATGTTTGATGCAACACACAATCAAGTTTCAATGGTTTGGTTATCATGGGTAACTAGCTCATGTGTGAGAAGGTGAAGGATATGAATTTAGTTCTTGAGAGGATGATGAAAAATTCTTGAAGCAGAATCAAAGTTGTGAGAGATAGTGAATGTGAAGATAGTTGATAAAGAGTTTATTTTATAGTATGGAGATTATATGATTTGGGTAGGGTGTTGAATATTTAAAAAGTGGCTAAGATGGTAAGGTGAAGTGTGATTGTGAAATCCATGGATGGTTATGAAATGAGATTGATTTAAGCTGTAAAATTTTGAGATTTTAGAGCTTAGTTTAAGGAAAGTGAGTGTAATCATTTATTCATTAATTAAAACGAATTAACGAAAACGTTGACTTATCAAAACTTCTAGATTCTAATAACATAATGAAGACATGCTTTAGCCTATAAGTGAACACTCATCCCGAGAATTCCCAGGTAGGCATCCGGGTCCCTCGTCTAATTGGGATATATGCGCAATGCCAGTCCTAGACAGAAAACTCAGAATACAGGCGTTCACCCTTCCAGATTGCACGTGTTCGTTATTAAAATCTAGAACTTCGACGAGATCTCAAGGTGGTTCAGGCTAAACCTGAGGATTGTCCTATTAGTCTAAGAGTAGATCTTGTGATGGAGAGCAATCTTCTTGTAGGGGTTGAAGTAGGGATAAGAAGTAGGAGTGAGATAGAGAATAGCAAGTAAAAGGAGCAAATACTGGTTATATTCCTATGGTTATAGACTAGATTATTTTTTTTTTCTAATAACCTAATTCCCTATAACCAAGGCTCTGATACCAATCTGTAACACCCCAACCGATGGCGGAAACATCGGGATGTCACGTACTGTTGATTGTTCAGTAGCTCATGGTAATACATATGTTTAAATAATCCTTTATTACATTACAATATTGAATTACATTAAGGTCTAATACATCAAACAAACAAATGAAACTTAAAACTTCAAATAACTCCTCATGCTAGCTCTAGACTTCAAGCATCAATATCTCCTGTTGAGTTTGGAAAAATGGGGGGTCAACTAGAAGTTGGTGAGAATATGTAACACCCCAACCGATGGCGGAAACATCGAGGTGTCACGTATGAATGATTGTTCAGTAGCTCATGGTAGTACACAAGTTTAAATAATTCCTTTATTTCATTACAATACTGAATTACATCCAAGTCTACATCAAATAATCAAACAAAGCTTAAACTTCAAATATCTCCTCATGCTAACTCTAGACTTCAAGCATCAGTATTTCCTGTAGAGTTTGGAAAAATGGGGGGGTCAACTAGAAGTTGGTGAGAATACATAATCCATGTTAAGCATATAGTTTAAGTATAAAAGTTTAGCAATTCATATGTCTATCGTAAGTTTAAGTCTACATGAATAAACATAATATGTTGAATCGACATAATCAAACCTCCGACTAGTTTAGGTCCATCCCGTCATCCACGGTTCACCTTAATAATATGTTGGAACGATAACAATCACCCACGCTGCCTATGTAGGAGGTACACGTATCCGGGTGGGATTGTCAATCCAATAGATCTATTATTGAGTATCGCCGGCTTGGCCATAGCTAATGATTATGTAATGTTGAAACTCGTTGAAACTCGTTGAAACTGTTGTTGTCTAATTCATGAGGAAATAAAGTTTACAACTAGACATGCATGTTGAATTGCTTAAGTAAAATGTTGCAAGTATAAAGAATCGCATAAACATGGTTACGTAAACTCACCTGAAAATTCACTGTGCAAGTACTAGCAAGTAGCAACAAATCTGAACTTGGATAAATTGAACTCTTGTATCCTAATACAAATAAACGATGCCTTAAATTCAAATGCAAATACGCTTGTTTCGTTTCTTGGTTGTAAAGATAGTTGATTTAACTACCTAGACTCGTATTGTAAACAATACTCGTCTTAAAGTATTTATAACTTAACGAACCGATAGGATTTGGTTTTGATTTCTCGAAAATATGTGAATGTATAGTTATATAAAATATATACCTTATTATGATATATTTAGGATTTCGCGACTTGAGACTATTTGTAAAAGGGTACTTAGGATAGTGAAGATAATGTACATGTAACATGACTCACGTTTAGTTTGTTTCGAAGACCGGATGATATATGCATTATGTTTACTTATGTACGCTTTTATGACGAAATAAAGTTTGAATAGCGTTTATTTGTAAAACATAGTTTCTTTTGTACAAAGTTATAGTTATATTTTGTAAACATTTGGGCAGAGTCTCCACTGTTTTTGTAAGAAACCAGACAACTCAAGTTGTCTATATTTTCCCAAAAATCAATTGTTCAATTTGACGACACATAATTTTGACTAAGCTCTTTGACACGACAAGTGTTTACTCATTATAAAACAGACGAGAAACTAAACTTTTCGACAAGTAAAATAAATATATAGTCCAACATTTGATAGTCGTCATAATAATGCGCATAACTATAAGTTAGTCATTAATCGATAGTCTGAAAACAAAATAATAATTCGATTAGTTTTAAAACTTGAATAGTCGTTTTTTTTTATAATAATACGCATAACTATAAGTTAGTCATTAATCGATAGTCTGAAAACAAAATAATAATTCGATTAGTTTTAAAACTTGAATAGTCGTTTTTTTTTATAATTATAACTATACACGTAGGTATTATACACTTCGGCTATTCCAATGTCCCATATATTACTAACATATTACTTGTCTATTTCTATAACACGCGACACCAACTAACCAACTTCTTAAAGTTAAGAAATATATGTTTCGCTAAAAAAAGTTTATATATCCAAATATATATTTGAACAAATATTTTTACAACTTAATGATTCGTCACAAGTAGGTTCGGTTCGCTAGCTTTTATGAGTCATATACATATACGATATAATTGAAAGGAGAAAAAAAATAATAATAATAATAACTTAAGGCGTGTTATACCTTCTTGTTAAAGTCTCTCGAACCGACACGTTCCTGTCTTGAAATACGTGTTGACCAGGTCTGGAATGTTTGACCGAAGGTTGACCGAAGGTTGACCACGGTTGACTGATGTTGACTGAATTGAATCTGATCAGATCTGACTTGAACCAACCTTACTCGATCTGTACCCTATCTGAAGCGAGCCCAAAACCAAACCCGGACCAAAATCGAAACAACCACCATCATCGGACCAAAACCCACGACCCCGTCACCACCATTCACAACCATCTTCTGTCACGAACCACCATCATTCTGAGCTGTACCAGATCTGTATCAGATTTGGTCTGGTTTGTCCGTGTCTGCACCATGACTCAACACCACCGCCGCCATACTTCTGCCCCCCCTTTTTGGGCTTCCGGAACATCACGCCGCCGCCACCATAGGAGTGGTGGTCGGCCGGCTCTGCTGCAGAAAAAAAAAAGAGAACAGAGGGAGACGAGGGAGAGACGAGGGAGCTACCTTAGAGTGAGAGAAGGAAGAGGGAAGTGGTGGTTGTCTGCGTGGCGGTGTCCGGAGCGGAGGGTCAGGGGGTCGCTGACCAGTTAATGAGGGAGAGGGAGGGAGGAGCTCGAGTGTTTGTTGGTTGTTCCTGGCCACTGCTTTTCAAAGGAAATGGAGAGGAAAAGGGTTGGGGGTTAGGGTTTTAGTTAGGAGGATGAAGATGAAGAGGTGTAGGCTAGGGTTAGTGGTGGAATGAAGAAGAAGAAGAAGATGTGATGATGTTTATATAGCTAAGGTTATGAGAGGTGGGTTAAGTGGACACCGCGTATACTACTCGTCACCGACTCGGGTCTCGTTTATGAACTGGACCCGTTATCAATAACATAATTATTACATAAGTTATATATAAATGTAGACTGAATTAAAATGAGCATTTGGACTATGTATTAGTTATAAATATATTTTTAGTCGCGATTAAATTTGTAAGAATAAGTGGCGTTTACTAGTATGTTATTACTTACGACGTGGTATATGGCGAATTTAGGTTGTTATATTAATAAACGAAGTATTCTTTGTTAATGAGATAATTTGTTAACGAATTAACGAATCGTTTTATAAGTATAAAATATATTATTATTATATTATTCGAGAACGCTGGGCGTTACAGAATACATAAGTCATGTCAAGCAAATAGTTTTAGTATAAAAGTTTAGCAATTCATATGTCTATCGTAAGTTTAAGTCTACATGAATAAACATGATATGTTGAATCGACATAATCAAACCTTTGACTAGTTTAGGTCCATCCCGTCATCCACGGTTCACCTTAATAATATGTTGGAACGATAACAATCACCCACGCTACCTATGTAGGAGGTACACGTATCCGGGTGGGATTGTCAACCCAATAGATCTATTATTGAGTATCGCCGGCTTGGCCATAGCTAATGATTATGTAATGTTGAAACTCGTTGAAACTGTTGTTGTCTAATTCATGAGGCATTAAAGTTTACAACTAGACATGCATGTAGAATTGCTTAAGTAAAATGTTATAAGTATAAAGAATCACAATAACATGGTTACGTAAACTCACCTTAGCAAAGTATTAAGTCTCGAGAAATAGAATATGTGTAGCCCCAAAGTTGCCAATTACAAGAGATTATAATCAAAGCTTCAATTGTAGAAGTAATAGACTATAGAAGAAAGGTATGAGGGAAAGTTTAATCGGATTGAAACAATCGATTTAGAGGTGCAAAGTATAATGGGTCATAGGTGGGTTTTTATACTAGTTTTGGATTCAATTAGCCATTAAAATTGGTCAACACCATAAAGTAAGGTTTTATGATGAATTGACTATTTGACTAAGACTTTGACTGTTTGACTAAGACTTTGACTAGGACTTTAACTATTTGACTCAAGGCTTTATTTAAAAAAAAATCTTGTATGTGAAAAAAAAAGAATTTAGAATCATATTATTATTATTATTATTATTTATATACATTTATGTATGTATATAAGTTGTGAGTTAGGATAAATAAAGACTTAGGCACATTTGTATAATATTAATGATAAAGGTGTAATAAAATATATATATATATAAGGGCTTTTTATGTATTAAAATTTTGGGGAAAATTTTGCGATGTTACACTTCCCAGTCTTTTATGGCTTCTATCTTAGCTTGGTCAACATGAATTCCTTTTTCATTAACCACATGACCAAGGAATTGGACTTCACGCAACCAGAAGCTACACTTAGAAAACTTGGCGTACAACTGTTCCCGCCTCAGGAGTTCCAAGACAAGACGCAAGTGTTCCCGGTGGTCCACTTCAATCTTGGAATAGACTAGGATATCATCAATGAAGACAATCACGAATTTATCAAGATAGGGCTTACAAACACGGTTCATCAAATCCATGAATATGGCGGGCGCATTGGTGAGACCAAAAGGCATGACCAAGAATTCGAAATGGCCATAACGAGTTTGAAAAGTGGTCTTCGGAATATCAGCTTCTTGGACCCTCAACTGATGGTACCCCGATCTCAAATCTGTTAGGACAAAGAGGATTGGTGAAACCACTTTTGGAAACCTTAGTCTAATTCACTTCTGTCATTTTGGCTAAGTATAGAAGTACTGAAAAGAAAACAAAGAACTGCTGAAGAGAAGATATGAGAAGTGCTGAAGAAGAAACTTCATCAGAAGTTCTGAAGTCCAAACCAGACAAGTTCACTTCAGAAGTACTGAAGACAAACTACTCATCAGTAGTTTGTCATTCATCAGCACTTAGCATCAGATATTTTCCACCGCCTTTTTGCATCAGTAGTTTATTGTTTATTATTACTTTTAGCTGTATTTGTTAGTTTCAATGTTGCAACTTGTGCAACTTGTTTCTGTTGTTTCTGTACTTGCTTTCTGGGCAAGATACATGTATGTAAACGTCTATAAATAGGAGGCTTCAACCTTCTATTTTAGACATTGATTTTAATAGAAAAATCCTTCAAACACTCTCACTGTTCTATTCCATTTCAGTATTTATTGTGAATCTGTCTAAGTATCTAATTCTCATTTACTGCTTGGATTCATAATAAATACTTGTCATTTATTAGTTTCAATCATCAAGGGGGAGTAATAACTCTTCCTTAGTATAAAAAGTGTTGCTTTAACTTATACATTCCGCTGTGCTTATAATCTGATATACAAGGACTTGCTAAACACTTAAGTGTCAAGATAGCAAGTTCTTACTTAGCAAAAAGAGCAAACTGATCCCAACAATTGGTATCAGAGCATTGGTTTATCTGATCACATATCAATCTAACAAATTGAGAATCAGACACAAAGCTCTTATTGATACTCAATAAAAAGATCAAAGTTCACTTTTTATCAACATCCATCACTTAAAAGAGTCTTCTGACAAATCTATACTCTTTAAAATGGATCCACATAATACTGGTTCTGCCACTAAACCTGCCATGCTTGTGAGAAATGAGTACAACATATGGCAAAAGAGAATGGCACATACCTTGTCACAAACCAACACAGGTTGTTGGAGATCTGTGATATATGGTCCTCACAAACCAGTAAATGTTAATCTTGAAACTAATGTTAAGGTCCCTAAGGACCCTAAAGAATATACAGATTATGATTTCCTAAAACTTGAGCTAGATGCAAAAGCATTCTCTATGTTGGCAATGGCTCTCCCAAATGAGATATACTCTGGCCTTTTACATTGTGAAAGTGCCAAAGAACTCTGGGATTGTCTTAAAGAACAGTTTGGAGGAACTGAAGAGGTGATTGCCAACACCAGAGAGATTTTAGCTCAACAATATGAGACATTTGCTCATATTAATGGGGAAACTTTAACTCAACAATTTGAAAGATTCTCCTCATTAATATCTGAGCTAAAGTTAAATGGTCAGACCTATACAACAGTGTCTATGCTACATAGATTTTTAAGGTCTTTACCAGACAAATGGGAAACATACTCCATTGTTTTAAGATCCTCACCAGATTTTAGCTCCCTCACTCTTACAAAACTCCATGGGAGTTTACTTACTTTTGAGAGAGAAATTGATCAAAAGAAGAAATTACAATCATCTGGTAAAACTGCTGATGACTACCTACCATGTAGTACAGCACTTTTGGGACAAGATTCACCAACTTGTTCCTATGGATCTTATGACAATATTGACATAACAACTGGGATCTCATCAGAAAGATCTTTCCCAGGTTATGACAATAATGACCAAAGTCAAACTGCTGATAATCTATGTTTTATCATGGATGATTTGAAAAATTCTAGCAGTGATGACTTAGAAGAAATGGACATATTACACCAACTGGCCATGCTAAGCATTAAAACTAACAAGTTTTATAAAAGGTCAGGAAGGAAATTTCCAGGATTGACCAGTAATACAAAAATTGGTTTTGACAAATCTAAATTGAGATGTCACAAGTGTCAGAAGTTGGGACACTTTGCTAGAGAGTGTAGAAGCTCTAGCTTTAACCAATCACAATCTGGAAATAACTATAACCCCAATTATAATAGGAATAATGGAACTCAAGGGAGTGCTCATTTTGTACAGGCACAAGCTCCTCAACAGCAATACATGCCACAAGTACAATATGTTCAAGTGCCTGCTCAACAGATGCAGAGCCAACAATCAATCCCTCCCTTTCCAGCTGCTCAACATCCTCCACAGCCTCAACAACCCTCTCAACAAAGTCTTTTCACCTCAGGGTATGTTGACTGGAGCAGTCTCCCTTTTGACACCACAGAGTGCAATCCTGATGCAGACAACAAAGTGTTTGACATCAACTGGGGAGAACCAGACAATGGCAGAAAGAACTTTGCCTTAATGGCATTTGAAGGCTGTCCTTCAAAATCTGCATTGTCACAGGTATCAAAAGAATCTTTGACAAAACTTTGCTCAAATTCTTGCAAAGAAACTTTTGCTCTCATAAGAGAGACAAATGTGCACTTACAAGGTAAAGCCAATGATTTAGAAAGAAAATACACACAGATAAAATGTGATTTAGAAAGAAAATTGTGTGCTAAAACAAAAGAAGTTTCTAAATTAACTGACTCAGCTATTGAAACCCAAGCACAAATTAAAATCATGCTAAATGACCTGGGAGATGTCAGACAAGAGCTTGCTGACACCAGGATCACATGTGAAAAATGGGTGGAATCTTGTAAGGGGTATCAATTGTTGCTAAACAAACAAAGTGCTTCAAATGTTAAGTTTGGCATAGGATACCATCATGTTGAAACACCAACAGATTTCTCTCCCAAAACTACTGAAGATGGGAGAAGAATTGTTTCAAATGAAACTTATGAAGGGAAAGACTGCACATCTTTCCATGAAAACTTTCTAAACAGAAATCCTGGCATTTTCAAAGAAAGTACTTCAGAAGTATTAACTAAATCTGACAGCAAGCCATCAGTAGTTTCATCTACATCAGGAGTTGAGATCCTGAAAACTACTGATGAGCAAAATCTTTACACTAATGTCAGAAATTTGCCTTTAGATCAAAAACAAAAGGCAAAAGAGTGTGAAATTTGTGGTCTGTTCAACCACAAAACTGAATTTTGTAGATATAGAAAAGGAATTCAGTTCAATCAAAAAATTAAACAAAAGGTTGTGGGAAATCAAATCAGAAATGATTATGAAAGAATCTTTAAACCCAAGAAACAACAACCTGAAAACACCTTTTCTCAGAAAAAGATAAGATCTCAACCAAAATCTTTTTCTCAAAATTCTTTGTCAGTAGTTAGACCTGAATCATCAGCAGTTTCACAAACTGCTAAGATACAAAATCTAATGAACATGGTACAACTACTGATGACCAAGGTTGATAGTGGTCCTGAAAAGGATACCACCATGGTTCTTAATGAAAAATCCATTGCCAAAAAGACATGGATTTCTCAACCTGGTCAAGAACAAACTGTAACTGTTCTCAAGAGCAAACCCAAAGCCAAACAGGCTTGGGTTCCTAGATCTAACTAATTTGCTATTTTGTGCAGAGAGTTTCCAGGGGCTTAAACAGCATATGGTATGTTGATAGTGGAGGCTCTATGCACATGACTGGATGCAGATACCTGATAAACAACTTTATCAGCCAAAGAGAAGGATCTGTATCCTTTGGGAACAATGCTAAGGGATATGTGCTAGGACATGGCAATGTCTCCTCTGGCAAAATACAGTTTGACAAGGTCAATCTGGTGGAAAACCTTGAATACAACTTGCTGAGTGTGTCACAAATGTGTGATAAAGGATATTCTTCCTTTTTCACAAAGACAGCATGCAAGATCATCTCACCAGAAGGCCAGAAGTTGATAGAGAAGATCATTGAAGATCATACTTTGCTGATTGCCAAAAGATGTGGCAATGTCTATGCAGTGGACATTGAGAAAGACAAAGTATTGAACAACACTGCCTGTTTCTTCTCAAGGGCATCAACTTCAGAAACAGATCTCTGGCACAGGAGACTTGGCCATGTGAACTTTAAAACCATAAATAAAGTCACAAAAATGGGCTTGGTCAGAGGTCTACCTTTGAAAGTATACCAGTGTCAAGAACACTGTGTATCCTGTTTAAAGGGAAAACAGCATAAGTCCTCCTATAAGTCTATTGAAGAATCAAAAACAACTGCATGTCTTCAACTACTCCATATGGACTTATTTGGACCTGTCAAGATTATGAGCCTTGGTAAGAAGAAGTACTGCTTAGTCATCATTGATGACTACTCAAGATTCACATGGGTATTCTTCTTATTCTCCAAGGATGAGGCTGCTGAAATCATCAAGTTCTTCATTCTACAAGTAGAGAAACAATATTCTCTATCTGTCAAAACCATTAGAAGTGATAATGGGACAGAGTTCAGGAACAAAACTCTGGATGAATTCTGTTTGTCTAAAGGGATTATTAGACAATACAGTGTTCCCAGAACTCCTGAACAAAATGGTGTAGTAGAAAGGAAGAACAGAACATTGATAGAAGGAGCAAGAACAATGTTAGCTGATTCTGGACTGCCCTTGTACTTTTGGGCAGAAGCAGTTAACACATCATGTTATGTTCAGAATAGAGTTCTTGTGGTCAAGAGACATTCCAAGACTGCCTATGAAGTTCTTCATGGCATGAAGCCCCTTATCTCCTTTTTCAGGGCTTTTGGGTGTCAATGTTTCATCTTGAACATCAAGGAATCTATTTCAAAGTTTGCTGCCAAAGTTGACTCAGGTTACTTTCTTGGTTACTCTTCAACTAGAAAAGCCTACAAGGTTTTTAATTCTCACACCAGGATAGTAGAAGAAACATTGAATGTCAAGTTCAATGAGTCAAAACACACTCTTATTCCAGCACATCCTGTTGAACTCTTTGACCTTGACAACTTTCACTTTGGACCTGAAAAGACTGTTACTCCTTCCAAACCTACTTATTATGGTGATCAAAGGTTTGAAGATGAGGATCCTACACCATGGACTCCTCAAACAGTCATTAAGTCAACTTCAACACCATCAGAAGTTTCCTAAACTTCTGATCCAACAAATACTGAAGGCCAAACTCAAACATCTGCTTCAGCACCTGCAACTACTGAAGAAGCTAAAACTGCTGAACCAGATATTATAGACCTCAGTAGTTTGTTTGAAGAACATGAGCCACCTACACCTGTCAGTGGTTTACAACAACTGATTGAACACAGAGATCATCCACTTGATCAAGTCATGGGTGATATAGCTTCAGGTGTTCTCACCAGAAACCAGCTCTCCAACTTTTGCCTATTTTCAGCCTTTATCTCACAGTTGGAACCAAAGAAGTACCAGGAAGCCCTCAAAGACAATAATTGGGTTCAAGCTATGCATGATGAACTGCTTCAGTTCAACAAGCAACAGGTCTGGGAAATCTGTCCCTTACCTCCAAACAAGCAACCAATTGGCACAAGATGGGTTTTCAGGAACAAACAAGATGAAGCTGGTATGATAATTAAGAACAAGGCAAGACTGGTAGTTCAAGGGTACTCTCAAGAAGAGGGAATTGACTATGATGAAACCTTTGCTCCAGTTGCAAGGCTTGAGGCCATCAGGTTATTTCTGGCCTATGCCATTTCCAACAAAATTAAAGTTTATCAAATGGATGTGAAAAGTGCATTTTTGTATGGAAAAATAAAAGAGGAGGTGTATGTCTGTCAGCCACCTGGGTTTGAGGATCCTTCTCATCCTGAGTGGGTGTACAGACTGGACAAAGCTCTTTATGGGCTCAAACAGGCTCCAAGAGCCTGGTATGATACACTCTCCACCTTTTTACTCAAAAATAACTTTACAAGAGGTGCCATTGATAAAACTCTTTTCATTAAACATGTTGGAAATCATGTCTTACTTGTTCAAATTTATGTTGATGATATCATTTTTGGTTCAACAAACACAAAACTGTGTGATGATTTTAAGAAACTCATGCAATCAAAATTTGAGATGAGTACCATGGGAGAACTGCAGTACTTTCTAGGACTGCAGATCAAGCAACAAACAAATGGAACTTTTATACATCAATCAAAATATGTTAAAGAATTATTGAACAAATTTTCTTTAAATGACTGTAAATCATGTTCCACTCCCATGACACCAATCACACAAGTTGAACCTGATGATCAAGGAAAACAGGTTGATCAAACCATGTACAGATGCATGATAG
The DNA here is from genome assembly GCA_030844895.1 of Ambrosia x helenae. Lineage (NCBI taxonomy): Eukaryota > Viridiplantae > Streptophyta > Magnoliopsida > Asterales > Asteraceae > Ambrosia > Ambrosia x helenae. The sequence goes on along the minus strand of CM061225.1, from coordinate 112,426,336 downwards.
GTTCCCTTTTATACTTAACTGCTTCTAGACCAGATATTATGTTTTCAACATGTGTCTGTGCTAGATATCAATCAGCACCAAGGGAATCACACCTTATAGCAGTCAAAAGAATTTTCAGATATCTGAAAGGAACTCCAACACTTGGAATTTGGTATCCTGCTTCAAGCAATACCAAGTTATCAGCTTTTTCAGATAGTGACTATGTAGGGTGTAAGATGACAAGAAAGTCAACATCTGGTGGTTGTCAATTCCTGGGTAACTGTCTAGTGTCATGGCAATCAAAGAAGCAAACATCTGTTGCAACTTCAACTGCTGAAGCTGAATACATTGCAGCTGCAAGTTGTACATCACAGATACAATGGCTCCAATATCAACTTCTTGATTATGGAATCAAAGAGACCAAGACACCTTTGTTTGTAGACAGCAAATCTGCCATTAGCATCATTCAAAATCCGGTACAGTTCTCAAAAACCAAACATATTGAGATCAGGTACCATTTCATAAGAGATTGCTATGAAAAAGGCATGATTGAGGTGAAGCATGTAGCAACAGCTAATCAAATAGCTGACATCTTCACAAAACCCCTTGACACATCAACATTTCAGAAGTTAGTATCCATGCTTGGGATGCTAAATTTGTAAGTGTTTATTTTCTTATTTTGCAATTTTTCATTTTTCACTTACAAAACAGACAAAAGTCTGAAACAAAACTTCTGAAAAAGAGAGAAACTACTGATGAACAAAACATCAGTATGGGCATAATTTCTGAAAAGTGTGTAACTTCTGATAAAATAAACTTCAGAAGTTATGAATAAAAGTATTTATAAAAACATTTCTCATCAGCTGTTAAAACTACTGAAGAGGAAATGGGAACTACTGATGAAGTAATCCTTCATCAGCAGTTTAAGTCAAAAGGGCAAATCTGACTTTTCCCATCATCAGAGGTTTGACCTAATCAGTTTAAAACCTCTGATAAAAAGATTTTTAACCTAAGGCGGTTTAAAAACTTCTAATAAAGAAGATTCAAGCGGTTAAAACTTCTGATAAATACCTTTTCTCCACACTTATCCTTTCAAACTCAAAAATATCCCTCCTTCTCTCTAAAAAAAACTCTCTCAATAACCTAAACCTGCAAATCAACTGTTCGATCAAAACCCAAACCACATGGCTCTAGTTCTAAAGCAGGGACACAATCAAAGGGCCTTTCTTGAAAAACAAGAAGGCTGGTCCCAATACGATGAGATCATTGATCTTGTCGTAAAATCCCAATATTTTACTGCTCTCACAATAAACCCACCAATTCACACTGAAACTCTGAATGAGTTCTGGGCAAATGCTGAGACGGTGACGGCGGATGATGAAGTCATTTCCCTCAACTCAAGAATAAAAGGGAAACCACTGACCATCACACCGGCCACACTGGCAACAAGACTGGGTCTAGGATGATGTAACTGCCCCTGACCATGTTGCTAATTCTGATATTCACCTAACCATGACTGAGTGTGGTCATCAAGGTACTCTCTCCCATGCTACTATCTTCAAAAAATATTTTGAACCAAAATACAAGCTTTTGTTTCATTATATTATTATGTGTTTGAGTCCTAAAACAGGGTCTTATGACCAGATGCCCTCCACTTTTCAACCAATATTTCATTCCATTGTGAATGAAACTAAATTCAGGGCATCAAAACTATTTTTCAATGAGTTGGTGTTACATCACAATAATACCAAGAAAAAGTTTTTGTTGTACCCAAGGTTCATTATGCAATGCATAATAGGGGAACTGGGTAATGAGGTGCTTGTGGGAAAATTTTCAACTTTAAATCCCTTAACATCACAAGCATACTCAAGGCATAACAAGCCGGCTGCCTGGCCAGAAGATGATCAGGGAGAACAACAACAAGTCCCCCTGAAGCCCACATCTTCCAAACTCACACCACCAAAAGCCAAAAAGCCCAAGCCAACAAAGACAAAAACCCACCAACCCAAAAGAAAAGCTGTTCAGGAGGTTGAGATGCCTGAACATGCTCATGAGCAGTCTGCTCTTCAAATAGGTGAGACTGAAACACCCTCTCAGTCTCATCCATCTCAAACCCCACCAAGATCACCCATAACCATTTTATTCAAAAGAAAAAGACTTAGAAAAACTATTGAAACACACTCTTCTTTTGAAACTGCTGAACAACAAATTTCACCTATTGCCCAAACTACTGAACCAACCCACAAATTTCTGAACAAGAGGCAATAGAAATTGCCAAACTTCTCTCTGGGCTAAAAGAGAAGGTCCCATCTGATTATGTCAGTCCCCTACAACCACAACAAACAGGGGACATAACCACAACATCAGACATGGATGTGGACATCTCTAGCCCTATCCCAAGAGATGAGGGTGGACCAGAGTCTTTAAGCCCAATTTTAGAGACTCTTGGGGCATCTGAGGCTGCTACTACTCAGTTACCACCCAGTGGTGGATCTGAGGATAGAAGTAACATAGCTAAGACCTCAGATGTGGCAACTACTGATGAAGGCTTAATGCCTGAAGTAGGAAATCCTTAGAACCAAGAACAAGAGGTTCATGAGAGAACTGAGTTGGGCTCAGCTCATGATTTAACTGAGACAGACCTCATTGAGGGCAACATCAGGGATTCAGATGATTCCATTAATTTGGATGATGTTTCAAAAACACAAACTACTGAATTGACGGCACTTTCTGAAGGTCCTGTTTCAGGGGTATCCAGGCTCAAGAAGCCAGTCACCCCTGCACAGGTTAAAGCCCACTCAATCCCTAAAACCCCTAGAGTGGCATCCTCTATACAACATGAGGATCTCCCAAAAACACCCCCTTCACAACAAATGCCTACCCAATTCCCTGGGCAAACAAGCATAGACCTGAACCAGCTATGCAGCCCAGAGGGTCCCCTGTACCACATGATGAATACTCTCATCAGAAATCACTTCCAAACATACACAGCTAACTTGGAGCTGTCTATCAAGAATCAATTTGGAGTGATCAAGACCAAGATGAATGATCTGTCCAACAAAATAGACTTCAACAGCAAACAGATTGCTCATCTTCAAGGACAATTCTCCCAACCCTCAACTTCAAAAGTTAAACTTGATGAATCCAAAAAGGGGGAGAAGATCAGGGAACCTAAGGAGTCATTCCAAGCCAGGATAAGGGCAAGAGTGGCCATCCTTGAAAGAGATCAAAAAGATCAGGCCAGGAAAGAAAAACTGGCCAAACAGTTTGGTGTCTCAGTGGAAGAAATTGAAGCCACAGAAAAAGAAGATGAGACCCAAACCTCTGAAGAATCCCTAAGGCACAATGAAGAAACTTCTGATGGCAAAAGTTCTGATGAAGAATCAGAAAGTACTGAAGACAATCCTTCAGTAGTTGACAAACCATCAGCTGTTGTCAACCCATCAGAGGTTAACACTTCCAAACCTCAAACCACTGAACCTTCCAGATCCACTAAACAAATCAAACCAACTTCTGCTCCTCCAAGGCCTACAACAACCACTACCATGACTGTCCTAACACCTGCTCCAATCTCTCAATCAACTGAACTTCTTAAGCAGAGGTTAAAGGCAGTTCAACAAAAGGCCAAGGAAGACCAGATTTGGAAAAGTCTGGAACAAAGGGATGATCTAGAGTTTGAAGAGAAGCTCCAGGCTTATCAAGCTGAACTGGAGAGACAGGCTGAAATAGACTATGTTGCTGAAGAAGACAAAAGACAACAACTGATGTCTTACATTACCAAGAACAGCAAGACTAAAGCCTATACACTCAAAGGACTCTCTGTGCAAGAGCTGACTAGAAGGGCACAACTGCTTGCAGATAAACTGGCCACTAGCAAAGAAGGAAAGGCCAAGAGAGCCCAGATAATAGAAGAGTTAGTAGCAGAGGGCTATGGTTCAAAAGCCTCAGTATCCAGATGGAAAGAAGATAGACTAATGGATACTTACAAGAAATACTTGGCTGCCAAGGCTGCAAATCCAGAGAAGTTTCAAACTACTGATCCTTCAAGATCAGTAGTTAGAACTTCTGGTGTATCAACTAGAAGACCTGCTACTCAGAGAAAGAAGGCAGAGGACAATGTCAAAACTGACTTCAAAATGGTACTACTTGAAGGAAGTTCAATAGTCCATTCAGATTTTGACATTGAGGAGAAACCTCTGTTAACACAATTTAGGGATCCTTCCACTTTTGCCTACCAAATCCAAAAGACCATCAAAGAAAAGCTGCATACCAGAGTAGTGACTGAACACCATCTCCCAACTGTTCAGATGCCTGATATGCAACAACAACAAGGAAGAGACTCCCACCTGAGGTTAACTGAAACTGAAAGCATCCAACACTCAGGACCATCAACCCAAGGGACAAGTCTGGTTCCCGATTCTTCTGACTTTAACAAGTCAAAGATACCTATCATCAGATGGTCACTTACTGATAACAACTCAGTATTGTTGACAAGAAGAGACCTCTCAAGCAGGGCTTACAAGAAGATCAGTGATCTGAAGAAACTGTCAACACAAGACCTGCTCACAATTCAACATCTAGAACCACAGAGAGGATCTCTATCTGATGGTCAGTTAAACCAGCTCAAGAATACCATGTACAAAGAGATATGGAAGATTGTTCAAGACAGAAGAAAAATATAAGGAATTAGTAAGGTTTTGGCTTCATCAATCCAGGGGGAGATTGTTAGGACAAAGAGGATTGGTGAAACCACTTTTGGAAACCTTAGTCTAATTCACTTCTGTCATTTTGGCTAAGTATAGAAGTACTGAAAAGAAAACAAAGAACTGCTGAAGAGAAGATATGAGAAGTGCTGAAGAAGAAACTTCATCAGAAGTTCTGAAGTCCAAACCAGACAAGTTCACTTCAGAAGTACTGAAGACAAACTACTCATCAGTAGTTTGTCATTCATCAGCACTTAGCATCAGATATTTTCCACCGCCTTTTTGCATCAGTAGTTTATTGTTTATTATTACTTTTAGCTGTATTTGTTAGTTTCAATGTTGCAACTTGTGCAACTTGTTTCTGTTGTTTCTGTACTTGCTTTCTGGGCAAGATACATGTATGTAAACGTCTATAAATAGGAGGCTTCAACCTTCTATTTTAGACATTGATTTTAATAGAAAAATCCTTCAAACACTCTCACTGTTCTATTCCATTTCAGTATTTATTGTGAATCTGTCTAAGTATCTAATTCTCATTTACTGCTTGGATTCATAATAAATACTTGTCATTTATTAGTTTCAATCATCAAGGGGGAGTAATAACTCTTCCTTAGTATAAAAAGTGTTGCTTTAACTTATACATTCCGCTGTGCTTATAATCTGATATACAAGGACTTGCTAAACACTTAAGTGTCAAGATAGCAAGTTCTTACTTAGCAAAAAGAGCAAACTGATCCCAACAAAATCAATCTTCGAACAGAAACTAGAACCCTGAAGTTGATCAAACAAATCATCGATGCGAGGAAGAGGATAGCGATTCTTGATGGTAACCTTGTTCAATTCACGGTAGTCGATACACATTCGCAGGCTTCCGTCTTTCTTCTTGACAAACAAAATAGGGGCTCCCCACGGGGATGAACTAGGTCAGATGAAACCCTTCTCCAACAGTTCCTGCAACTGGTTAGACAACTCCTGCATCTCGGGAGGTGCAAGACGGTATGGGGCTCGGGCAATAGGGGCCGCACCTGGAGCAAGTTCAATACCGAATTCGACCTGACGATAAGGCGGAAGGCCAGGTAAATCTTCAGGAAATACGTCGGGAAAATCACGAACGACAGGGATATCTTCAATCTTCTTCTCTTCCTCTGACGAAACCGAAACAAGTGCCAGAATGGCAGAATACCCCTTTCGAAGATACTTATAAGCTTCATACACGAAATGATACTCAAAGGGACCCCGCTCTTCTCACCATGCACCAACAGAATTTCTCCATCAGGGAGAGGAAGTTGGATGACTTTATCAAAACTAACGATCTCAGCATGATACAAGGATAACCAGTCCATACCCACGACAACGTCAAAACTACCCAAGGACACCGGCATAAAGTCAATAGGAAAAGAATAAACCCGACAATTCAAGGCGACACTCCCTAAGGACGTGCGTCGCTTTAACTTTCTTACCATCAGCCAATTATATCAAGTACTTAGCCTCTAAAGGTGTAGGTACCCTATCAAGCAATTGACTAAACCTAAGAGATATAAAACTCTTATCGGCACCAGAATCGAATAAAACCGTAGCATAGCGATTATCAAGAAGAAACGTACCGGTAACAGTGTCAGGATCCTGTCGAGCCCAGCTCGAACCAATCACAAAGGCGCGAGCATTCCTGCCTCCGCCCCCGTTGTTTTCATTACCCAATCCATTCTTCCCAGCCTTGCCCTGCTTCAACTTGGGGCAGTTACGTTTGTAGTGACCAAGCTCACCACAGTTATAGCACCTATGTTTTCCATGGTTTCCCTGGGAAGCAGCATCTTGAGGGACTGGGGCTGGCGTAACCAGCGGGTTTCGGTTCCCCAGAGGGTTGGACCTACAATCCTTGGCTTGGTGCCCAATCTTATGGCACCGACGGCAACAGTCCTTATTATCACAAGGACCAGTATGATGATAGTACGACGATCCCCCAACATCAGACCTCTTCACCTGCTGAGGCTGAGCTGAACTCGAGCCTTTACCCACGCCTTCCCACTTTCGTTTGTTGTTCTCGGGAGCCTTCACAGCAGCGCCTCGGGGAGGCAAGACTCCTTCCGCTAGCTTCAATAAGGTTACCGCAGCTACCAATCCCGCAACCTCCGGCACTAACCCAGAAATATAGTGCTCGATCCTCCTGTATTCCGGTGTGTGCAAATCCGGGCACAGCACCGCCAGCTCATTGTGTCTAGCTGTGTAAGCTTCAATCTCAGACCCCACCATCTTGTGATTCCAAACCTCATGCTCGGGCTTCTGGATCTCATCCCTCGGGCAGTACTCATTTTTCAATAGCTGAATGAACTCTGCCCAGGGCATAGCGTGATCTTCCCCAATACCCATGGTCTGGGTGGTGGAGTTCCACCAAGTCAGAGCATGACCCTCCAGGGTCGTAGAAGCATACTTCACCCAGTCGCCCTCCGGGAAACTGCACATGGAGAAAACCGATTCGATCTTTTCCAGCCATCGGAGTAGTCCTACTGCCCCTTCGGTTCCACTAAAGTTGTGGGTTTTGCAATCCATAAACTTCTTGTAAGAGCACTGGGGTGGAGGGGGATTGACAGCACCACCTGGAATAGACACACAGGTAAATAACAAGAAAAGGTACGGTACCCTGGAACAAGGTAGAATAGGTGGGAATTGACGTACCACCCATAGCATTGTGAGCAGCTTGGAATGCAGCCAAGGCAATGTTCACGTGCTGCTGCATCAGATTGTCCAACTCCGCTTGGGTCATATTAATGTTTCCACGGCCACCACCGCCACCACGGCTGCCAGCACGACCGCCAGCACGGCCGCCTCTGCGACCTCCACGAGCTCCTGACATCTTCTGTCACAACATGAAACAAAAGACTTAGGCTTGCTCATGGTACAACCCATTAGGAGTTTCAAGAAACTAGACCGAGTCCGGTTCGGGTCTATCCGTTCAAAACACAAAGTCCACTAGGGTTCCCATGCATCACAGTTTTATGATCTCGTGTGCACCCGACATGATAAACTGTTCTACATGGTACTCCAGGCGTGCTTCAAGTTCGAAGTTCAAGTCACCGAACACAAGCACCCAATCACGGTATTGTCATAAGTATAAGTATAGGATAGTATGTATAAGGACGAGCGTGTCTTTTGGGGCATAGAAGGGAGATGTCCGAATCCCTGGACAGATCTCGAGAGTATGCCGAAGCTACCCAATGTACACCGCCGCCAAGAAGGTTCAATAGTATATCGTTCGCCGTCGAATCATGCTAAGGATGGGTCAAAATAGATAGTAAAGAGGGAACAGATGATGTAGCGTAGAAGATGATGACACCGACACCCCGACAAGTTATATTGTTAGCCACATGTTAAGACTCGACCATCTGTGACCGTCTAGTGTGTGGCGACTCAGTTATAGACTAGACTCTACATGCAGTCCTAGTTCACTATAACCGTTGGCTCTGATACTAATCTGTCACACCCTCAAATTCCACATGCGGGTTTTACCGCGAGGCGCGTGACACACCAGGATCTCAGTCAACGATCACAATAAACAACAACAAACATGCATTCATATATATGTATTTGAAACCAAAACATCATGCTTGAACCGTAAACCAGCAGCGGAAGCATTTCTTGTTTACAACCAAAAGACATATTATAGTTTACAAAACATTCTTTAATATGCTTCAAAATTCTAGACGCTGTGCATGACTCCGTGCGCATAGTCCGTTAACTGCTACCTTAGCGACCTGAGAAAACATGCCAAAAATGTCAACATATAATGCTGGTGAGTTCACAGGTTTTCTTTTATAAAAGCGTTGTTATATGTTCGGAAAGATCATATCTGTTACTACTATGTTATGAGAACGTTAGCTAGACATTAAGTGTTACTACTACTGCGATTGGGAACCCATTACTAAACCGGTATAAATGTTGAAGCCAGCCCAGACGGACGGGATTACCGATGCCTCGGTAACCCCCAAAGTATTAGAGACAATATGCACCCGCCCGGCTTCCAGCCGCCGGGTGGGGTTTGTAAGGCCCAATAGATCTATCCACATTTCCCCCGTTGTGCATCCCCGCACATTCATGGTTTCCCCTGGGACTTTCCGTAAAAGCCGCATAGTACATAAAGTAACCATAGTATAACATGACCTTTAATGAGTAAATAAGTAAGTAGCATGTTTCTCCACCGAAAGCAAAACGGTAAAAGTGGGGCTGTGACACTCACCTCGGATTGTGTTACTTGAAAACAATTAAGTAATTATGCTATGATAGCCCCAAATAGCGGCGACCTATCATAAAATGTGTATAAGTATCCGGACTAATAACCCGCAGGTTAACTAGTCCCCGAATGTCCAGACCATAACCACAAACGTTTGAAAACACCTTTGACTGTTAAACCGATCGCACCAGACAAGACCCGACATCCCATTGGTGACCTGACATCTCACATGTTAGGCAAATACAAGACATCATGCAACATATGCAATTAAACACTTACTACTCGCAAGAGTTCACCTAGTCTAGCATAACGCTCAATTAACGCATAAACAAGTCCGAACACGTGTTACTAAGTCATTGGGTATATCCCGGGGTTCCTATCATGTTCCTAAGTGTCAAATCATGTTCCGGGATGTCAAAATACGTTTACGACAGCAGTACACGCGATTAGGAAACTAACATGCAATTAGGAAAAGTCAACTGGTGAGTAGGGAAAGTCAACAGGCGAGTAGGGGGATTTATCAGGCGAGTAGGGGCCTAATCGCCTGATGCATCACGCGATTGGGCTGTAATCGCCTAATGTGTCAGGCGATTAGCACCCTAATCGCCCTTAGGGCTGCTGTCGCGCATTTTCGCGCGTTAAACCCTCCAAATCAGATCCGAAACATGTAAAAACACCCAATATCAAACCTAAACCGTTTACCAACCCATTCCATGCAAAAAAAACCCCAATTTATCTCTGCTCTAACGGCCTCGGTGCGATTGTTTCCAAAAATGGCAAAGTACTAGGTTTCATTAACTATGAAATCTTTCCTTAAATGGTAAAGACCAGATTACACCTCCTACAACTTGCTAATCATCATCTCCATGTTATAATATCATTCTAGCAAGATTCCTAACAATAAACAAGCAATGAATCATATCATAACATCCTAATTCTTCAAGAATCACCCAAATGGGTCAAAATGCATACTTTCATCAAAACACTATAACAATAGCTTAAACTCATAGATAATCATCCTAACAACTCCTACACATCAGAAGTACATCAATTTCATAAAAACATTCATGTTATAATCACCAAAAATCATCATATGCATCAATACTTCACATATAGCAAGTATTATGGTGTAGACTTGTTTTAGAACTCATTTCCAAGGTTTTTAAAGATACATTCTTATCAAAACAAGGTCTGGACTTTTGGGGAACCAAAACAATAACATTACAAAGGTTTGGGATGAAGAACACACCTTGGATTTTATCAAAGAAAGGTGTATTAACTTGGAAATGGTGTGTTTTGAAGTAAAACAAGTTCCAGAAGTGTTTTGAGGTGTGTGGGAGGCTTAGGATCAGTTAGGGTTGCACTAAGAGTGTTTGGGGAGTCAAGGGTTGTATTTATAGGTGTTTTGACTCGTGCATAGCAGATCAGGCGTAGTAGGAGATCAGGATCAGGCGATTAGAAGCTCTAATCGCCAATAACCTTCCCCAATCACCTATAGCAATGGCGATTAGGAGCCCCCTGGTTCCTAATCGCCTGTATGGTTCCGGATTGGGTCTTTGGCGCGTTAAACACTACTTTAACACGTATAAACACGTATTCACATACTGACAAGTCACATAATGATTACAAACACATAATGCACGATAACTAACACGTTTACATCCGTTCACCAATTCCGGGACTCAAGACTTGCGTATGTGCGTTAAACCCGGTGATTCCACGAATCACCAATCCTTGTACCCATGGTTATGGACCGACTCCGATGATTCCAGAATCATCGTAACGACTCGACTGACCCAGTTAACTACGTAATATGTATGACTCGCTAAGGTAGACTTACTAGTTTAGTCAATGTTACTAACCTGAGTTTGCCGGGTGTCACAAGTATTCTGCTGCATTTAGAGTATTGTGCTTCACACCAGTTTCATATATTCTTGAATTCGCATAACTCATCAATATAAAATCGGTAATACATGTTTTTGTATGTTTTGTGATGCTAAATTGAATCATATTAATTTTATGTTGTATTTAATATCCATATAAATTAACATGACATAAAATTAAGTTAACAAAGATACCGTCAACACATAGATGTGTTCACACAATTATTGCAACAAATTTATAAAAAAAAAGTATATAATTTGGGTAAAATACTTAACTTTAACAAATTTATCATTAATTTAGCTATTCGTGGATTGACAGGCTTCATTCCATCAAAAAGGCTTAAAAATTGGTGATTCATGTCGTTTCAAGTTTGATAAAGCAGCTGGGTTTTTAATCATGACTAACATTGGTGTTTGTATTTTGTGAAACTTATATCAAGATGTTATATACTTTATATTGTTGGCGATGTTTTATTACAAAGAAATATAATAAGAAACTGACGTTAATGTTTTTTTAAAATTGGTATAAATGTACAGACATTTAAAAAAATGGAAATATAGATTTGGCCTAATTGGTGTTCAAATAAACAACATATTTAAGTTGTTTTTTTATTCAGTTAATTTTATAGTATTTTTAACATCTGACTTAAATTTTAAGTGAATTTTCTTAATATTAGCGATCTACTTAATATAACATACGTTGTTTTATATGATTTGTTCAACTTCATCACTGTTCTGTTTTATGTAGCTAGTTGAATTTGGGGACATATAAAATAACATACGTTGTTTTATATGATTTGTTTGGCTTAATATTTTCTACCACATTTTCATGAACATATGATACATTTTTGCTTCATCTCTCATACTTACATTGGTGTATGTTGTTCAACTTCTAAACCTGTTTTTAGATAGGTAACTGTTCCAACTTTTGCTTCACAAAAAAATATATTGCAATATCTCTTGAATACATATATATAGCACTTAATCGCAGATCTAGTTTTACACTGCTCTTCAAGCTTCGTTACCAATAGTCTGACATAGTGATAACAGTCTTAACACTATGAACAGAGTGATCATATAACAATATACCTAGGATCTTGTGGTCAGCATGTTAATACTAGATAAAGGTGTTAACAAATTTGGTGTTAAAACTCTAATGGTGTTAATCTTATTACTCTACTATCATTGTCCCCTTCTATAAGTGAGGAAAAGAACTTTCTCTCTCTCTCTCTCTCTCCTCTCTCTCTCTCTCTCTCTCCTCTTCTCTCTCTCTCTCCTCTCTCTCTCTCTCTCCTCTCTCTCATCTCTCATCTATCTGTCTCTCTCTTCTCTCTGCTCTCTCTCTCTCACCTCTCTCTCACTCTCTCTTCTCTCTTTCATCTCTCTCTCTCTCTCATCCCTCTCTCACTCTCTATCTCTCTCTCTCTCTCTCTTCTTCTCTCTCTCTCTCTCTTCTCTCTCTCTCTCTCTCTCTCTCTCTTCTCTCTCTCTCTCCTCTCTCTCTCTCTTCCTCTCTCTTCTCTCTCTCTCTCTCTCTCTCTTCTCTCTCTCTCTCTCTCTCTCTCTCTCTCTCTCTCTCTCTCTCTCTTCTCTCTCTCTCTCTCTCTCTCTCTCTCTCTCTCTCTCTCTTCTCTCTCTCTCTCTCTCTCTCTCTCTCTCTCTCTCTCTCTCTCTCTCTCTCTTCCTCTCTCTCTCTCTTCTCTCTCTCTCTCTCTCTCTCTCTCTCTCTCTCTCTCTCTCTCTCTCTCTCTCTCTCTCTTCTCTCTCTTCTCTCTCTCTCTTCTCTCTCTCTCTCTCTCTCTCTTCTCTCTCTCTCTCTCTCTCTCTCTCTCTCTCTCTCTCTCTCTCTCTCTCTCTCTCTCTCTCTCTTCTCTCTCTCTCTCTCTCTCTCTCTCTCTCTCTCTCTCTCTCTCTCTCTCTCTCTCTCTCTCGTTTTTGTAATGTGGTTAGTGAGAATATCTTTGTATACGGGTACTTGTCTAAGACCACCCGTAGTGGGGCGATTTTTTGAGAAAAAACAAAAAAATAGCGCCCCTGTACACCACTAAAGGGGGGCTCCATGTCCAAATTCAGCTAGGGGCTTTATATATATAGCGCTTGGTTTGTTTTGCCCCTCTCCAATCAGATGTTGCCACATCAGCAGCCTCTCTCTCCTCTTATTATTTTATTTATTATTTTTATTTTAAAAGATATAATAAAATATTAATAGCCCCTACCACTACACCCCTTTTTTAGTTTCTCTCTCCATGCTGACTCAGCAGCCACGTGGACCAATCAGGAAGGGGGGCTTTATAAATAAAGCCCCCACTACGCATGGTCTAACAAAAACCTTGCTATACATTTTAGTGGCCAGAAGTTCTCATGGATTGGTCGCTTTAACATAAGGGTGTTGCATATTGTTGTGTACAATTTGGAATACAAAAATTTTAGATTTTTTCTCTTTTTAGCATCGTACCTACTACCGCAGAATTCGCATTTGGTACCTCTCATGCACCTGGGTAGTATTATCCACATCTTGAAAGAAATTGGCGTCTCCTTCTTTAGGGTAGTGTTATTTGAGGTGTGACTTGGATCGACACCACCTGTTTGATTTGGATTTACCTTTCACTTGTTTTCATTTGAATGGATTCATACATGTTAAAAGTTTGAAAATAAATTATAAATATGTCACTACTTGTTGCAACAGGGCTGTTTGATATTGTATATAGCTCTTTTTACATGTGAAATTTTTTATTTATCTTTTTGGTGCTTTCTATATCATGTATAATGAGAACTCTCATGAGATGGATTTACATCAATTCAAAGTTCAAAAGTAGGTTGTTGGCCTTTCAGAAGTCAAACAGGTTTGATTGATTTATAAGTTAAGTTTCATACTAACATTTGGTAAATCTTTGTTATCAATTCAACTTTTAACGAGTCTTTTGATTTTGTGTCTCTATATAGTCTATATTGGTAATTTTGTGACACATATGTGGTTAATGTATTTGCATTCCGCGCGGTAGCATTTTGCATCAGTAGGTTAAAATCAATTGATAATTAACCGGTTAATGTTTTTAAAAAGTCACTTGTTATTTCGGGTTGGTCTTTTATTGCTCGGTTAAGAAGAATGTTAAAAGATTTTCGTCAGGCTCAAGAAGTTGCAACCAGAATAGAACTAAGCATGGACGATTAGTAGGGATCTGGTTGCAAAATGAGTAATGCAGCTTGAGTGCTATTATATAAACCAGCAGGTTGAACAGATGTCCAAACTCCTAAAAGAATCACTTCTTGTTATGAAAATTGCAAACTTTAGAAGGTATTTGTTGTAAAAACACCAAAGAAGATTAACAAACAAGAACCAAATACGACTTAGAAACCGACACTTTTACTGATTACACAGTCATCACAAATTACAATGAAGATGAATTGAAAGAAAACAAATACAATTGAAAGTCTGAACCAAGGAATAAGCAATCCCCAATTTATAGAGATTTTAGGTCGGTCTCTAGCTTGTACGAACTTTAACAGAATTTCAGAACACTGTTGCAGAAGTTCCACACCAACTTTAACTCTGTTGACAGTTTCAACCCCTGTACTTTATCCACTATTATTATTATTGGCGCCTCTTATTTGCACCGGATTAAAACTTATTTGCACCTATCTACAGCTCGTAGAGGCCTCTACGAGCTGTAGAGGAAACTCTGCTGCTCGTAGAGGTCTCTACTGCTCGTAGAGAACTATGTCAGATGTGGTCCACACTTGCCAATCATTGACAATCATTTAATGATACCTCTACTGCTCGTAGAGGCCTATACGAGCAGTAGAGTTTCCTTGAAATTTTTTTCCATCGTGCATGGAACTGAATGCTTTTTAAATTTTTAATGTCCTCTACAGCTAGATTGGTCTCTCTACGAGCAGTAGAGTTAATATAATTCAGTAAAAAACTAGCTTGTAGAGGAGCTCTATGACTCGTAGAAGTATCCTCTACGACTAGTAGAGGTCTCTACTGGTTGAAGAGAAACAAATATTAAAAAAAATAATTATTTTTATTATTATTATAAATTATACTATTAGAAAAAAATAAAATAAAATAAAAATAAAAAATGTGTGTTATTCTACGACCAGTAGAGGCCTCTACTGGTAGTAGAGAAAACCTCCACGAGCCATAGAGCTCATCTACGAGCTCCCAACATTGTTTCTCTACGAGTGGTAGAGGCCTCTACGCTCGTATCCGTTCCACCCTCTACCACTAGTAGAGACTCATACCACTCGTATATAAATACTCTACTGCCTGCAGAGGCCCATACGAGTGGTTGAAAACCTTTTTTTTTTTTTTTTTTTTGTTAATTTTATGTATGTTATTTGAGGTTTTATAAAAAAAAAAATTCCACTACTTGTTATATCTATAAAAGAGCGTAAACGAAAATAAAAAATTCAATTAATAATACGTTACACGTTGTAATTACAAACATACCTACTATACATACATACAAACATACACACATACATAAAAACATACATGCATGCATATATACATACATACATACATACATACATACATACATACACACATAGATAAAAACATACATGCATGCATACATACATACAAACATACATACATACATACATACATACATACATACATACATACATACATGCATGCATGCATACATACATACAAACATACATACATACATACATACATACATACACACATACATAAAAACATACATGCATGCATACATACATACAAACATACATACATACATACATACATACATACATTACATACATACATACATACATACATACATACATACATACATACATACATACATACATACTTAATTGTTGACTTATTACTTTGACTTCTAACAGTATTAATAGTGATTTAAAAGATAACTGAGTCACAGTTCCAGACATCCAGGTCTGGCAGCTTTATATGTTCTCATCTGTGATGTGTTAAAGTCAGCTGTTTTCCAGGCTAAAACAGGTCAAGTTATGACTTTCTCATCTGTGTGTGTGGTTGTACCTTGTTCTGAGAAGCCTCAAAATATTGAAGTTACCACATATTTTTGTTGGTTTCAGGCCCAAGATTAACACTCAAACACACAAACTTATATAAGATACTTGCAAAGAAATTACAAAACTGAATTGAACATGACTTGACAACTAAAGCTACTGCTATCAACCTATTTATAATAAGCAAAAACAAACAACCAACTACATTACTGGGTCCACATTCTCTACATTTTAGTAACAACTTCCAATAAATCCGGTCAAAAGACTGACCAACTCTTCATTCCATGCACCTCCACATTCCTTCATGCCAGGTCAATCTTTAGACTCCTTCTTACGACCCTCTAACAACCAACTTGACTCGCAATCAATCCGGACTGACCCGAAATGACCCATGAACTTACCCGAAACATCAAGATTATTCCAACAATTTTATTCCAGAAGAAAAAAAGATTACATGCATACTAATAGAATGTTGATTATCTTTCAAATGTCTAAACTATGCTTCAAAATTTTATAATTAAGGTAATCCCATAAACTAAATTTAATAAGAGATTTGGTCTTAAGATGTAAAGCTCTTAGTTACACTACAATAAAGATCGTCATCAAGGACTGAAAAATTAGTCTTTGATACTCCTAAATCAGTCCCTAATGGCTATCTGGGACTGATTTTGCCAGTCACGAGTCAGTCCTAGTTGGTTAGTCCTAGATACTTCCATTAGTAACTAAATTTCAGTCCTAAATATATGATACCTACAAGGACTGACATTCAGTCTCTCTTACTCATAAAATCAGTCCTTATTCTATCCCCTATACCACATCATTTCAGTCCCAAATACTTCATTTACGCGATACAAGTTTAGTGTGATCTTAATGGATGCTTTGTTCTTAATTTATGTCAAGCGGGAATTTTTATTTGTGTTTTTTTATTAGTCGATTGCGAGCCATTGCTGGACTTAGGAACGGGGATATTTTTCAATTGGCTGATATTATCTCAAGGTTAGTTGAATTGGTTAAGTATAAGTTGAAAAGTCGTGTTGTATCTTGTATGATTGTTTCAATTAAATATGCGTATCTGAATGTCAACATTGCAGCATGGAGTTTGACAGAGATGATGAGCTTTTTGCTACTGCTGGAGTTTCAAGGCGCATTAAAGTTTTCGAATTTGCCTCTGTAAGTTTAACATCAACCAAATATGGACTTCTATGTGTTCTTATGAATGTGTATTTATTGCTCAATATTTATATATTTATTTTATTTATCTTGCATTTTCAGGTAGTGAACGAACAAGCAGATGTTCAATGTCCAGTGGTGGAAATGTCAACACGATCGAAACTTAGTTGTTTGAGCTGGAACAAGTACACCAAAAGTCATATTGCTAGTAGTGATTATGAGGGTATTGTCACTGTTTGGGATGTAACCACTCGCCAGGTAGGATATTATCGTCACTTTCTTTTGTTTTTCTTTTAACTTATTTATTATGTCAGTCTTAATTACAACTATGACCTCAGAGTGTAATAGAGTATGAGGAACATGAGAAACGAGCTTGGAGTCTTGACTTTTCTCGTACTGATCTTACAATGTTAGTTTCTGGAAGTGACGACTGCAAGGTATTTGACCCGTTTACTTATTCATGGTTGTATTTGGGTCATGTTTTGTTTCATCTATAATGGATAAATTAAAAAATATAGTAATAAATAATTTTGCTTAAAAGGAAGTAAGGATCAGGTCAAACAGACCAAAAGTCACTAATGCGCTCTTTAATGCATAATATTTTGTCTATCTTTCTGTTTTTCAAATAAATTTTACTATTTGAAGTAAAATATTTTTTTTGAGATCATATTTGACAGTTATTATGTATCCAACAGGTGAAGATATGGTGTACAAGACAAGAGGCGAGTGTCCTTAACATCGACATGAAAGCAAATATCTGCTCGGTGAAGTATAACCCTGGATCCAGCTTTCATGTGGCAGTAAGTTTCTATTACATTTCAAATCTTTTAGTCATTAACTATTCCTTTTTAACAAAATTATACATTATTGCAGGTGGGTTCTGCAGATCATCACATTCATTATTATGATTTAAGAAATATAAGCCAACCGTTACATATTTTCAGCGGACATCGAAAAGCCGTTTCCTATGTAAAATTCTTGTCTAATCATGAGCTTGCTTCTGCATCTACTGACAGCACCTTACGCTTGTGGGATGTTAAGCAAAATATTCCGGTTAGTCTTATGACAGATTACTTTTCTTTATCATATTTGAAGCATTAGCTAGTTATACACGATCGTATTAAATGTATTAACACGTATGCTATTTTTCTAATCTTGCAGCTGCGCACTTTCAGAGGACATGTGAACGAGAAGAACATCGTGGGTCTAACTGTAAATAGCGAATACATTGCCTGTGGCAGTGAGACTAATGAAGTCTTCGTGTACCATAAGGTTATTTTGCAACTTTTTAAATTTTACCATTTTATATGCCGGGTGACTTGAACACAGGGTAACCGGTAAAAAAAATGTGTTTGTATTTTTTGCTTTTGATTTATTAGAAAAAATATATATTATATAAATATTAAAATCAGTCATTGGATAACTTCTTTTTTCTCTTTGAATTGCTAAAATTTGAATACACACTATTAGTGTTTGTGCCAAGTTCTGTACAACTATACATTTTCCGCATAAGCAGTCTCGTAGTGTTAGGTCTACCGTTACATTAATCTGTAAAAATTTGAAGTTAAGTACATTTGAAGATGATGATTTTAGCATGCTACATTACAAAATGTATCAGGTCTTTGGTCATTAGTATCTGAATTTAAATGAAACTAATGTTTTTTATTTCATGACTGTCAAATTACATTAAAACGGACAGACTAAAAATTAGTTTTTATTTCATGACTGTCAAATTACATTAATCTGTAAAAATTTGAAGTTAAGTACATTTGAAGATGATGATTTTAGCATGCTACATTACAAAATGTATCAGGTCTTTGGTCATTAGTATCTGAATTTAAATGAAACTAATGTTTTTTATTTCATGACTGTCAAATTACATTAAAACGGACAGACTAAAAATTAGTCTTTGTTCATTTCTTAAGAAAATGGCGTTTAAAACTAATTATCAGTCCCCTATAATAATATAATGGCATAACTTGTGCCAAACAATCAGAGACTAAAAATTAGTCTTTGTTCATTTCTTAAGAAAATAACGTTTAAAACTAATTATCAGTCCCCAATGTTGGCCACTGTAACAATATTGAGAACTGATTTTTACTCTTTAATATGTTACCTCTATATTAAATATTGAATATTAGTGACTATAAAATGGCGCCATTTCTCATTAGTGAGGGCACTTATTTGAGACTGAATTTCAGTAACCAATTACATTCCCTCCAAAAAAAAATTATACTTGACAGACATATTTGTGACTAAATTTCAATCTCAAATAAGTGATCAAAGTATTAATGACTGATTGTTAGTCACGAACATCAGTCACCAAAAAATCAATTACTAATACATTTAGTAACTGACATATTAGTCTTAGATTCTATGTATTCGAGACTAATAGATCAATCCCTCATACCTTAGTCCACAATGGTCACAATATTGAGAACTGATTTTTACTCTTTAATATGTTCCCTCTTTATCAAAGACTGAATATTAGTGACCTATACAATGGCGCCATTTCTCATTAATGAGGGCACATATTTGATACTGAATTTCAGTAACCAATTACGTTCCCTCCAAAAAAAATATATTTGACAGACATATTTGTGACTAAATTTCAGTCTCAAATAAGTGATCAAAGTATTAAGGACTGATTGTTAGTCACGAACATCAGTTACAAAAAAATCAGTCACTAATACAATTAGTAACTGACATATTAGTCCTAGATACTATGTATTCGAGACTGATAGATCAGTCCCTCTTACCTTAGTCCCCAATGGCCACTTTTCTTGTAGTGTTATATACATATCTTACTTTACAAATTGAAAGACTGAAAGTTCAGATCAAACCTTTAGATTTATGTAAGGTCCTCAAACTTGATCTAAAGTATTTTATACTCAAGTATTTTATATGTAATGACCATATTATGTAGCAAGTTGATATATGGTTTTGGATTTTGAGGGTGATGCGTCCGGATTCGGTCCGTATCTATTTGTAACGTATTCGGTATGGTACCGACAATTTGTATTGCAACTGAAGTATAAAATCCATAAATAAAGTTGTGATATGCCAAAAAGGTATCAACACGTGTTTTTCATTGCAAGAAACCATAAAAACGAATATATTTCCCAGTGTTATTTAAATCGTTAGGCTCTAGTCGGGTGGTGAGGTACGGACTAGCTAAGGTATTAATAGGATTAATTGGATTAGACTATATATATATTTATAAATTTATGTATTATATATATAGGGGCGGTTATTGTGAAAAGTAACAAAAACGTGCGAAGTGTGCGAAGTCACCTTACATGCATAATTACGTAAAATAGACAGAATCACTAATACTTCATTACCAAAACTACGTAACACATACATAAATCATTATAGTTCCATTATATACATAATCATTATAGTTTCATTACCAAAATTACATTTCATAAACAAAATCATTCAAAACTTTACATAACAATTTTCCATACCCCTAAAAACGTAACCACCATAGACAGAATCACTACTAGTTCATAACTATAATTGTACCAAAATTACGTACGTACCATAGACAGAATCACTACTAGTACATGATATTTACGTAATGTTTTTGTATGTTCATGAAAGCATTACGTAATTATCATGTACAAAAATGTTGTTGTATGTACATGAAAGCATTACGTAATTACCATGCACTTCGCACACTTTGCACGTTTTCATTACTTTGTATTTAAACCGGCCCCTATATTATATATATATATAGGGGCGGTTATTGTGAAAAGTAAAAAAAAAGGTGTGAAGTGTGCAAAGACACCTCTACCATTCATTTGAAGATTTTGACTAAAAAACACGTGATCAATTTTGATTATATAATTAGTTATACAAAGAAACAAAAGGGTATTTTTGTCAATTACCTCTAAACCCACTTTCCCATGATTTTTAAATGGCTATAACTTTTTCATACGATAATATATTTTTTTTAATTACACCATATTAACGAGCGTTTCGTTCTCTTTAATTTGAGTAGCCTAGTGCTATAGTTTTCTTAATTTTAAAAAACAGGTACGTAATTTCACATTCAAGTATCTGGTACGTGATTTTAGGTGTAAGCCAAATTGTGGAATCTGGTACGTGATTTTAACTGTAGGGTATCTCATATGCGATTTTATGTGTATGGCTAAATGTCAGCATTTGATACGTAATTCTATCTCTATGTGTATGACTAATGTGGGGCTGGTTATCGTAAAAAGTGACAAAATTATGTGAAGTGTGCAAAGTCGTGTAACATACAAAATTACGTACCATGGACATAATCATTACTACTTTATTACCAAAATCATGAACCATGTACATAATCATTATCGTTCCATTATATACATAATCATTATAGTTTTATTACCAAAATCACGTACCATAAACATAATCATTCAAAACTTTACATAACATATTTCCATACCCCTAAAAAACGTAACATACAAAATTACGTACCATAGACAGAATCACTAGTTCGATAACTAAAATCACGTACCAAAATTATGTACTATAGACAGAATCACTACTAATTATCATGTATTTCACACACTTCGAACGTTTTCATTACTTTGTATTTGAACCGGCCCATAAGATACTTTAATGTGAAGATACGTACCATATTATGTAATGACCATAATCACGTATCAGATGCCCACATTTCACCATACACTTTAAATCATGTATCAGATACCCATATTTTAGGTGTAAGCCAAACTGTGGAATCCGGTATGTGATTTTAGCTGTAGGGTATCTCATATGTGATTTTATGTGTATGGCTAAATGTGAGCATTTGATACATAATTCTATCTCTATGTGTATGACTAGTGTGGGGCTGGTTTATCGTAAAAAGTGAAAAAAATGTGCGAAATGTGCGAAGTCACATAACATACAAAATTACGTACTATAGACAGAATCATTACTACTTCATTATCAAAATCACGTACCATATACATAATAATTATAGTTCCATTATATACATAATCATTATAGTTTTATTACCAAAATCACGTACCATAAACATAATCATTCAAAACTTTACATAACAATTTTCCATACCCCTAAAAAACGTAACATACAAAATTACGTACCATAGACAAAATCACTACTAGTTTCATAACTAAAATCGCGTACCAAAATTACGTACCATAGACAGAATCACTATTGGTACATAATAATTACGTAATGCTTTTGTATGTTCATGGAAGCATTACGTAATTATCATGTACTTCGCACACTTCGAACATTTTCATTACTTTGTATTTGAACCGGCCCCTAAGATACTTTAATGTGAAGATACGTACCATATTATGTAATGACCATAATCACGTATCACATGCCGACATTTGACCATACACTTTAAATCATGTATCAGATACCCTATAGCTAAAATCACGTACCAGATTCACATAGTTGGGCTACACAAAAAATCACATACAAGATACTTGAATGTGAAATTACGTACTAGTTTTTAAAAATTAAGAAAACTATATCACTAGGCTACTCAAATTAAAGAGAACGAAACACTCGTTAATACGGTGTAATTTTTTTAAAAAAAAATATTATCGTATGAAAAAGTTATAGCCGTTTAAAAATCATGGGGGAAGTGGGTTATAGCTGTTTAAATGATGAAAGTACCCAACGTAATTAAACCGAACCCCACCACCCCATTTCAACGTACACTTCTTTTTCCCATCTGCTTCGTTCATCAGAAGACACAACCATCAATAAACCTAATTTTGGTTTGACTTTGGTTCAAATTGAGGCAAGAAATCATTCCACATCCTAGATTTGGTCCAATTTTGACCTAATTTTGGCTAAATTTTGACCAACTAGGTCCGATTTTGGGCGATTATGAATTGATTTTCCTGAATTCGATCGATTTTGACTATCACCGCCTAGTTTGACCGATTTAGCCAAATCAAGGCGCCAGACCTTGGATGAACGCCTAATCGCTGCCTAGATGCCACCGGTATCGATGTTCAATTGAATTCATTTCTTTTTGTCATTGTACAACTTACGATACTAAAAGAACAATATATTTAGAATACGATACTTGCACTCCCTATAGCTTATAATGCCATAAAACACTTTTTTATATAACATAATATCAATCTACACATTATAATACTCAACCACAAGATAGCTTTGACATTAGTTACATTTGCTCTATTGTGTGTTTGAACTTCAATGTTATGTCAAGAATGACCTTACCTTGTAAACATATGAATTCTTCATATTCATGCAATGTAACTTGAACATCTTAAACTATGCACCACTTCAGCAAGACTTCTCTAAGAATTTAACTACCAAGACTAAGCATTATGACACTATGTGCTTTTTTAAGGATTTTTTTTAACTTATTTCAATCAGACAATGTCGCTAAAGGCTATTCATATCACAAATATGTAAGCTTAATGGAAGCTCATCTACACACGTCATCCATAAAGGTCGCAGCTTTTGTGGGCTCCGCACGACACCTGAGATGTGAAAACTACAATGAGAAAATGAAAAGGACATCTAGTTAGTCAAATGAGATAATTCCCTACTCCGTGATTTCTTACCAATCAGCTGAGACCAGCAAGGACAAAACGGACAAGTAAAAGGGAGTCGGCCAATCTTTCTAAGGGCACAAGGGGTGGTCCTATATTTATCACATTCATCACACTATCACACCCAATCAGATTCTGCCACCTGATTTTATCACATTCTATCACTAAACCCATGCGGTGGTGTTCACATTTCATCACTAAACTTTTAATTATTTAAAATATATAAAAACATTATATTAAATAAAAAAACATTACATTAAATAAAAAATACATTAAATAAAAAAAATTAAGTGAGCGGTGGGTAAGGGTCATCGAACTCGATATCTAAACCACCCACGTGTTTCGTTAGATCAAATCAAAGCTGATAGTGGGCTTGTTCATTCCGCAACTCCAAAAGAACATCATCGGGAACGTTTGCTGGTATATCCGTATCCATAACATAATCCGGAGATATTGCGCGCCCCTCTTCCTTTATGATCATGTTGTGAAATATGGCACACGCCTACACAACATTCCTTATTTTCGCTTGATCAACCAAACGCTCCGGGCGATCTATTATGCACCATTTACCTTTCAATACACCAAACACCCGTTCAACGTCTTTTCTCGCAGATTCCTGTAGCTTCTTAAACAATATTTCTTTTTCGATTGTCGGAAACGAGTAAGCTTTCACAAAAACTGACCAAGCGGGTTAGATGCCATCAACAAGATAGAAGCCACGTCTATATTGTCGTTCGTTCACCGTAAACGGACACCTCGGGGCGGGGGGGACCAAAGTACGCATGCCAAATCCATTAATCGTTCGATGCAACGGCTTCGAGCATTATCGTCGGCTTTTTATGGTCACCTCTCATAAATTGACCTCACAAACCCGTCGGTCAACTTCTCCATTCGATGTGGGTACAGTCGATGCTACCGACCATACCGGGAAAATGCCATCTAGCTTCGTGTGCGGCGAACAACCGTGTCTAGTCGGTCTTCGGAGATACTCTTTACCATATAAATCAATAATAGCATTACAAAAATAGTGAAGAGGATCACTTGAAATTCTACTAGACATATTAAAATATTCATCATATTCGTCAGGAACGTTACCGGTAGCAAGTTGACGAATCGCGGATGTGCATTTTTGTATCGCCGTAAAGCTCCTCTTCCCCCTAGCATCATATCCTAGTTGAAACCATTCGAACTTAGCTTCGATGTCCCCGACAATCTTTAAAAATAATTCCTTTGATAAACGAAATCGATTTTTAAACACCTCGTCGTTGTACTTTGGGTTTTTGATGTGTTGCAAAACACAACTAATTTCCTATGTATTTTGTATATTATTTGGTCAAGTTTGTATTCGTTTCGTGTCAGTTTTATTATTTTATTTATTTATTTTACTATTATATAGTTGTTCGTGGAAAATTGGCTCAAAACGAATGATTTCTAATCGGGACACGAACACTTGAGAGCAGGTGGTCATGGTCGTTGGAGCGTAAATGGGAAAATTTTGGTCGAGCCAAGAACACCTGAGATGCGAGCTTGGGGTATACTACTACTACTACTACTACTACTACTACTACTACT